>JAESUZ010003971.1:0-194877 GCA_017311185.1 Proteles cristata cristata
AGGACTGATGGATGTGGGGGGGGGAGGAGGGAGGAGGGGTGGGCATGGAGGAGGGCACTTGTGGGGATGAGCACTGAATGTTATGTGGAAACTAATTTGACAGTAAACTACTTGTAAAAAAAATAAAAATAAAAATAAATTTCAGGTGGTTTAGAGGGTTAGTGGACAAAATGAAACCATAAATGCATAGATAAAAGGAAAAGGAAATATTTTAAATATTTTGGGGCTAGAGAGGGCTTTCTTAATGTAAAGGAAATAGAAAATAAATAAAAAGAAAAACATATTGGTCAGCCATATTCAAATTGAAAACTTTCGTAGATGAAATATGCAATGAACAAAATATAAAGATCAGTCAAACACTAAGATTTTTGCTTTAAAGCAATATAACAAAGTATTTGTAGGTATTCTGATTGTGTGGAGAGATTGTAGGAGGAAATAGAAACCACAACCCAAAAGAAAACAATAGAAAAGACCAAAAGTAGGGGCAGCGTCTGACTTCGGCTCAGGTCATGATCTCGCAGTTCGTGGGTTCGAGGCCTGCGTTGGGCTCTGTGCTGACTGCCAGATCAGAGCCTAGAGCCTGTTTCAGATTCTGTGTCTCCCTCTCTCTCTGACCCTCCCCTGCTCATGCTGTCTCTCTCTTAGAAATAAATAAAACATGAAAAAAAATTTTTAAAAGACCAAAAGTAGATGTTACACAAATTAAATATAAAATTCCAATCAAGATATTTAAAATGTTAAACTCTAGGGGCACTTGGGTGGCTCAGTCAATTAAGTCACCGACTTTGGCTCAGGTTATGATCTTGCCCTGCCCTGGGCTCTGAGCTGATTGTGTGGAGCCTGCTTGAGATTCTCTCTCTTTTTCTCTCTGCCTCTCCTACACTCTCTCTCTCAAAAATAAATCAACATTTAAAAAAAAATAATAATGAAAAAAAAAAAAGAATGACCAACATTGTTTAAAAGTGTTTTTTCTGCATCCATCCATCCATCCTCCTCACTCTCTGGTCTTTTTTCCTCTCCTTCCTTCAAGTCTTAAAGAAATCTGTATTCCCTCTCGTGTCCTAGGTTTACTTCCCTTGCTGCCAAGGACCATCGTTCTATCAAGAATTACCTCCCTCTTGGGCGCCTGGGTGGCTCAGTCCATTAGGCAACCGACTTTGGCTCAGGTCATGATCTCACGGGTAGTGAGCTCGAGCCCCACATCAAGTTCTGTGCGGACAGCTCAGAGTTTGGAGCCTGCTTCAGATTCTGTGTCTCCCTCTCTCTCTCAAATATAAATAAATGTTAAAAAAATTTTAAAAAAAAGAATTATGTCCCTCTTAAAGCTCTGTCTTCCGCTTCACTTGGGCTCCTTTCTCTCCACCCTTACACATGATCACCTTCCTCCTAGCCCCAAATCACTCTCATTTACCCTATTCTCATTCCGATACCACCTTTCACCATGAACATCTTTTAAGTATAGTCTACACATACTTCCTCCGCCTCTTTACCAACCACTCCTTAAAACTTCACGATCTGGCTTTCAAATCCATTACTGATACGCTTTCCTGAAATTGCCACTTCTAATTGCCTACTCCAAGTACTTGCCGCCTGCCTGTCCTTAACATCGCCACCCCATAAGCAGCATTGGCTGGTACCGATCAAGCTCTTTCGAGAAACCATGGCTTCGGTGGCAGACATTGCCCCTCTCTATTTCTGGCTTCCCTGTCCCCCTCTTCCGACACCCGGATCGCCCTTCCACCGGTGATATTTACAGTCTCTGCTTCTTCTCTCTTTTCTTCTCTCTCTAGACTCTCGGCAATTCAGACCTCTATTTCCACCTCTCCTGCTTCTCTCTTCCAAGTCCCTGCTCAACCTTTACCTCCCCCATGCCTGGCGTGCACATCAAACTCCACCTGCGGAAGGTCAAAAATCTCTCCCCTCAACCAAACCTACCCTTCTTCCAGACTCGTGTGTTTCTATACATGGTACCATCTAAGTTTCCCCCCTTCAAATACTCACATGGTGTGGAGAAACAGTCTTTTCCACAACCAGTGCCAAAGCCTCAGCTCAGGCTCTGGCTATTTTTTGCCCAGGGAGATGAAGAAGGCGGTATATTGCATCTTCATATTGAATTGGTTTTTTGCGGGCAATGGACCTCCTTGGCGGCTGTAGAACTGTGAATGGGAAGTTTCCCATTACCTGCCGCAAGCACCTTATTAGAAACGCAGCATAGATATCTTATAACTCTTCCAGGATCTATTTTCTTGCTTAGTTTTATTTAAAAGACAGCCCACCCAGTTTCCAGAGCCTACCACTGAGGTGGAATTTGAGGAAACAGAGCAACTTTGGCACAGAGGCGGAGCGGAACAGCCCTCAAATCAACTTGCTAATTAAGGACAGGACCCAGACATGGGTTATATCCCAAGTGTGACATTTGAGGAACTTCCCACGGTAGCTGGCAATTCTTGCTGACAAGGAGTGAAACATTTGAAAAGCATTATTTAAAGTGGATAGATGCAGGGGCGCCTGGGTGGCTCAGGCAGTTAAGCATCCAACTTTGGCTCAGGTCATGATCTCACAGTTCATGGGTTTAAGCCCCACGTTGGGCTCTGGGCTGACAGCCCAGAGCCTGGAGGCTGCTTCGGATTCTGTGTCTCCCTCTCTCTCTGCCCCTCCCCCACTCATTCCCTGTCTCTCTGTCTCAAAAATATAAATAAATAAATAAATAAATAAATAAATAAATAAATAAATAAAAACTAAAGTGGATGGACGCACCATCTACCTTTTCATGGTCTTGGGCAAAACCACGGTCTCCACACTCAAGTGAAAGTTCCAGTATAATAACAACTCGGAATGTGCCCTCTCAGTATGTTTCCTCATGGCTAAAGAATTATATGCAAGTTACACATACACACCTCTAAATACATATTTCATAAAAATGATATTTCTGGTACACTTTTTTGCATCTTATTTTCATACATACTGGTAGAGTGCTATTTCATTCTTTTTGATGTCTGCATAATATTCCACTGCACTGATGTATAGGTGACCCTTGAACAGTTTGGGTTAGGATTGCATGGGTCTGCGTATCTGCAGCTTTTTGGGGATAAATACAGTATAGCATTGTAAATGTTTTTTCTCTTCATTATGGGTTTTCAAAGAACATTTTCTTTTTCTCTGGCTTACTTTATTGCAAGAATACGGTACATGATACATAGAACATACAGAATATTTGTTAATTAACTTTATGTTATCGGTAAGGCTTCCAGTCAATAGCAAGCTGTTAGTAGTTAAGTTTGGAGGGATTGAAAAATTACATGTGGTGGATTTTTGACTGCATGGGGGTTGGTGCCCATAACTCCCATGTAGTTTCAAGGGTCAACCGTATTACAAATTTATTCAAGCATCCTCCCTATTTGTAGAGTTCTCTTTGTTTTCATTTCTGGGGGGTGGGTAGCAGATGGATCTGTGTGTGTGTACAAAGAATTCTGTAATAAACATGCTTGTATGTAGAACCCTGTGTATTGTGCTTTTATTTCCATGGGACATATTCTCACGAGCAGGATTGTTGAGGTGAAGCGTATTGTAGAATCTTTCAACATCCATTCAGGAAGACGTAGTATCACTTTTTTTATGGGGTGGGGGACAGAGAGGGAGAAAGAGAGGGAAAAGAGAGAGAGACGTAGGTGTCCACATCTGGGCCTTGTGTGTTTACCCAGAGCCGGCCCGAGTTCACTCAATTTGGAACTCGAACTCACCAACTGAGAGATCATGATGTAAGTCGAAGCCAGATGCTTTACGACTGAGCCACCCAGGTGCCCAGAACTCGTATCACTAAAAATTTTTCACCTGTGTGATGGAAACAACCTGATACTCCATTATCACTTTAGTTTGAGCCTCCTTGATCGCTAGTGAATTTGAGCATCTTGTCATAAGTTTTCTTGGCCTTTTGGATTGATTACCATCTCTTCTCATCCTTTGCTGATTTTTTTCTGGGGTGTTCATCCCCTGTTTAATTTGCAAGACCTCTTGGTATATTGTCTGTCCTTTGCGTTACAGGTAATTTTATACATCTATTTCTTATCTGTAGACATTGTGTACAGTTTCTTTATAGAAGAAACCATATAGAAAGATATAGAGGATATAGAAGTTTTAAATTCATACAACATCTAGTGACTCTACATTTTCTTTAATTGCTTCTGAGTACCCAGTCTTGTTCTCTGCTTTGTCCATGCAGTTTCCCGGAACTTCTTGCAAGATTTTTATTACTTTGTTTATATTTAAGTCTTCCTCTGTAGCTTATTTTAATGTATGAGAAAAGATAGTGTCCACTCAATATTATTTTCCTCCAGAAAGATATGACATGTATAATCGTTTATGAGATCACCTTTTTCCTCAATAAATTAAAATGTCATTTTGTAGGACCAGATATCCAGACACATTATAAAGCCACCACAGTCTAATTAAATCAACATACTATTAGCATTGGACCAGGCAAATTAGATAAATGGTACAGAAAAGAGAGTCATATACTTGCTGCATCGACAGACTAAATTTTCCATGGGGTTCTCTCCCTCCTTTGAGTTTCCAAAGAGGTAGAGGAAGCAAGGCATGGAAAGCACTTAGCACAGTGCCTGGCACCTAGCCAGCCTGTAATAAACAAGCCTGCTATTATATCTGATCTCTGGACACCTATACTGTCTTGGATACACATAGATTGCCCTTAGAGAACTTGTTTCTTCCAAGTTTTAAATTTAGATTCTAGGCAGGTAACATCCAGTGCGATACTGGTTTCAGGAGTAGAATTCAGTGATTTGTCAATTACATGCACCACCCAATGCACTTCATCATGTGCCCTGCCTTTAAAGAATTAACCAGAATTTTTCCTTACAGGCAATAGCCAATTGCTTTGGCAGTTTTCACTCTATCCACTTTCAGAATCTAGGCAGACCGAGTCCTCTGTCCTCTGGGGTGGACTCCTACCACTGGTGGGAGGAGCTGTCCCTGTGAGCCTCGCCTCTGCTGGGACTTGCCCCTGGTCAGTTACACCTATTCATTGAGGATCCCCGCCCTGGGCATTTCCATGGATACATTTGCCTCTGCCTTCTCTCTCTAATGCGTAGCAATCCTTGGCACAGTCTACGATACACAGTGACTTATTCTGGGTCATTTTGTTTTTATAAAATCCATCAACTACTGGGATAAAAATGTTCATTTTTAGGAGTTATTTTAGAATTACTTCTAAATAGGTTAGTACTTTTAATCACTTGTTTCTTTAGCTTATTTATTTATTTTGAGAGAGAGAGCGTGCGCACAAGTGGGGCAGGGGCAGAGAGAGGGAAAGAGAGAATCCCAAGCAGGCTCCACACGGTCAGTGTGGATCCCCATGGGCCCGAACCCATGAAGCTGAGAGATCATGACCTGACCTAAAGTCGGACGCTTAACCGACAGAGTCACCCAGAGGCCCCAATAATTTATTTTTATCACAAAAATTTGTTAAATATTTATTTTATGCCACCTGTTGAAGAAACAAGAGGAAAGAGGACCCCAGCATAAATTTGTTAAAAAATCTTTTTCTTACAAGGAAACGTAAAATTTTGATTAACACGAACCTTACTAAGACTTCGGTGAATCAATTTCTATTCTCAGCTTTGGAGATGCTGTAGAAAACAGCAATGTCAAAAACCTCAAGATACCAGCAAGAATTTCTTTATTTTTTTAAATGTTTTTATTTATTTTTGAGAGAGAGAGAGAGAGAGAGAGAGAGACAGCATGAGCAGGGGAGGGTCAGAGAGGAAGATACAAAATCTGAAGGCAGGCTCCAGGCTCTGAGCTAGCTGTCAGCACAGAGCCTGACACGAGGCTCGAACCCACGAACCATGAGATCATGACCTGACCCGAAGTCAGACGCTTCACCTACTGAGCCACCCAGGAGCCCAGCAAGAATTCCTTTACAGTGTAGGGCTTCTATATATAGTATAGGACTCCCAGTTAAATCTGAGATACACAGTGAAACTTTTCGGCATAACTATGTCTGAAATATTACAGAGAACAATACTTAAACCAAAGAATTGTTTCTCTACAATTGAAATTTAACGAAGGGCCCTGTATTTTTATCCGCCAAATCTGGCAACCCTATGAAAAATCTAGGTTTCGTGGGACACTTGGGGAGTCCTGACTGATTCACTGGGATGCCCCCAAGTTAAAGTTCTGAGGACTTCCTGTATACACGGTGGAGATTCAACAGATGCTTGTTGACCTGATTACATAATGGTGATTACTAACAGTTACTATTCGGTCACTGGGGTTTTTTAACACCTGAAAAAAATGATGTAAACTTAGAATTCTGACGACAAGGCAGCCACAAAAGGTGGTTTCTGATTAACCCTTGATTAACCACATAGAAAAAGCTCGCCTGTTTGAGAGAGCATCTCCTGGCGCTGCTGAAAAGGCACTTAAAACTCCTCTCGGCTTATATGTGTGAGCTTTCTAACTTTTTGGCGTGGTGCTTGAATCTCACAACTTGTGTGTGTGTGTGTGTGTGTGTGTGTGTGCGCGCGCGCGTACGTGGGGGGATGGTTAGAGGCAGGGGGCAGGAGAGCCAAGGCAAGAAATGTAAGGCCAATGAATGGAAAACAAAACACTTGAAAACTTTTCTTCCTGCTACATTTCATGGGGAGTTAATGGCTTTTTTAAAGTACTTTCAAAATCAGAATTAGCCAATGCAGGGTAGCAGGCACAAATATGGCCTCTAGTGTTCTTTTAAGGACGGGATCAAACGAAGACGCTCTTCTACATGCTCTTTATGAAAGAGCGGGAGAACCAATGTGATGTTTAGTTTCTTGGAGGAAACTGAAAAAAAAATAATCCCATATTACCACAATACACCATGAGTTCAATGCAAATGGAAAAGACTGGTGGCTTATTAATAGGCTGTCCCTGTAGCAAGCTGGCCTTCCCGGCTTCAGTTTGAAATTGATTATTTTAATACAGAATTCCTGAATGAAAGAGGTTCTTGGCCTTTTCCTGGGCTGTTGAATAATGTATGTGGGAGAAAGCAAATAGCAGCAGAGGGTCTCAGCTGCGGGAACAATGGTGCACCCCCAGAGCTGAGGGGGCACGTTAGTTTATCATCGCCTTGTCAATCCTCCTAGCCTGGGAATCGTGGGGCAGCCTGGAAAGCAGCAGCTGCCCGACGTGTGGTGAACTGACCGGGGCACTTTAAAGAGACGACTCCATTTACCCATCTGAAAACAAGATATTGATTTTCCTCCGGCTCTGGAGAGAAAAGAGCCGTCCTGAAAATATATGGAGACCACCATTTATCCAGGCTCCTCCCCCGACCATCACACCACCCCAACTGTTTTCTTGGCTTCCTCTCCACAAAGTTCCATTTTTCCCTCCTTCACCTGGGGTGAGAAGAAAGCAACCCCCCCCCTTTTCTGCCTTGTGTGAATGTACGGCTCAGAGTACTTTCAAGCTGCAACTGGAAAAGTGTGTAATGAGTGGCATCGGGGGATATAGTTTGTGAATTAGAAATCAATTTTCTCCATCCACATGGAAACGACGTATTACAGGGAACTTCAGGCCGGCACTTTGCAGCGCTCTCACCTCAAGCTGTGTGCATCTTAAGTCATTAAGGCAAAGATTGTAGCATCCTAGAACAATAACTGCTCCTCAGATGTCCTTGCCATGAAATTTGTCCTTCGTATGGAAAAAGCTAAAAGGTCTTAGCACCCAGATCGGACGGGGGCACAAAATGGAACTGGTTTTGTCATAGCAAGCATCCTTGAGTACTGCTTAGACCTGCAGGGCTTTAAAAGCAACATACTAAGTAAGAGCAAGGGGGAGAGATGAAGCTCTGAATCAAGGCGACCCAAAGATCAAGCCCCTGGGAGGTGACTTGAATTACTCCACATGCTTCAAAAGACTGGAAGTGTGTTCGTGCCAATCCCAATTTCTTTAATTGCTCATATCTTTGTGGGCCCCAAAATCCTACCAGGCTGCTGAGACTATAGTTGATGTAGTACATCTTTCTCTAGACTGGGCAATCGAAGGCGGGGGGGGGCTGAGACGCGACCCTCCAGTCCTCACCAAGACTCCGTCACCAAAGCCAGAGATGAGGCAGAGAGAGAGACTCCTATTCCTGCATTTTCAATATGGCCTTTTTTTCCCCCCCTGGAAAATTCCCGGTCCCTACCATCGCTGTGGGAACCTAGGGAACACCAAGGAAAAGGATTAAGGGGAGAGAATAAAAGGACTCGTAAACAGCAACGAGGCAAAACCCAGGCTTCACTGCTGGCAAGGTGGGTCGGAGAGCGCTGGCCTTAACCCAGTGTGCTCTCCGCCCAGGATCCAGAATCCAAGCTGAACCTTGTGAGCGGCCCCAGTTGTCGAGCTCTCTGTTATGCTAAACAGCCCCGGAGGTGGACTGGCCCAACCATCTGCTGGAGCCATGCATAAATCGAGGGAAGGTAGAGCGGTGCGGCATGTGTATAATGCAGGCTACATGGGAAAAAGCAAAAGCGCGTCATTGAACAGCAGCAGAAAGCGACGACCAGAGAACAGAACGCGGTGGGCAGAGCTTAGTGTTCCGATTATTATTAATGTTAATAACCACGCGCGGGGGAACTCCAGGTTCTCTTGTTATTCATCGCACAGGACGCCTCCAACCGTGTAGGGATGGGGAGGGCTTGGCACGGCCACTGGAATGTTGATTATTTATTTGATTTCCTGACACCTTTTCCACCTGAGCCAGCACTGGATGGCATAGAACGCTCCTTTCAAGTGCAGGCTTTTTCCTGGTATAACGTAACCTTTTTTTTTTTTTAATGCAGAAAAGCAAAAGTATAGAAGAAAAAAATCCACACACGCACACAAGACACAACCCTGGTTAATATTCTTTTTTTTTTTTAATGTTTTATTTTTGAGAGAGAGAGAGAGAGAGACAGCATGAGCAGGGGAGGGGCAGAGAGAGGGAGACAGAATCCGAAGACAGGCTCCAGGCGCTGAGCTAGCTGTCAGCACAGAGCCTGACGCGGGGCTTGAACCCACGAACCGTGAGATTATGACCTGAGCCGAAGTCGGACGCTTAACCGACTGAGCCACCCGCCCCCCCCTCCCCCCCGTTAACATTCTGATCTATGTTTTTCTGGCATTCCTTTGTGGATTTTCTTTCCTACCTTTACCGTTCATACATGGCACGGTCCCTTCCACTTCACAAACAGGCAGCTTCAAATTACTGGAGAGTGTCTGAAGTCTGTTCCTTTGAATAGCATGTAGATATTTGAAAATTTTTCGTGGAATTTAAAATTAATTTGATGATTTAGGAGGACTTAATATGCCCTGACTACTTAGGGACATCCTTACTTTGAAGGCAGGAGAGGAAGACAGGGTAGGGGGAGGGCAAATATCAGAATGAGGATGGGGAGTCACTACCCCAAATGAAGAGAGCATGTGTCAGAGTCAAGCCATTCTAAGGGACAGTCTACATCCCGGGCTCCAATCTGGCAGCCCGTTTTAATTCTCAGGTGTGCTTTGTCTAGATCATAGTGGTGTTTTCATTTTAATGCTGATTTTGAATAGCTCTAGATATGACAAATGCTGTCTAGTTTGCCGCAGACCTCACCACTCTTTATCACATTGTATGCGTCTGTTTCCTTGTGTTTCCATCTCCGCCTGGTCCTTGCAGGCACTTACAATTCCTGCTGTGATGTCGAGATATCCTGGAAAACCTCACTTCCTCCCAGGATCCTCCAAACCAATGCTTCTCAACTACGAGGGAGTTTTCTTCCCAGAGGACATTTGACAATGTCTACAGACATCTTTAATTGTAGTCACTGTAAAGGGGGTTGTTGCATTCCTGGCGTCTAGCAAGTTGAGGCCGGAGATGCTGTTAAACATCCCGCAAGGCAAAGGGAAGTCCCCCACAATTATCCAGCCCGCCACGTTAGGAATGCTGAGATTGAGACACTCTGCTCTAAACCAGGGCTCGGACTTGCACCATTGGTCCCGCAGAAAATGCAAATCTGATGGAGACAACTAATGTTCTATGCTCTTGGCCCTTCACTTCTAAGTGCCAAGAAAACATCTGTGAATGGGATTAACCAGAGCACAGGAGATGAAGAGGAGGAAAAATAGGACATGAAGGACCTCAATCACAAGTTCTAATGAGGGGGAGGGGCACCTGGGTGGCTCAGTTGGTTAAGCGTCCGACTTCAGTTCAGGTCACCATCTCATGGCTCGTGGGTTTGAGCCCAGCGTCGGGCTTTGTGCTGACAGCTATCTCAGAGCCTGGAGCCTGCTTCCGATTCTGTGTCTCCCTCTCTCTCTGCCCCTCTCCCTGCTTGTTCTCTGTCTTTCGTGCTCTCTCTCAAAAATAAATAGACATTAACAATTTTTTTTTAAAAAAGCCACAAGTTCTGATGGTAGTCTTTCACCATTAAATAGTCAAGATTGTTCCAGAGAGAGGACTCACATCAAATTCTTCTCAGTAGCCCCACCTTTAATAATCATGCAACATTAACTAAAGTTGATGACTTCCTCTGTGAGGGGCACTGTCCTTGCTGCTTTACATGAATGATCTCATTGCATCTCACAACAATCCTATGAGGCAGATGAGAAAACCAGAGCGCAGAGAGATTAAGTAACCGGCTCCAAGTCACACAGCTGGTGAGCAGTAAAACTGGAACTTGGAAACTTGCTTTACTGACTCCAGGAATCAAGCTCTTAGCCCAGAGTAGGGCTCACTCTATTCTGAACGTTTACCCTGAGCTAGAACGCTACCTTAAGTGCTTTGCCCAAATTATCTCACTTAATTGTGAGAAAATCCCACGAAGTATATATTATCGTCCCCATCAAACCGGTGAGGACACTGAGGGCTAGAGAGGCCTCACAAGTAGAACTTGAATACTCTGTCTGCTGGACTTCTTAAGTCCACAGTCAAAGCCCAAAAACGTCAGTCCCTCAGGCTCCCACACTGGAGGTAGGGACATGTAATGGATAAAGCACTGAACTTAGACCAGAGAACCCACTTCGGAGCCCTGACTGAGCCACAGTCTTAAGGGGGGCCCGATCTCAGTCAAGTCCCTGGAGCCAGGGACCCTGCACACTCCCCAGGGGAAGACAGGAGCCAGGCTGTGGCCCCTGGTTTCCTATAGTTAGCTTCAATGTGTTTAGAGGAAAGCCCACTGCCTGTGGACAAAGCAATGAGGAAATCTGGTCGGTCTAGCAAAGACACTCTCCGTCAAAAGAGATGAACCAGAAACACTGAACTGCTCTATCTCAAAAAGCAGCCAGGAGCCCCATTAATGGCTTCCAAGATAAAGATAGAGACATTAATTCTGACCCTATTCTTCCTCAATTATCACATCCTGTTACTTTAATCTGAGCATCTTTCAAAGTCAACTCCTTCTACTAACAACACCTAACAAAGTCCTGATTTTCCAAAACATAAATTGATGATGATATCGACCTAATCTTAATATTTATTTGTTTGTTTCTTTGTTTATTGAGGGGGAGGAGAACATGAGGAGAGTAGGGGCAGAGAGAAAGGGAGACAGAGAATCCTAAGCAGGCTCCACACCACCAGCACAGAGCCCAACTTGGGGCTCGAACTCATAGACCACAAGATCATGACCTGAGCCAAAGTCGGACGCTTAACTGACTGAGCCCCCCAGGCTCACAATTCTTGATTTCAGGTCAGGTCATGATCCCAGGGTCGTGAGATCGAGCTCTGCGTTGAGCTCCACACTCAGTGGGGTGTGGCTCTTTCTCTCCTTCAGCCCCTCCCCCGCTCGTGCACACATCCACTCACTCTCTCAAATAAAAATTTTAAAAAGTTAAAAAAAATTGTAGCTATTATCTACAAAGCACAAGGATTGCATCTAGTCTTCTTTTATTTTGCTCATATAATTCCCAATAAATGTTGGCCATTATTATCATAGGTTGATAAGGACCACTATAAGGCAATGTGGTATTCTAAAAGGAGCACGGGAGCTGGAGTTAGATTTAGATCCAAATCCCACCTCTTTCTTTACATGTTATGATCATGAATAAGTCACAATGTCCGTTTCTTCATCTATAAGATGGGAATTTAAACAGTACCTACATCCCAGAGTGGTGAGAATTAAATGACATAATACTAAAGGACATGACCTACAGTACACACTTATTATGTAATGTCAAAATGTATGTACTCACACCTCCTGATCATTCATTGTAGTAATCAAAGTGATTGGTTGCCTAGGAATGACACAGGGGTAACCTATGAAAAATTCTGTTAGAAACCTCATTTATAGTCATTTGTACCTAGTCCAGATCAATAGTTTGCCACTCATAATTTCCAGCATGGAAACTTGGATCCTTTTACTGTATGGTCTCCTCTACCCATGATTTCTGTGTTTGCAAATCTCACCATAAGTCTGCTCAGTTAAAAAGATGAGAGATTATAGTTGATGAATATCATTGTGTCTCTTTTTTTTTTCTAATTAATACGAGTTAAATGTTTCTACACTAGAACTTCAGAATAATCCAAGGGTTCATGAAACCATGAGAGCAGACATGTCTACACCATTCATAAACCAGAAGCTCTAAGTAGGTCAAATCAATGTATAAGAAGTATTTCTTCCACCTTCTCTTTTGCGTATTCAGTCAACAGTAAAATGCGTTTTGTAAATCTTTGCTGCTTCAAAAATTGCCAGTTACCAAAGAAAATGCCCTTTGCGACCTGGGCGACTTAAGCATAATCATCCTTTGACCAGTTCCGGTCAATCTGGGCAGTGGGCCATTTATGTGAGGGAAACCAGGAGGCCTGGCATTCACTGTGGACCCAGACTGTCGAGGTACTGAATGTGTTGTCAGAAGAACAATGATTTCTAGACATTTATTTTGTCAAGACCAGGGTTTGGTAAAGAATACTTCAGAGAGTGATACTGGTCAGCCATTGAGATATGTATTCAAGTCCCTGAAACACAAAGCAATGCTTTGTTAACGATCATTTGCATAGTAGAGACCTTACATCTTATGGGGGCTGTGAGGCTTGGGAAGACGAGTTACAGGTGCTGAGAAGCATCTCAGACTCTCCAGGAGCGGATGTATCTTGAAAAACATTGAAGGTACCGATAGGTTTTGTAGTACAAGTTAAAAGCAAATGAAGATCCACACGATATTCTTGGCTGGGGCCAATATGTGGACGATAGAGTAAGAAAGTAGGACTGAGACCATGAGTTGAAACAGGTCAAGAAGCTCTCACAGAGAAGCTAAGCATACAGGCTTGGAATCTGACAATCATCCTATGCAGTCAATAGTCAATATTTGTTGAGCAAGTATTACATAGCCGACACTGTTCTTGGACATAAAGAGACAGCAGTGTACAAGGAAGATGACACCTACCTTGGGCAAGATAGGTGACCTCTCTAATTCTCAGTGTTCACATCCCTAAGTCAAGAAAAATATTCATTATTCCATTCTCACAGGGTTGCTGTGAGGATTAAAGGAAGGCAGAGCATATAAGGTGTTTTGCATTGTCCGCTGCAGAACAGACACCTAATAAATGAAATAATTAGCCTGCTGGGGGAATAAGTGGGTCATCAGCTCAGCTCTGAAAAACGTATAGAGTTTTGATAGGCAGAGGCAAAAAGAAGACGTTCAAGTAGAGAGAATAGCATTAATTAATTAAGTCACTCATGCAAAGAAACTTTTTGAGTGTCTATGATATTGGCATTCATAGGCATATTTCACTTACATGAATTCAGCAATACGCAGTAGGAGAGAATTGTTTAAATAGTACGGGCAAATCCTCCCACCATTACACTCAATTAATATACACCCTGGGTCAAGTGAGAGATAAGAGGCAGGAATCTGTTCTTCCAACTCCTCGTGTGAACAGCTTGCTTTGCTGAGTGTCATTCTTTTGTTTAAAGATATATATTTTTTTCATATGGTATGCCCAACAGGAAGTGTAAGCCAACTACTTAATTTGAGGGTCAAACAAAAAGAACACCCGAGCGATCTGTGTCCACACCAAAAGGCAGGCTGGCCATGCTGGACTTGGTGAGAGATGGATGTCATTCTCTGTTGTGGCATCTTCCTAAGGTATCATCACAAGTAATTCTGACCATGTGATTTTCATGTTACATATGGACTCTAGGACCGGTCCCGTGGGTAAGAAGTGACTTCACTATTGTGTGCCAGGTATCAGGCCAGATGCTGGAGATACGGTGGTAAATGGCACAGACATAGCCTCCAGCAAGACACTTACCAAAGAAAGGGCTCAGAGGTTGAGGTAGGGGTGGACAGTGAGCAGATGCTTTGCCTGACTTAGGGGATCTAATTAGAGAAAAGTCAGGAGATAGCCCTGAAAAGGAAAGTTAGTGTTAGGTGGCTGAAGATGTCAAATGTAAACTAAACAGTTTTGGAGCTCTTTACACTATTCCTTCTTCAGGTGGGTTGAGACATGTTCAAAGTAGTTATTAGGCAGCAGAGGATGGATCTTACGACAGTTTTCAAGATAAAAGACATTTCCCCCCCCCAAGAAACCACTAGCAATGGCCCATTTAATCTGAATAAATAAATTAATGCAACGGCTGAAAGCCTGCCTCCCACTGTATACATAGAATTAAATCAAAATGGATTGATGACCTAAATGTAAGAGGTAAAACCATAAAACTCTAAAAAGAAAATAGGTATAGCTCTTTATGACCTTGTATTTGGCAGTGGATTTTCACACAACACTGAAAGCATGAGCAACAAAAGAAAAATAGATAAATTGGATTTTATCACAGTTTAAAACTTCTGTGCCTTGGAGGACAGTATCAAGAAAGTGAAAAGACATGGGGCACCTGGGTGGCTCAGTCGGCTAAGCGTCTGACTTCGGCTCAGGTCATGATCTCACAGTCTGTGAGTTCAAGCCCCACATTGGGCTCTGTGCTGACAGCTCAGAGCCTGGAGCCTGCTTCAAATTCTGTCTCTCTCTCTCTCTCTGCTCCTCCCCACTCACGTTCGGTCTCTCTCTCAAAAATAAATATTTAAAAAAAAGAAAATGAAAGACAAGACACAGAATGGGAGAATGTATATGCACATCACATCTCATAAGGGTCTAGTAACCAGAATATATAAAGAACTCATACAGCTCAACAGCAAAAAGACAGACAACTGAATTTAAAAATGGGCAAACATCTTGAATAAACATTTCTACAAAGGAAATATACAAATGGCCAATAAACACATGAGATATTTAACACCATCATCATTACGGAAATACAAATCACAGTGAGATACCACTTCACACTCACTAAAAATGCCCATAATAAAAAAGAGAGACAATAATAAATGTTGACAAGGATATGGAGAAATTGGAACCCTCATACATTGCTGATGAAAATGTAAACTGGTATAGAAAACAGTTTGGTGATTCCTCAAAACGTTGAACATAGAGTTACCATGTGACCCCGAAATTTCATGCCTATGTATATAACAACAACAACAACAAAACCTGTTATTCAAACAAAAACTTGCACACAAATATTCACAAGAGCACCGTACACAATAATCAAACACGGGAAACAATCTAAATTTCCATCAACTGATGAATGGAAAAACATGAGTGGATTACTATACAGTCATAAAAAGTCATGAAGTTCTAATACCTGCTGTAGCATGGACACACCTTGAAAACATTAAGTAAAAGAAGCCAGACAAAAAAGTCATATTTTATATGATTGCATTTGTATGAAATATCTACAATAATCAAATGTATAGAAGATTGGTGGTTTTTAGGTGTTGGGGGAAGTTGGAAGTAATTGTTTAATGGGTACAGGCTTTCTCTTTGGGGTGATGAAATATTTTGGAAGTAGATAGAGGCTTTGGATGCACAACATTGTGAATGTACTAAATGCCACAGAATTGGACACATTAAAATGGATAAATGTTTTGTGAATTTTTTTTGACAGAGAGAGAGAGGGCGTAAGTGAGTGGGGGGAGAGAGAGAGAGTGTGTGTGTGTGTATGAATTTTATGTCAATAAAAAAATGTATACAGGAAAAGAATGAAGGAAAAGATGGAAAAGTTCAAAAGAGATTCAGAAGCTATAAAAATAAACCAAATTCAGAAGCTGTAAAAATAAAACAAATCCTAGAAGTAAAAAATACAATATCTGAATAAAAAATTCATCTAATTTAAAAAAAATTTACAGTAGATTGGAGCACAACAGAAATAAGAATCAATGAACTTGAAGATAGGTCAATAAATTCATCCTAAAGGATGGAAAAAGAAAAAATACTGAAAAAAATTATAGGCTCAATTACCTTTGAAGCAAAATCAAGGACACTGAGATACATGACATTGTAATTCCAGAGAAAGAAAGAGTCAGGGGGAAAGAAATGATTTAAAGTTTGACTCAAAGCAGCAGCCCACAGATCCAGGAAAATGAGTGAACCCCCAAAAGAAAATCTCACTCAAACTTAGTGCCATAGACAAACTGCTGCAAAGATAAAGTCTGAAAAGCAGTCAGAGAAAGAGACACATTATGAACAGGGAAACAAGAAGAATTACAATGACTTCCTATCAGACACAACAGATGCCTAAAAATCAAAGAATGATTGCATTAAAGTGCTAAAATTTTTTTTAAAATGCTATTGATGTATCAGTCTATGTTCAGTAAAATCCCTTTGCAAAACTCAAGGCAAAACAAAAACATTTTTAGATAAATAAAAGCTGAGAACAATTGTTGACAGCACATCCACCCTATGAAAATCCTAAGGTAAGATTACCGGGCTGAAGGGGTAATTATAATGAGATGGAAATTCAGATATACGTAAGCAATGGAGAGCATTGGAAATGCTAAGTAGGTAACAAGTACAAAACACAATTTTTCTTTCTTTCATTAAAATTTTTAAAGGTAATTGAGTGTTAAACTAAAAAATAGCAAAAATGTCTTTGGAGTTTTATATGACAATGATAGCACTAAGGACAACAGGGATTAAATGCAATGATATTATTGTAATATTATTAGACATTAATTGGTATAATATTTCTGTGTAAAACGTGGTAAGCTAAAGATGCATATTGCAATCCCTACAACAATTAAAAAACCAATAATACCAAAAGCTATTGCTAAAATGCCAATAGAAGAAATAGAATGAAATACAAGTATTCAGTTGATCCAAAAGAAGACAGAAAAGATGGAAAAAAATAAATAACCAATGGAAAAAATAAAAAAGAATTAAAGAATAGACTTAAACATAGTCATATCAATAATTCCATTAAGTATAAATAGATTAAGCACTTCAACTAAAAGACAGATATTGATGGATTCAATTTAAAAAATCAACATCTAACTATATGCTCTTTTTTAAATTTATTTTTTAAATATAATTTATTGTCAAGTTAGGTAACAGACAGTGTATACAGTGTGCTTTTGGTTTCCGGGGTAGAGTCCCATGATTCACAATAGCCAGTGCTCAGCTCAACAAGCGCCCTCCTCAATGCCCATCACACATTTTCCCCTCTCTGCCCCCCATCAACACTCAGCTTGTTCTCTGTATTTAAGAGCCTCTTAAGGCTTTGCCACCCTCTCTGTTTGGAACTATTTTTTCTCCTTCCCTTCCCCTATGGGGAAATAGGTTCTAGTTACAAAAATGGGTTAGAATGGGAACACAAGTAATTTGTTATATCACCTATAGGAAATTACTTTCCATCTGACATCAATGTACTATTGTACTTTGATCACAAACTCCACTTGCACCCCAGACCCTTTGCTTCTTACACACACAAGGTAATGATTGCTGTCTGATTGTTTTCTCTATGTTCACATGTGTAAAATCTTGTTTTTTCATTGACCACGTGGATAGAATCTTGTAAGCTCAATAAATATGGAGACGAAACCCCTGTTTAGGGTTCTTGTCTCCTCTGGGACATCAGCCTCTCTCGTATTCAATTCTGCATCCTCTTTTGCTGGTCAAGAGAGAACTCCAGACTCAGTCTGTGACATTTCTCCATGGTCTTCTGTTAAGTTTCTCAAGTTCCATATATGAGTGAAAACATATGATATCTGTCTTTCTCTCACTGACTTATTTCACTTAGCATAATACCCTCCAGTTCCATCCATATTGTTGCAAATGGCAGGATTTCATTCTTTCTCATTGCCAAGTAGTATTCCATTGTATATATAAACCACATCTTCTTTATCCATTTGTCAGTTGATGGACATTTGGGCTCTTTTCATGATTTGGCTATTGTTGAAAGCACTGCTATAAACATTGGGGTACAAGTGCCCCTATGTATCAGTTCTTCTATATCTTCTTAACTATAAACACACTTGAAATATGGAAACACAGGTTGAAAGTGAAAGGGTAGAATGAGATATACAATGAAATATGAAGCATAAAAACGCTATTGAGGCTACATTAATATCAGACAAAGTAGGGTTTGAAACAAGGAGTACTACCCGAGATAAGTGGATCACTTGATAAAGAAAATAGGGCTAATGCATCAAGAACATATAACAATCCTGCATGAATATGAAATAATAGTTTCAAAATAGGTAAAGCAAAAATTTACCAAAATAAAGGAAGAAAAAGAAAAATCAATAATCATAGCTAGAGAGTTAAATAAACTCTCTTCTATGAATAATTGATAAATCAAGAAGACAAAGAACTCTATGATGATGTATAATATTTGAAAACTGCTGTCAACCAACTTTGACCTACATCAAGATAGATCTAATTTTGTATCATAAAATTAGTTTCAACATACTTTAAAAGATTTAAATCATAAAAATTTGTTTTCTAGCTACAGTAGAATTAAGTTAAAAATCAACAACAAAAACATAAATGGAAAAATCCCCAAATATTTTGAAATTAGAAACATGCTTCTAAATAACCAATGGTTTAGGGGCGCCTGGGTGGATCAGCCGTTTAAGCATCTGACTTCAGCTCAGGTCACGATCTCAGAGTTCATGAGTTTGAGGCCTGCATCAGGCTCTGTGCTGACAGCTCAGAGCCTGGAGCCTGCTTCAGATTCTGTGTCTCCCTCTCTGCTCCTCCCCTGCTCATGCTCTCTCTCTCTCTCTCTCTCTCTCTCTGTCTCTCCCTCTCCCTACCTTTCTGAAAAATAAATAAACATTTAAAAAATTTTAAAAATAACCTATGGTTTAAAAAGAAATCATAAGTGAGGGGCACCTGGGTGGCTTAGTCAGTTAAGCGTCTGACTTTCGCTTAGGTCATGATCTTGCGGTTCGTGGGTTCGAGCCCCGCATCGGGCTCTGTGCTGACTGCCAGCTCAGAGCCTGGAGCCTGTTTCAGAGTCTGTGACTCCTTCTGTCTCTGACCCTCTCCTGCTCACGCTGTCTCTCTCTCTCTCTCTCCTAGAAATAAATAAAACATTAAAAAAATAAAAATAAAAAGAAATCATAAGTGAAATTAGAAGATAAATCAAACTGCATAAGAAAACAATATATCAAATTTTGTGAGTTGCAGCCAAAGCCGTCCTAAGTAGCGATTTTATAGTTTTAACTTCACATTAGAAAAGACAAAAGGTTTTAAATGAATGATAGAAGATTCTACTTTAAGAAACTATAAAAACAAAAGTAAAGCAAGTTCAAATTAAATAGAAAAAAAGAGAAAAGAAAAAATCAATAAAGTAGAAAAAGACAAGCCATTAAAAAAATGAAGAAAGCCAAAAGTAAGGTTTTTTAAAAAAATTTTTTAATGTTTATTTAATCTTGAGAGATGGAGAGAGACAGAGTACAAGTGGGGGAGGAGCAGAGAGAGAGGGAGACACAAAATCTGAAGCAGGTTCCAGGCTCTGAGCTGTCAGCACAGAGTCCGATGCGGGGCTCAAACCCATGGAATGTGAGATCATGACCTGAACCAAAGTCGGTCGCCCAAACGACTGAGCCACCCAGGTGCCCCACTAAGGTTGTTTGTAAGATTAATAAAATTGATAGAAGCGTAGCTAGAAGTAATCAAGCCAAAAGGACACAAAACACAAGTTACCAATTTCAAGAATTATGAAAGTAGCATCACTACACATGCTAGAGATATTTAAAAACTACAGAGGAAATATTATCCATGACCTCATACTACCAAATTCAACAATTTAGATGAAATGGAAAACTTCTTGGAAAAACACTTTACCAAAACTAACACCAGACTGGAACTTAAAAAAAATTTTTTTTTATGTTTTATTTATTTCTAGGAGAGACAGAGAGACAGCATGAGCAGGGGAGGGTCAGAGAGAGAGGGAGTCACAGACTGAAACAGGCTCCAGGCTCTGAGCTGGCAGTCAGCACAGAGCCCGACGCGGGGCTCGAACCTACGAACCGCGAGATCGTGACCTAAGCGAAAGTCGGATGCTTAACCGACTAAGCCACCCAGGCGCCCCAGAGACTGGAACTTTTAAATCATGCAAATGCCGAATTTAATTCAAAACATAAAACCTTCTCACAAGAAAGTTCCAAGAGTTGATGGCTTCACTGGTGAATACTCTTAATACTTAAGAAAAATCGAATACCAATCTTAAGGAAAGTGTCAGAAAATATGGGCAAGAGCGCCCCTCTAAACTGGTGTTATGCCCTTGATATCTAAGTATCACAAAGAAATTAAAAAGAAAGAAAACTATAGACCAAAATCACTCGTGAAAAATGATGCAAAAATGCTTAACAAAATATTAGCAAATCAAATACAACGATTTTAGTTTTTAAAATTATCCTGACCTGCATATCCCTGATGATAAATCATGTTGAGCATCTTTTCATGTGTCTATTGGCCATCTGTATGTCTTCTTTGGAAAAATGTCTTCTCCTCATTTTATAATTGGATTATTCATTTTGGGGGTGTTGAGTTTTATAAGTTTTAAAAAATATATTGTGGATACTTATGCTTTATTGGATATGTCACTGGCAAGTACCTTCTCCCATTCCATAGGTTGCCTTTCAGTTTTGTTGATAGTTTCCTTGGCTGTGCAGAAGCTTTTTATTTTGATATAGTCCCAATAGTTTGTTTTTGCTTTTGTTTCCTTTGCCTTAGGAGAAATATCTAAACTACAATGAGATATCACCTCATGCCTGTCAGAATGGCTAAAATCAACAATGTAAGAAACAACAGATGCTGGCGAGGATGTGGAGAAACGGGAAGCCCCTTGCACTGCTGGTGGGAACGCAAACTGGTGCAGCCACTCTGGAAAACAGTATAGAGGTTCCTCAAAAAATTAAAAATAGAACTGCCCTATAATCCAGCAATCATACGACTAGGTATTTACCCAAGGAGTACAAAAATACTATTTCAAAGGGATACATGCACCCCAATATTTATAGCAGCATTATCTACAATAGCCAACTTATGGAAACAGCCCAAGTGCCCACTTACTGATGAATGGATAAAGAAGATGTGATATATATATGTATATATATGCATATATACATATACACAACCATGTATATAATGGAAAATTACTTGGCCATTAAAAAAGAACGTAATCTTGTCATTTGCAACGACATGAATGGAGCTAGAGAGTATTATGCTAAGTGAAATAAGTCAGAAAAAGATAAATATCATATGATTTCACTTAAATATGTGGAATTTAAGAAACAAAGCAAATGAGCAAAGGGAAAAAAGAAAGAGGGGCAAACTAAGAAACAGACTCTCAACTAGTGAGAACAAACTGATGGTTACCGGAGGGGAGGTGCGTGAAGGGGTAGGTTAAATAGGAGATTAAGGTGGGCGCTTGTGATGAGCACTGAGTATTGTATGGAAAGTTGAATCACTATGTAGTACATCTGAAACTAATACTATATTGTATGTTAATTAACTGGAATTTAAATAAAAACTTTAAAAATAATTAGAATAAATTAAAAATATTATCTTGACTAAGAGGGGCTTATTCCAGGAATGCAAGTTTGTTGCAATATTTAAAACTCAGTTAATATATTTTACATTAATAGAATAGACATGAAAAACATATGGTTTAAAAGATGCTGAAAATGCACTTGACAAAAATTCAATACCCATTCATAATAAAACCTCTCAGCAAATGAGAAAGAGAAAGGGAACTTTCTCAACCTGATAAAGGGAATCAACAAGAAATCCATGACCAATAGCATAAATAATGGTGAAATATTTAATACCTCGCTTCTAAGAATCGGAAACAGTGCAAAAATGTCAATTCTCAACTATGTCCATTGCTAGAGAACATAGCCGATGTATTAAAATTATAAATGGCATAAAGATAGGAGAAGAAGTAGAACTGTTTTTATTCACAGACAACACGATTGTTTAGGTAGAAAATCTAAAGGAATCTACAAAACAACTAGTGAATTTATAAAAGTCAGGAGATGTAAGGCCAATATATAATAATCAATTGCATTTCTATACAATTTTGATGCTGGCAAAAAATCAGAAATTAAATTTAAACACAATTCCATTTACAACAGTGTCAAAAATGTAAAATACTTAGGAATCAATTGAACAAAAAGTGTGCAAGAGGTGTACATTGAAAATTAGGGGCATCTGGTGGCTCAGTCAGTTAAGTGTCCAACTTCAACTCAGGTCATGGTCTCACAGTTCATGAGCTCGAATCCCACATTGGGCTCTCTGCTTGGAGCCTGGAGCCCACTTCGGATTCTCTGTCTCCCTCTCTCTCTCTGCCCCTCCCCCTCTTGTGCTCCCTCTCTCTCTCAAAAATAAACAGGTTTTAAAAAACGAAAATTAAAAAAACATTGCAGACATAAATTAAGACCTAAAGAAGTGGAAAGATACAACATCACAGATTGAAAGTCTCAACATTGCTTTAAGATTTCAGTTCTCCCTATGTCAATATATAAATTCAGCACCATCACAATAAAATCATAGTAGGCTTTAACGTTTATAGAAAAGCTGAATTCAAAATGTATATGAATATGTGAAGGGCTCTAAACAAGAGCAAAGTTGGATAAGCTGCATTAGCTCATTTTAGTGCTTATTATAAAATTACAGAGGTGCCTGGGTGGCTCAGTCGGTTAAGAGTTCGGCTCAGGTCATGATCTCAAGGTTTGTGGGTTCAAGCCCCATATCGGGCTGTGTGCTGACAGCTCAGAGCCTGGAGCCTGTTTTAGATTCTGTGTTGCCCTCTCTCTATGCCCCTCTCCTGCTCATGCTATATCTCTTTCAGAAATAAATAAAACATTTAAAAAAGTTTAAATAAATAAATAAAATTATAATGATTGGGGTGCTTGGGTGACTCAGTCGGTTAAGCATCTAAATCTTGATTTTGGCTCAGGTCATGATCCCAGTTGGTGAGATCGAGCCCTGCATCATGCTCATTCGGTTAAACGTCCCACTTCAGATCAGGTCATGGTCTCACGGTTCATGAGCTCGAGTTCCGCATCAGGCTCTGTGCTGACAGCATGGAGCCTGCTTGGGATTCTCTCTCTCCCTCCCTCTCTCTCTCTGCCTCTTCCCCCAGCCACACACAGTCTCTCTCTTTCTCTCAAAAGTAATAAATAAATGTTTTGGGTTTTTTTAATTACAGTAATCAGGGTGCTTGGGTTGCTCAGTTAGTTAAGTGTCTGACTCTTGATTTTGGCTCAGGTCATGATCTCATGGTTGTGGGGCTGAGCCCAGAGTCCGGCTCCACACTGGGCATAAAGTCTGCTTAGGATTCTCTCTCTCCCCCCAAAAATTGCATAGTGTATGATATTGGCATAAGGATAGGCAAATAGATCAATGGAACAGAAAAGAACAGGAGTTGGCAACCTTGTTCTCTAAAGAGACAGATAGTAAATATTTTGTATTGCAGGCTGCACAGTGTCACAACTACTAAACTCTGTGGTAGGTGAAAGCAACCACTGACAGTATTTAAATGAACGAGTGTGTTTGTTCTAATAAAACTTTATGGACAGTGAGATACGAATTTTGTGTAATTTTCACATCCTGAAGTATTCTCCTTTTGATTTATTTCTCAATCATTTTTTTTAAAAACGTTTTAAAAAACCACAAGAAAACCTCTCTTAGCTCATGGGCCATCCGAACACAGGCACAAAAGGGGAATTTGTTGGAGGAAAGTGGAATGATTCACATCTTCCTAGAAAACGAAATGAAATAACATTACCTTGGAGAGATTTTAGGTGAGAAATCCCAAATGATAATAGGTTATGGTAAAGAATGGGAGAGAACAGACTGGAGTGGCTGTGGAGAATGTCTTGGGGGAAACACTCTCTCCCTGTCATGGGACCCACTTGAATTGAACGTGGGGAAATGAGGGGGTGGGTAGCAGGTCACGTTGAGATGGATCTTTGGGGGGCATTGAGGAGACATCCCTTTTCCCCAGCCATAGCGTGTGGCCCCCCTGCCACCAGAGACGCACCAGCAGCAGTGTTTTGTGATGCTCAAGGCACTTCAACCCTACCATTGGCCAGGGGAGCTATTGATGAAACAAAGCTGAAGGGTGTGGCTCCCCACTGGTCAGGAGCCTGGCCAGGAGCCGTGGGGTAGACCACTCGGAGGCTGGAACAAGACAGGTAAGATCTGCACGTCCAGAGACAATCAAACAGGCATGGAACAGCCAGCACTGAGAACCAAAAGGAAGAAGGAAAAGAAGATTTCCTGTCAACCCAAGAGCAGAGGCAGTGGCAAGGTCCGATGTCCTACCCGTGCTCTTCTTCTTCTTCCCCAAGACTCTTCCCCTACCCTGTCTGACACAACCCCCTTCCTCAACCCGTGTCTCCATTCCCATACACTCCCATCTCCTTGCCCCAAACAAATGCCGGGCTGACCCACTTTGTTGCCTTTCCAGGTGCAGAAGAAAACCAAGAAGGCAAAAAGACCCCTTAGAAGGATGGTGGGAAAAAAACTGCCTCAGTCTCCCTGCTCCTCTTTGGGAATTCCTAACCGAAGAATAAGGCCAATGATATTCATCTGTTACCACAAGCTGAATAAGACCCAAGATGAAAATGAGCACTGGAAAATCCAACCTTTCCAAGTAACATCGTGCGCAGACAGCAAATGCAGAGCCTGGGCCAGAAGCCTAGAATTAGCTCCGGCATATTTTGAACTGACTATGGAGAACCCGTCAAACACTTAGGGGCCAAATTGAGACCAAGAGTACCCAGATGTTGATAAAAATAAAAATAATGGGTTGTGAAAACGATATGTGTGTGTGTGTGTGTGTGTGTGTGTCTGTGAAGGCGCAGGGAGAAAATGAACGGAAGAGACAGGCCGGCGAGAAGGGAGGGGGGCGAGGTTGTGGCGGGTTGAGGGGCTGTAAGTAGCTAAAGGCTCATCACCAGCAGCACCCCCAGCAAACACACACACTAAAATAATGGTGTCGGGAGGCCACAGACCCAAGAACAATTAGGCCACTTTCTTGTTAAGAAGGTTGCGGTGGAGGGGCGCCTGGGTGGTTCAGTCGGTTGAGCATCTAACTTCGGCTCAGGTCATGATCTCGCGGTTCATGGGTTCGAGTCCCGCGTCAGACTCTGTGCTGTCAGCTCAGAGCCTGGAGCCTGCTTTGGATTCTGGGTCTCCCCCTCTCGGCCCCTCCCCCGCTCATGCTCTGTCTGGCCTGGGAGGCGGCGGTGGCAGGAAGCCCAGAATGTACTGCACTGAAGCGCCGGCCCCCAGGGAGAGGGTGCAGGGGCAGCGAGAACAGGAGTGAGGCCATCGTGCAGGAAGAAGGAGAAGGGAGCCGAGGCCAAGGGGACGGCGCCCTTCACAGGCTGCCAGCCCAGGGGACCAGATTGGGGGCAGGGAGAGAGGGCGGGGCCTCGGAAGGAGCTCCACCACCACCTCGACTGCGGGCAAGGCTGTCCTGGACACGGGAGCGGAGGGAGTGCTGCCTGACCCTGTCTTCGCTTTGGGTCGGGGACTGTGCCCACCCCCCCACGCCAGGGGCCCTCTCCTCCCCGCCCCTCCCACTACCCATGTCAAATCAAGCCCTCCGCATCCGGTCACCTCCTCCCCAGGCCTGACCCTCCCCTCGAGAGTTCAGACTTGGGCTCTGATTTCCCTGGAGGGGCGACTTCGTGCACCCTGTCCCTCGCAGCTCAAGCAGAAGGAGGCGCCACAGTCCTTAAGGCTGAGAACCTAGAGGGTCCAGGGCGCCTGGGTGGCTCAGGTTTTCAGCTCAGGTCATAATCTCAGGGTTCGTGGGTTGGAGCTCTGCGTCGGGCTCTGTGCTGACAGCTCAGAGCCTGGAGCCTGTTTTCAGATTCTGCATCTCCCTCTCTCTCCGCCCCTCCCCTGCTCACGCTCTCTCTCTCTCTCTCTCAGAAATTTAAAAAATAAAAATAAAAAAATTTAAAAAAAAGGTTGCAGTGGAGAAGTGGCCTACCGTACGTAGGGAGAGTAGGTGTGGCCTGCCCACATGCAGGCAATAAAGGAAAATAGCGTCCACAGAGAATTTTAATATAAGAACAATAAAACCCAGTAAAAGGCAGTCTTGTTTTTATTAGCACCATAGCCAACCATTTCTAAATCTCCCCCTCCAAAATCCTCTTTTGGTCTAACTTCTAAAAGACTGCTGTAGGGGTGCCTGGGTCGCTCAGTCGGTTAAGCCTCGGACTTCAGCTCAGGTCATGAGCTCCTGATCTCCTGGTTCATGGGTTTGAGCCCCACGTCAGGTTCTGCCCTGACAGTGTGGAACCCATTTGGGATTGATTCTCTTTCTTTCTCCAGCCCTCCATCTCCCCCACATGCATCAGATGTGGAATTTAAGAAACAAAATGGATGAACGTATGGGAAGGGGGGAAACAAAGAGAGACGGAGAGGGAAAGAAACCATAAGAGACTCTATGACAGAGTCCAAACTGAGAGTTACTGGATGGGAAGTCAGTGGGGGGAATGGGTTTAATGGGTATTAATGTATGTGAGTGATGAGTTACTAAACTCTACTCCTGAAAACAATATTACACTATATGTTAACTAACTAGAATTTAAATAAAAAGTTGAATGAATGAATGAATGAATAAATAAATAAATAAATAAAAGACTGCTGTGGTTAACATTAAGTTTCTATATATATATATATATATATATGGTCCAAATTAGCCAATTATTAGAATTCATGTTTTAATAATCATTTTATCCTACAAGGAAGTTAACTGGATAAATCCTTGTTAAATAGTTGGCCCCAGGAACGGGTCTTCTTTCCTATAGTCACTTAATCATGTAGAATAATTTGAGCTTGCTTTGAGCAGACTCCTAGGCTGCAACCCCTATAGTAATATGTAATATTCATGTCCCATATTTAAAAAGTAGACTCTAAATTAAAAACTGTGGCACGGTGATTATAAAGACAAAGACAAACCTGAGTGAGTTCAGTGCTGATTCTGAAATGTAATCACTTGTTTTTACTGACGTCTAAGTGGGCGAAACAAAGTGGGCAATCAAAGAGTAAAATTTGGGGGTGTGATGAAACTTTTAATACATTTGAAAATAAATATTTTGCTGAATTTAAATAATGTCTTTAAACATGGAATGTATTCCTTAATTGTTCGTTATTTCAGCACTACATTAAAAATCAAAATAAAATCTTACATCAGTTGTATGATCTCAGAGTTGCCTAAATTGTACCTTTGGCACATATTTTGATCTCAAAATGTCCTTATGATTTTTATGATGATCATTATATATAATATGTTCTCTAGGGGCACCTGGCTGGCTCAGTCAGAAGAGCATGTGACTCTTGATGTCAGGGTCATGAGTTCGAGCCCTAATGGCATGTAGAGATTACTAAAAAATAAACTTAAAAATATGTTCCATAAAAGAATTACCCTGCATTTTCTGACTAGAATTATTTCCATTCATGCATATTACTAAAAACAGAACTCAGTGAATACACTAAAAGTCACTGAATGGTGCACACTAAACGGTTAATTGTACACTAAGTGGTTGAATTATATGGCAGATGGATTACATTTTAACAAAATTAATAAAAAATTATGCTTCTCTCTGTGGCAAATGCACTAATTGCACCATGAGAGAGCAATACACTATTGTCTGAAGTCCTTCATAATTTGGCTCTAGTCTCTGAAATTTTTTTGTTTTATTTTTATTCTTGTTTTCAGTTTTATTTTTATTTTTGTTTTCAACAGCTCTATTGAGGGACAATTGACTTACCACAATCTGCCTACATTTAAAGTGTGCAATGTGATAAATTTCAATATACATACACATCTGGTAAACCACCATGCCACATCAAAATTGTGAGTGTATCCACCCATAATCCCCTTAATTTTCCTCATGCCCCTTGGTGATTTCTCCTCCCCATCCCCACCACCCTCCTCAAGCAACTGTTAATCCTCATTCTGTCACTGTCCATTAGTTCACATTTTCCATGATTTTATATAAATGGAACCCCAGAGCGTGTAGTCTTGTGGCTCTTCTTTCACTGGATATAATTATTTGAATTATTTGGAGAGTTATCTGTATTGCGTATATCAGTAGTTAAAAAAAAAAAAAAAGCGGTGGCACCTGGGTGGCTTAGTCGGTTAAGCGTCCGACTTTCGCTTAGGTCATGATCTCGCGGTTCGTGGGTTCGGCCCCGCGTCGGCTCTGTGCTGACTGCCAGCTCAGAGCCTGGAGCCTGTTTCAGTCTGTGACTCCCTCTCTCTGACCCTCCCCCGCTCACGCTGTCTTTCTCTCTCTCTCCTAGAAATAAATAAAAATATTTAAAAAAAAAAAAGTAAGCTATACATGATCCATTCACCTGTTGTTAAATAAATAGGTTGTTGCTTTCAGTGACTAGCTGTTACAAAGAAAGGTGCTGGAAACATTCATGTGCAAAGTCTTGTACAAACATATGATTTCTTTTCTCTTGGGTAAATACCTAGGAATGGCTAGAACACATGGAGGTGTTTCACTTTTTAAGAAACTGCCAAACTTTCTTCCAAAGTTCAGCGGCGTATGAAAGTCCGGGTTCCTCCACTTTCTCACCACCATCGATCTGGGGTTTTTTCCTGAATGTAAAGCCATTTTTTTTTCTGACCTTTTATTCTGTCTTATCCTTTCTTTACCACACTCCTGTTACTTAAAAAAAAAAAAAAAAAAGAAGTATAGTTGACATACGATGTTGTATTAGTTTCAGATCTATGAAGTAGTGATTTGAGAGGCTCCTGGGTGGCTCAGTCGGTTGAGCATCTGACTTCAGCTCAGGGCATGATCTCACAGCTTGTGAGTTCAAGCCCCACATCGGGCTCTGTGCTGACAGCTCAGAGCCTGGAGCCCGCTTCGGATTCTGTGCCTCCCTCTCTCTCTGACCCTCCCCCACTTGTGCTCTGTTTCTCTCACTGTCTCTCAGAAATAAATAAATGTAAAAAAACTTTTAAATAAAGTAGCGATTTGACGCCCCTATACATTATGCAATGCTCACCATGAGAGGCATGTCACCATCTGTCACCATATGAAGTTACTACAATAGTACTGACTATATTCTCTATGCTGTACTTTTCATCTCCATGACTTATTTATTTCATAACTGGAAGTTTGTGCTTCTTAATCTCCTTCACCTATTTTTCTCATCCTCCCTTCCCCCTTCCCCCATTGGCAAACACCAATTTGTTCTGTGTATTTATGAGTCTATTTCTGTTTGTTTGTTTTTTCATTAGTTTTTGTTTTGTAGATTCCACATATAAGTGAAATCTTATGGCATTTGTCTTTCTTTGATTTTACTGAGCAAAATACCTTCTAGATCCATCCGTGTTTTTGAGAACGACAAGGTTTTGTTCTCTTTTTTATGGCTGAGTAATATTCCATTTGTGGGCATACATGTATATACCCATATCATCTTGATCCATTCATAAATTGGTGGACACTTAGGTTGCTTCCATATCTTTTTACCCAAAGAAAATGAAAACACTAATTCTTTCTCGGATCTGTGACTTGCAACTTTTCTCCCAGGCTGTATCTTGCCTTTTCATTCTCTGAACACCATCTTTCTCATAGTTGACAGTTTTTACTTTAAAAAAAAAAGTTTTTTAATGTTTTATTTATTTTTGAGAGAGAGAGAGACAGCATGAGCAGGGGAGGGTCAGAGAGAGCAGGAGACACAGAATCTGAAACAGGCTCCAGGCTCTGAGCTGGCTGTTAGCACAGAGCCTGATGCCGGGCTCGAACCCACGAACCTTGAGATCATGACCTGAGCTGAAGTCGGACGCTTAACCGACTGAGCCACCCAGGTGCCCCTTGACAGTTTTTACTTTGATGAAGCCCAACTTGTCTTTTCTTTTTTTCTATTATGAATAGTGTTAGAGGCTCTCTGAGTTTGTATAATCTCCAGGTTTATATCTTTCAGCAAATTTTGAAAATCCTCAGTCACTATTTCTTCAAATATGTTTCCTGCCCCACACATCCCTCTCCTCCTGAGATTCTGATAATACGAATGTTAGACTCCTTGGCACTGTTCCACAGGTCCCTAAAACCCTGTACATTTTTTAAAATATTTGTTTCCTCTCTTGTTCAGATTGAATTATCCTTATTGATTTTTCTTCAAGAGCACTTACTCTTTTCTCTGTCACCTCCATTCTCCTTTAGAATTTTCTGTGCCCTACAGAGTATGACACAGATTTTAGCATAACTACAAACTGAACACCCTAATATTATTTACTTTGTCGAAACCCTTCATTTTGCATTTATTTAAATGTCACAAAGCAATCTTTACATCCAATTAATGAAATACATCACTATATATTACCTGTTTCTGTTTTAACCACTTTTTTGTATCACAACCTTCCCTTTCTTCTTGGTAAGTTCATATTTTTTTGAAAGTTTATTTATTTACTTTGAGAGAGAGGGGGGGAGGGGCAGAGAGAAAGGAAGAGAGAGAGAATCTCAAGCAGGCTTGGCAGTGACAGCAGAGAGCCTGATGCGGGGCTCAAACTCAAGAACTATGAGATCATGACCTGAGCCAAAGTCAGACACTTAACCAACCTAGCCACCCAGGCACTCCAGTAAGTATATCTTTTTTAAAAAATATTTATTTATTTTTGAGAGAGAGACAGAGTGCGAGTGGGAAGGAGCAGAGAGAGAGGGAGACACAGAATCCGAGACAGGTTGCAGGCTCTGAGCTGTCAGCACAGAGCCCGACGCGGGGCTCGAACCCACCAACCATGAGATCATGACCTGAGCTGAAGTCGGACGCTTAACCGACTGAGCCACCCAGGCACTCCAGTAAATATATCTTTTAAGAGTTGCTTTAGTGACTGAGGGTCTCTGGACTCTAAACTTGGCGAGTCTCTCCATGCCTGAAAATACTTTAGTCTACCCTCTCTCTTGCAAATGATTTTTTCTTCAGGACTTTGAAGACAATATTCTTTTTATGGTGAGTCTGACTGTCATTCTTTAATAAATAATCTTTGTTTTTTGGTAGTTTGTAAGGTATTATCTTAATCCTCAATGTTCTGCAGTTCAACTCGGATGCATCTGGCCGGGTATTTATTTTCATTTATCCTGCTTAATACCCAAAGTACACTCAACAACTAAGGACTCAGGTGCTCCTTCAATACTGGAAATTTTTTCTATTATATCAGCAAATACTATTTCTCTGCAATCTTCTTTACACCTCTGGAAGTCCTCACAATACAGTCCACTTCTCTTCACCATTATATTTTTTAAAACATACTTCTCTTCTTTGTGCTACATTTGACATTCTTCAGTACTGTCACTGCTATTTTCTCTTTGCATCCGATCTCAAGTATATACTCTCTTGAGTTTGCATTTAAATGACTTTCTTTTCCTTTCCAAGATTTCTAATTGGTTCTTTCATATCCATCTGACCTCATCTTTCATTTGTTTATTTCTGCTTGTTTCATAATTTCCTGCTATTTTTATTTATTTTTTAAAGGTTTTATCTTTAAGTAATCTCTGCACCCCACCCTGAGATCGAGTTGCATGCTCCATGCTCCATCAGCTGAGCCAGCCAGGCACCCCCTTAGTTTCCTGCTATTTTTAAATTAAAGTTGTTTGTACATCTCTTCAAGCATCCTCAACATACTTAAGAAAAACCTTTGATGGAACTTTCCATAAGATCATTTCATCCTGAATGAATTCACATTCTGATTGTTTATTTCCATGGTGATCTTTCTTTTTTTTTTTTTCTTTAAAATGTATTTATTTTGGGGGCGCCTGGGTGGCTCAGTCAGTTAAGGGTGTGACTTCAGCTCAGGTCGTGATGTCACGGTTCATGAGTTCAAACCTCATGTTGGGCTCTGTGCTGACAGCTCAGAGCCTGGAGCCTGCTTCGGATTCTGTGTCTCCCTTGCTCTCTGCCCTTTCCCTGCTCGCACTCTGTCTCTCTCTCAAAGAAATAAGTAAAAATTTTTAAAAATTTACTTATTTTGAGAAGCAGAGAGAGAAAGAGAGAGAGAGAGAGAATGAGTGGGGGAGGGCCAGAAAGAGAAGGAGAGAGAAAATTCCAAGCAGGCTCTTTGCTGTCAGCATGGAGCTTAACATGGGGCTTGAGCTCACAAACCTCAAGATCATGACCCGAGCCAAAATCAAGAGTTGGACAGATGCTCAACTGACTGAGCCACCCAGGTGTCCCATGCTGGTCTGTCTTAGCGTCAATTTTTTTCATGTATTTAAAACTTTTGGTGTGGAAGCTCATTTGAATAGGATATTTTGTTCCTCTCCCACACTGTCTATGCTCTATGCTTCCTTTTATTGGCATTTGTGTGGATCCCACATGAGTCCCAGTACTATAGTCCAGAACTAGGTCTCATTGCAGATTTTTAGGACCTTCCGTCACATATAGTGACATTGAAGATACGACAAGCCAGTGGCAACTTGATTCAGTTCCTTATAACAAAAGTTTTTCTTTGGTCTTCTACTCCCCAGGTCAATAGCTTCCTGTAATGTTCCATCCCCCAACACTGAGAGACATGTAGCAAACTCTCCTGAGCTCTAGATTCGCATCATATATCCAGCTACCTACCTGACCTTTCGTCTGGGTGTTTGATAGGCATTTCAGACGTTACGTGCCTAAAGTTGAACTCCTGATTTTCACTCTCACTCCAAATCCTCCTCCAATGTCCCTCACCACAATAAATAGCACCGCCATTTACCCAGTTGCTCAGGCAAAAAAACCTCACAGCCATCCTTGAACCTCTTTCCTTCACCATTCTACACCAAATCCATCAGCAAGGGCTGTCAATTCCTTCTTCTTCATAATACATCCAGAATCCAGGCACTTCTTACCACTTCCCTCACTACCTCTATGGTCAAAGATATGATCCTCTTTTTTTCTGAATCATTTCAATAACCACTTCCTGGTCTCCATGTTTCTGCTCCTGACCCCTTTCGGTTAACATTCTACCAGATAATTCAGAGAGTTCCCTTTGTGGTGTGAATCAGACTATATCATTCCTCTGCTTAAAACCCTCCAATGATATTCACATTCAGAATAAAATCTAAGCTGCAGCTGTGGCTACCAGCTGTCTACCTGATCTGATTCCTGCTTATTTCTCCCAATCCCCGCCAACCTTACGATGGATTGTGGAGGTGAAATGTCGCGTGTGTACAGGGTCTACCACAGAGTTTGGCACACATCCGTTGCTCGATATAGGCGTACTATCATCATAGATGTGTGATGAAATTGTTGAGCTGGGGCCCTGGGCTAGAATGATCAGACATGAGCTGAGAACAATACAAGTAAATTCACGGAAAGCAGAATATAGTGAGGTAATGTTACAAGTGGCTAAGAAGAGAAGCTCGTGAGAAGGAACTGAGATGCTGTGCTTTTCTGCAATTACCTTCCACTCCTTTCTGCCACCCCCCACCCCCCCCACTATCTGAATGATGTGGGATGAGCAACCTTCCTCTCAGCCATTTCATATTAGAATCAACTGTGGGCCTGCAAAACTTGGGAGATACGATGCTTTCCTTAAAAAGCTAGTTGTTTCCCTACATTTCTAGAAGGGCTAACCTATGATGGCCAGCCACAAAACCCACACACTTACACCAATCCACTTCCTTCGACTGGAGTTATTGAAAGTAGGAGTTAAAGTGTAGCTGATGGTGGATGTATCTCCCCTGGTATAGGTCCTGCTTTGGCAGAGAACCAGTCATTTACCAACCACACACTGGCATTCCCCAAACCGTGCTGATTCTGGTGTATCATTTACAGATCTAGAAATCACTCGAAAGAGTTTTATCATTTGATTTTACTAAAAATAAGAATAAACTGGGGCACCTGTGTGGCTCGTTGGTTAAGCGTCCAACTTTAGCTCAGGTCATGATCTCGTGGTTTGTGAGTTTGAGCCCCACATTGGGCTCTGTGCTGAACAACTCAGAGCCTGGAGCCTGCTTTGGATTCTGTGTCTCCCTCTCTCTCTCTGCCCCTCCCCCGCTTGTGTACGCGCACGCTCAGGCTGTCTTTTTCTCTCTCTCTCTCTCTTTTTCTCTCTCTCTCTCTCTCTTTCTCTCTCTCTCTGTCTCTCAAAGACAAGTAAACATTAAAAACAAATTTAAAGGGGCGCCCGGGTGGCTTAGTTGGTTAAGCGTCCGACTTTCGCTCAGGTCATGATCTCGCAGTCCGTGAGTTCGAGCCCCGCGTCGGGCTCTGTGCTGCCTGCCAGCTCAGAGCCTGGAGCCTGTTTCAGTCTGTGCCTCCCTCTCTCTCTGACCCTCCCCTGCTCACGCTGTCTCTCTCTCTCCTAGAAATAAATAAAACAATAAAAAAAACAAATTTAAAAATAAGCAAGAAGCAGTTTACGCACGAGATAAAACTCTCCAAACAACAGGTTTTCAAAACACTCTTCTCAATGTTATTCCTTGAAGACATAACATCAGACTTAAAATACCTCCAATATGTTTTGGTTTGAAAAATATAATTATGCCAAGCTAACTCAAGGGGGAAATTCATGGCCATATGTTTAGAGGTTATTCCTGATGCTGTGAGAACATGGACAGGCGCCGAAATCTCAGAACCAGCTCAACCCCGGGCTGATCATTGAAGCAGATACGTGCACAGTCTTCTTCACCTCAGCGAAGGAGGCTCAGAACACAGTCCTTCGAGCCAAAAACGCCTGGCTGGGGCCTTCTCCTGGTTTGTCTAGTCAGCAGTCAGCATGATGGGTAAGAGAATATTGTTGCTTTCATTGGTATTAATCCTTACAGAACTGACTGACAATGAAAGGAAAGTGCTAAGTTGTATTTCCAAAGTGTAAAACAAAGCAAAGGCTAAGTGGGGCCGCTGGCACAGCCACATTCTTTGAGTTTGTAGAAAGAAGGTAGGATCCATCTTTTTCCTTAATAACATCTAGGCAAAGGCTTCTCTAAGGCCTGACAGGAGAGCGTGAAGTTTAGGGCTGCCTGCCGAGGTCAGGGAAGAATTGGGTTTCTTGTTTGCTTGTTTGTTTGTTAACTAGGTGTGGATGCGGAAGGGGATGCGGAAGCAGGAAACTGGGAACACCATCCAATAGGTTCTGTTTCCTTTGAGATTAATGTTACCTTTAGGTTGCCTCCGCTGATACTGAAAAGTCTAAATCCTCTGATGAAATCCCAGTTAAGCAATGCCCACACTACTCTGCAGCTCAGTTTTTTAAAAAAAATAGGTTAAAATTCAACGTAATTAACCATTTAATTCAAATGAGCACAATTCCTGGTTTGAAGGGATCAGTTCACGAACGAACTCCAGTTGTACCTGGGCAATGAGTGTTCCTTGGGTAGCAGCCAGAGGAGCTAGAATGCTGGATGTGTGGACCAACTCTATCTCTCCTTGGAGAGAAGCAAGAGATTTTGCCCACGCGCTCCGGGCCGAGCTGGGGTGAGAGGCTGTGGCCAGCGGCCACACGTTAGTTCAAACCACCACCTTGCTTCTCTCCAGTCCCGGAGGGTTTTGCATGTCACGTCCGGCAGTGAGCTAGAACACGTTGGAGAGGACGCAGTTTGTTGGGCAGCACCCAGAAACGTTGGGACACGCGACGGACGGTCCAGCTCTTTCTCTCTCCAAGAAGACTGAGGACTGAGAGGTTCCTCCCAATCACAGGCTGCTCTACTGGGGGTTATGGCGAGTGGCTGCCTCACCCCTTCCTACCAGCTTGAATGTGGCTGGTTTTGCACTCGCCTGGGGTGCAGAAGACTCTCCACAAGTTTCTGGAGTTTTCACAGAGGGCAGATCCATGCAGATAAGGAGAGTTCAGGGTTTCCTATCCTGCCATCTTGGCGACTTCTTTTTGTAAGTTCATCTTTGTATCCCGTGACTTGCTGAGCTCAGTTTTTAGTTCTAGGAGTTTTGGGGTAGATTCCTTGAAAGTGTCTATGTGGATCATCACATCACCTGCAAACAGAGATAGTTTCTTTTCCAATATGTCTTCTATATTCTTTTCTGGCAGTACTGAGTTTGATAAGTCTTCTGTGACTATGCCAAGTAAGAGTGGTAAGAGCAATATCTTTGCCTTATTCCCGATCTTTGGGGACAAGCATTCTCTCTTTCATTATTAAGTGTGATGTTAGAATAGTTTCATGGTTGCTCTTTATCAAGTTAAGGCAGCTGCTCCCTATTCTTTATTTGTTGAGAGTTTTTATCATGAGTGATTTGTGTTGAGAATTTTTATCAGAAGGAAGTTGAGTTCTGTGAAATGCTTTACAACATCCATCTATGTGATTTTTTTTCCTTAACCTGTTGATGTGACGGATCACAGAAATGGATTTCTGAAGGTTGAGCCAAACTTGAGTCCCTAAAATAAATCCCATGTCATAAAGGTATATACTTACATATTTTTATGTATTGCTGAATTCTATTTCCCAATGTTTTGTTATGGATTTTTGCATCTATAGTCCAGATGTGTATCAGTCTGCACTTTTTGGTTTTTGTCTGGTTTTGATATCAGATTAATGCTAATTTCCTATAATGATTTGAGAAGTGTTCCTTTCTTTTCTATTCCTGGGGGAGACTATGAAGAAATACTATTGGGATTGTTTTTTTAATGTACGGTAGAATTCTCAAGTGAAAGCATCGGACTCTGGACATTTCCTTTTTGTGAGTTTTAAAGTATGAATTCAATTCCCTTAATAATTATAGTGCCATTCAAATTATCTATTTCGTATCAGGTAAGTTGTGATAGGTTTTTTCTGAGGACTTAGTCCATTTCATCTTGAATGTCAAACGTATACGTTTGTAATTGTATTATTCTGTATTATCCTTTTGATGTCTGTCAGTTCTGTGGTGACATCCCCTCTTTCACCCTTGATTTTGGTAAGTTTTTGTCTTCAGCTCCAAAACTCCTGGGAGCCAACAAGAGAGCCCAGAGAATACACCACCGTGTCGTTCCTCACACCCCACGCTGCTAGCTGATCTGACTTCTGTGCTCCACCTTGCAATGTCTTCTCTCATTTATTTTCTAACTAATGTCCAGGGAGTTTACCTGATACTAGCAGGAGGAATAGGGAAACGTATGTCTATTCCATCTTTCTCTTTCTAGAAACGGAAATCCACCTTGGTGCTTTTGAGTCAAGGGGCAACAATGTCTGAGGAGAGTAAGAATTGCAGTCAGAAGATCAGGCAGGGTGCTGCTGTGACACTCAAGGAAGAGGGTCAGTGAGCATCCAAATTAGGGATCTGGCAGTGGGGCAAGTCTTTTCCTTTCTCCTATGTGTCATATTTTCGCAGTGGTCTCCAGACACATTGTGTCCTCTACTACCCACCCCTGTGGCTCCCACTGCCTCTATGATCTGGCCCAGGAATATGGATTTTGTACAAGACCCCAGGTGATTCTGATGTAGAGCCCGGGTTCACACCTGTCTTAGCTCAGGCCACTCTAACAAAACGCCACAGACTGGGGGGGCTTTAATCAATAGACATTTATTTCCCACAGTTCTGGAGGTTGGGAAATCCATGATCAAGATGCTGGTGGCTTTGGTGTCTAGTAAGAACCCTCTTCCTGGTTTGTAGATGGCTGCCTTCATGCTGCGTGCTCACGTAGCCTTTCCTCAATGTTTGCTCGGAGGGATAGAGTGCACCAGCTCCTTCTCTTACTATAAAGGCATGAATCCCACAGTGAGGGCCTCACCCTCATGATCTGATCAAAATCTATTTGCCTCCCAAAGGACCCATCTAATGCCATCACACTGGGGGTTAGGGCTTAAAGACACAAATTTAAGAGGATACAAATATTCAGCCCATAACAAGACTCATTGGTCTTTTAGTCAGGGTCTCTCACATCAGGCTGCCATTATAGTGACCTGGGAAGCTTTTTTTTAAATTCTGAGAACTGGGTCAATGAAATAAAATTTTTTAGGGGACAGAACAAGTCCTATTTGCTCGCCTATAAAAGAACACAATGACAGTAACTTCCACATCAGGATTGTGACAAAAATCAAATCAGATAATGTATATAAATCACCTGTCACTTACTGGGTGCTCAGGGAATTATAGCTTTTTCTAAAAGCTCCGCACAAGATTCTAGTGTTCAGTACCACTGACTACTCTAAATGGTGGGCACTTCAGATAGAAGGGGCAAAGAGGACCAGAGCCCAGTAGGCAGTGGGGCATGAGATTTAAGGCAAGGTTTGGAGGCCTGTGGCCCTTGGCTCTGTTATGAACAAGGTTGACTAGGCACATGGGAATGGCCATTCTGATCACCTCTTACACTTGCGTGAGTTCACAAAGGGTTTGCACCTTCCCTTACACAAGGGCACACAGCTGACAAATGAGAGAGTTTGGACTTCTAGAGGTTCTGTCTTGAAAATCGATGTCTTCCCACTGCCCACCCCTGTGCTCTAAACTGTCCAACGGTCATTACTGCTTGTCACCACAACAAGACTGTCCCTTGAAGACTCTGTCAACAGGTCCGACAGGCTAATTTCTGCAGTGTTCCTTAGGGCTGAGAGACAAGAGTAAACGGCTAAGTCTGTTTTATGCTTTATAAGACTCAAGTACAAGACCTGTCTGTGACAAGCTACATGAAAACAGTCACCTTTGCAAATAACAAAGCCTGTAATTTTGTTCTGCATAGGGACACTTCACCTCTAGGGATGGGGTGATAGGGAATAAAAAACTAAAAGCACAGGTTTAAGAGTCATGCAGATTGGGGGCGGGGGGGCACCTGGGTGGCTCAGTTGGTTAACCATCCGACTTCAGCTCAGGTCATGATCTCATAGTTCACAAGTTAGAGCCCCACATTGGGCTCGCTGCTGTCAGCACAGAGCCCGCTTTGAATCCTCTGTCTCCTTCTCTCTGCTCCTGCCCCACTTGTGCGCTCTCTCTCGCTCTCTTGCTCTCTCTGTCTCTCTCAAAAATAAATAAACATTAATAAATGTTTTGAAAGAAGAGTCATGCAGACTGGGTAGGATAGATGTGAAGTGTGTAGCACATAGTAGGTCTTTCGTAAGTGGAAACCGTTGTCCTGAGGTGTCTGACGATGCTTAGATGCAATTGTCTAAAATGAGGGAATGGCTGGGAGAAGAGCAGGAGGCTAAGGAAGGCTGACACATCCCTAGTTCCCAACAGCTTCTACCACTTGCTTCCTGTATGATCTTAGGCAGAAAGCCACCTAACCTCCCAGCCTCAACTGGTTCATCTGCAAAATGGGTACAGTCACGGTACCTACCTCACTAGGGTCATGGTGAAGATCAAATGAGATAATGTATGCAAATCACCTGCTGTTTACTGGGTGCTCAATAAGCGATAGTCTGATCACCCTTTCAAGGTGAGGCCATTTCCAGCCAAAGCATTAATATCTGCAATTCCCTTTATTTGATGAACCAATCTGCATCTGATTAACTCTTTGTAAGGATCTCGTGGGGCAGAATTGTAACGTGTCCTTTGCTCTCTCGTGGGGAACATTTGACTGGCATTCCGCACCGAGGAAATTATTGGCCTCCGCGAGTCTATTTGCATAAGCACTTGTATTATGACAGGGATGTTAAAGAGAAGCATCGTGATCTGGTCCTGTTGGCCCGAAAACAGAGCTGCAGGGAAGAAAGCGCACTTGACACCTGGCGATTAGTTGCTCTGCTAGTTCCTGCCTTCTTTTGCTGAGATAGGCTGGAGAGACTCTGGCAGCAAAGTGGTTGTGGAGGAAGAGCATCTCAGGAAAGATGTCCAGTTCCGGAACGGCCGAAATTCCACCTGAGGACGGGAGGTAAAAATCCCCTTCCCAATGCGTGCTGCACACATCGACTGTAGCTTCTCATTCTTCATTGGCTGAGGGGTCACTCTGTGCCCCTCGGGAGGGGCTTGACCCTCTCAAGGGCTGCAAGACAGATGCCCATATTCAGTCACCCTCGTCCAAACATGAGGCACTTGGGACCTTGCACATACCCTCCCATTCTTCTCCACGATCCCCCCATTATTCTTCATTATCTCTATAAAGAGCAAAGGTGCACCTCTGGAAATATCAAGCTTAGCCTCAAACCTCCAATAGTGAAAAGGCATACATGATATCAAAGTCTAGCGGCACTGCGATTAAAAGCCCTGTGCCGAACTTAGATCCATTCTGTCACTTCCTGGCTGTGTGACCTTTGGTAAGTTTCTCAACTTCTCTGTGCCTTAATTTCTCCATTTGAAAAGTAAAAGTAATAAGAGTGCCTCCTTGGGGTACCTGGGAGGCTCAGTCGGTTACGCATCTGACTCGATTTCGGCTCAGGTCATGATCTCACGGTTCGTGAGATGGAGCTCCGCATTGGGCTCTGTGCTGATAGCTTACAGCCTGCTTGGGACTCTCTTTCTCTGTCCATCCCCCCTAAAAATAAAAAAAAAAGAGAGCGTGTCCTCATGGCTCTAACGGTGCTTATTAAGTGTTGGATAGAGCAGAAGCCCTCAGCAACAAGCGACTGTCATGTTTATTGTTAACCCAAGTTGCATTAAGACAAAATGGATAAAATCAAAGCACTTTCCTACTGAAGGCTCTGACTTTGAAGCTGAGTCTACCCGAGTTATTTTCCCTGTTCAAAAACATTTCAGAATTTAAGCCGACAAATAGCTGATCACAAATTGAAGCATTAACCTAAGTTTGGTTTTTTTTTTTTTTTTACCAAAGTAGATGCTTGAAACGCTGGAGAAAGCGTACTCTCATATATTGCTGATGCAAAAAACAAAACAAAACAAAACCTAATCCTTAGAGCTTGTCTGAAGAGGAATCTGGTATTATCTACTAAAATTAAAAATATAGATACACTTCAACCTAGCGATGCCACTCTTGGGAATCTATGCCCTAGAAATAAAAGTGTGGTGCGCAGAAGGAATGTCTGTGAGACGAGGTGTGGCCAAGTTCATTGCACACCCAAACCATGGCCTTTCACGCCGCCGTGTAACACAGTTGGGTGGTTCCCTTGGTGGACGGTTAGATGACAAACAAGACGTAGCAGTGCATATGTTAGCATTCTGCTGCTGCTGAGTTTAAAGTGCAAAACAGCCCTTATCTGTGTGTAAGATAAACATTCTGTATAATTGTGCAAACATGGCTGGAGGCATGGAAAGATACATAGCAGGTTATTTACATCAGTTACCTTTGTGGGGTCTGCACGGAGTGTAAGAAGCAAAGGCTTCACGTTGTTTAAAGAAAGATGTTCAGGGGCGCCTGGGTGGCTCAGTCTGTTGTTTTGGGCTCAGGTCATGATCTCATTAGATCATGGGTTTGAGCCCCACACTGGGCTCTGAGCTGACAGCGAGGAACCTGCTTGGGGTTCTGTCTCTGCTTTGCTCTCTCTCTTTCTCAAAATAAATAAACTTAAAAAAAAATAAAGAAAGATGTCCAGAGTGGAAACTTGTATTCGATACTCCCATTTTGGTAAAATAGTGTGTGTGTGTGTGTGTGTGTGTGTGCGCGTGTGTTTGCGCACGTGTGTGCACGAGTACATGTGTGCATGCAAACATGCTGACAAAGTAAAAATAGACAGTCAGCAATAGTTTACTGGTGTATATCTCAAAGGGGGTGAAAAGAAGAAAAATATTTCTTATTTGTTTACTTCTTTATTCATTTATTTTACAGAAGAGGAACCTGACATTTCCCCTCAGGGGACATTTTATCTTAAGAACGGGTAATGGCAGGGGCGCCTGGGTGGCTTAGTCGGTTAAGCGTCCGACTTTCGCTTGGGTCATGATCTCGCGGTCCGTGGGTTCGAGCCCCGCGTCGGGCTCTGTGCTGACTGCCAGCTCAGAGCCTGGAGCCTGTTTCAGTCTGTGACTCCCTCTCTCTGACCCTCCCCTGCTCACACTGTCTCTCTCTCTAGAAATAAATAAAACATTTAAAAAAAAAAAAAAGAACGGGTAATGGCAGTTCCTCAGGGGAAGGAAGGGGGGAAGACAGCGGAGGGGATGACTGGGTGGGAAGGCCATACGCCTTCCACTGTCCCCCCTCCCCTTGGAATGTTGCACCATATGCACGTGTTACCGATTCAAAATAAGAAATAAAATTTAAGTGCTGCTTCTCAGGATCTACCAACTCTCTCAGAGCCCAGTGACTTACCATCGGCACCCTCAGCAGGCATGGCCACCGGCCCCCTCAGCAGGCATCTCCATCGGCACCCTCAGCAGGCATGGCCACCGGTCCTCTCAGCAGACATCACCAGCGGCACCCTCAGCAGGCACTATCACGACCTTGTCTCGATGCCTCTAGCGCGCTCCCTTCTTTCTCAGTTCAGGGCCCAGGTTCGTGCAGCGCTCTCTGCCCAGAAAACTCTCAGACATATCCCTGTGATGTCGGCTCAAACATCATCTCCTCGCCCCTGCGATTAACTTAAGTCCCCTACTCTATCTCCCAGTCGTACGCTGTACTTGTATTTGCTGAATAAAGTTATTCCACAGATGGTTTGACATCCACGTGGGTGTGGTTTCACCTAGAAGGGGGTGCCCTTTGCCCTGTGGAGAACTCAGGCAAGCTCAATGTTGATCAGTTTCACTACAACCACAGAAAGGCCCAGAAGCGGCTTTATCCCAGCTCTATCATCCGTGTCCGTGTAAGTGGGAGCAAGTCCCCTGCTTCCTCTAACGGTCGCCAGAGGCAGGCTCGGGGCTTTGCCTGAGTGACATCGGGGCAATAGCAAGGGTTCAAAGACCTTCAGGAACTTTACCTTCACTGGCATTTAGCAAATATTTAATGAGCACCTGGCATGTCCCAGGGACCGTGTGGTCCCTGACCTCATGGGGCTCATAGAGTAGTGGCGGACACATGAACAGTAGTTCACAAAATGAATAAAAAATAATTACAAGCTGTGCAACTGCGAAGAAGGAATTAGTACAGGGAGCTATCAGAGCAAGAGATTTAAAAAAGTGTCTGGCTCGAAAGTATGCAATATATTTTTAATGTCCATAGATATAGCTATGATTGATTCATTTAAAGTGCTGTTGAATTCATAGTTACTTTTCTGCCCATGTATTTTTTTTTCCTCAACCACCAAACGCCAAACCAACCACGGTGACAGGTGGGAGTGTGGATGAGAATTACAAACAGTAGAAAGGGGTTTTCAAAGGCACCCAGGTGGCTCAGTCCATTAAGCTGTCTGACTTTTTAAAAATAATTTTTTTAACATTTATTTATTTTTGAGAGATAGAGAGCATGAATGGGGGAGGGACAGAGAGAGGAGACAGAGAATTGAAAGCAGGCTCCAGGCTCTGAGCTGTCCACACAGGGCCGGACACGGGGCTGGAACCCACGAACCACAAGATCATGACCTGAGCCGAAGTCAGATGCTTAACCGACTGAGCCACCCAGGCGCCCCAAGCCATCTGACTTTTGATTTCAGCTCAGGTCATGATCTCAGGGTCGTGAGATCAAGCCCCGTGTCGGGCTCCATCCTGGGCATTGAGCCTGCTTGGGATTCTCTCTCTCCCTCTCCCTGTGCCCTCCCCCTCACTCTTTCTGAAAAAAAAGGTGGGGGGGGTTTCCAATGTGCCCATACTTTGAGAGAAACCTTGGTCTTTCTAAATGAAGATTGCATCACTGTGCCACAGACCCACAATGGATTTGGAAGTGATTTTTGACCGATTTTTAAAAAATTCTTTATCAGGGGTTCCTCAAGATTAGCTGTTTGGTTTGCTCCGTAAAAAACACTGTTATCTTGAAAACGAGTATTCGTACTCAAAAAAATTTTTGAACCACTGCTCTAACAAAAAGCTCGGAAGTCATAATGCATTCTCTCTCTCTCTCTCTCTCTCTCTCTCACACACACACACACACACACACACACGCAAACCTATCTCCCACTTTTCATCTCCCAAAGCAAGCTAGAAGCAAGGAGAAGGGACGCCCACCACCCATCCACCCAGTGTGGGCTACTACCTTTTCTGGTTCACAGAAGTAGCCTACCTGGGGGCGTAGGGGAATGCCCCTCCCCACACTTTCCCCCCAGGAGGAATGGGGAGCCCAAGTACAACAGCTGTGGCCTGACCCCCATGCCGACTCTGCAGAGGATCCAGAAGGAATGGAAAGTTGAGCCTGCGGCCTCGCTGGGCGTCAAGATTTGCTTACAGGAGAGAATATGCCGCTGGAGTATCTCATTCATCCAAAGTTACCGCGAAACCAAACTTCCATCTAAATTCATTGTCCAACTGACTGATACGTTCTGTTAAGTGTTCATCCTGTTTATTCGGATAGTCTTCATTGGAAAGGCTTCTAAGTGTATTACAAATTTGTTTTATTCAGTGGAACATTCTGGGCATAATTTAACCTTTTCCTGATGACTCAGTGCCATCAATATGAATATCCTTTATTATGTGTCGTCCACTTTTGCATTATTCTGAACTCTCTCTCTTTCCACATCTGGCGATGAGCGGTCACTGCTCACCTGCAGTTCATGAGCCTGTCTCTTCCCGCCCTCGTAGATCTCTGCTCATTGCCAATAGTAATAGCAAAATCCCCTGCTGCCTGCCTGGCCCTGTGCTAAGTGCTTGGCACAGACTGATTCATTACATGAGGCAGGTACAATTACTGTCCCCAAATTACAGATGGAGTAACCAACTCCCAGAAAGGTCAAGTCATTGCCTAAGGTTATGTAGCTTCCTGTAACAGAGCCAGAATCTGCACCCTCATCTGACGATCTCAAGATTTCAAGGTCTTTACCACCATATCAGTGTCATTCAAACCTTTCTGACAGCGAAGCACAATCAGAAATATATTTTTGTCACCCTGCAGGGAACAAAAACGTGTAATAAAATAAAAACTTCTGGGTCCCTGGGTGGCTCGGTTGGTTAAGCGTCCGACCCTTGATTTTGGCTCAGGTCATGATCTCACAGTTTGTGAGTTTGAGCCCCATGTCAGGCTTTGTGCCGACAGTGTGGAGGCTGCTTGGGATTCTGTCTCTCTCCCTCTGTCTCTGCCCCTTCCATGTGCTTTCTCTCTCTGTCTCTCTGTCTCTCTCTGTACCTCTCTATCTCTCAAAAATAAATAAACATTAGAAAATAAAATCAAATCAGGGTGCCAGACTGGTTCAGTCAGTTAAGTGTCTGACTTCGGCTCAAGACATGATCTTTCAGTTCATAGGTTCGAGCCCCACGTCGGGCTCTGTGCTGACAGCTCGGAGCCTGGAGCCTGCTTCCGATTCTGTGTCTCCCTCTCTCTCTGCCCCTCCTCTGCTCATGCTGTCTCTCTCTCTCAAAACTAAACATTAAAAAATTTTTAATAGATTTAAAACTCAGATCAAATCAAAACTTCCAACAATGCATTTGTTGCATAGAATATATTCTGATATTCCATTCTATTCCACAACCATCACCGTGATTATTATAATTACTAATGTTGGCTGTGCCCGGTGGAAATGGCCGCCCAGCCCACTGATGGGTCACAACTCATGGTTGCAAAAACCCTGCAGCACGTTTTCTGGCTAATCCACCATGGGTACAAGGTCACCACCGGTCATACGACACCTTAGTGTAAACCAGGAAAAGGTGTCCCTCCCTGAGATGCTTAATCCCATTTGTCAAAAAATTGTCAAAATATGATTTTGTTAGATTAAGACACGTTACTGCCATCTGCCAGAAAATGGTTAAAAAAAAAATAAATGTCTTAATGTTAACGTTGTGCAGACAAACTGCTGTTGTGAGTGCCCAGCAACTGTCCGTGTTCGCCTTGGCAGGCAGAGGACCCGGACGGCAATATGGGTTAAGAGGCACGTGTGTTAAATGAGTCAACTGCCTCAGAGGACCTGCACGCCGAAGATCTGCCACACATCTTTTGCTTTCTCCCTTCTCCTGAATTTCCAATTAGGATTGCCAGATAAAATACGCGATGCCCACTTAAATTTGAATTTCAGATAAACGATAAACAATTGTTTAATGTTCATTCACTTTTGAGAGAGTCAGCATGAGCGGGGGAGGGGCAGAGAGCAAGGCGGACAGAGGATCCAAAGCGGGCTCTGCACTGACAGCAGCGAGCCTGATTCAGGGCTGGAACTCATGAACCGTGAGATCGTGATGTTCAACAGATTGAGCCACCCAGGTGCCCCCTAAACAATAAATAATTTTTAGTGTAAGTATTCCTCCACATGATATTTGGGATATACTCATACTAAATATTTTTTAATGTTTTATTTAGTTTTGAGAGACAGAGAGAGACAGAGACAGAGACAGAATGTGAGCAGGGGAGGGGCAGAGAGAGAGGGAGACAGAATCCAAAGCAGGCTCCAGGCTCTGAGCTGTCAGCACAGAGCCCAATGTGGGGCTCGAACCCACGAACCACGAGATCGCGAACTGAGCCAAAGTGAGATGCTAAACTGACTGAGCCATGGTAGTGACCTTATTCTAAAGTGCCAGGCACTGGAATAAGCATTTTAGTTTTTTTTAATGTTTTAAAAGCTTTTTAAAAATATTTATTTATTTTTGAGAGAGAGACACAGACAGAGTGCAAGCAGGGGAGGATCAGAGAGAGAGAGAGGGGAGGGGGATACAGAATCCCAAGCAGGCTCCAGGCTCTGAGCTGTCAGCATAGAGCCTGATGCGGGGCTTGAACTCACAAAACCGTGATATCATGACCCCAGCCGAAGTCAGACACTCAACCAATTGAGCCACCCCAGCGCCCCTGGAATAAGAATTTTATATGCATCATTTCAATCGAGTCTTACAACAAAACTATAAGACAGGCACATTATTGTCCCATTTTCGTATCTAAAGAAACTGAGGCAGAAAGTGGATTTTATGAAATATGCCCAGGATCGCAGTTTGTAAGTGGCAGAGCTGGGCTTGGAACCCAGATCTGTCACAGCAAAAGCAAAATATGCTTTTTGAAGCGAGGTGATGTGTCTGTGGCGTCCCTAAGGGTAGTAAGTCCCGTGGCTGTTTTGCCCCCTTTTCTACCCTTTCCACCAAACTGGAACCTGGTAAGTCCTGCCCTGACCAGAACAGAAGAATCCAGAAATGCCCCCCACCCTCACCCTTGGTATTGCACCCACAGGCTTCAAGTCCCGCAATAAATACAACAATCCTTTGGGGATCGCGGGCGCATTCTTTCCCCGACACAAACAACAAAACTCCAAAACGGAAGCAAAGACACCAGTTGCGGCCCCTTTTAGGCTTGGCTACTCATCTGTATGTAATCTGTTCAATCAGAAACTTGGTAGGAGGTTCACAGATAACACAGCCCTAATTTATTTGCCAAAACACTTGGCCTCCAAAACCTTATTATTATTTATTTACACACCATTGTTAAGATACAATGCCTGTACTTTGTGATGGGAGCATTAGCCACAAACGGATCTGTTAGCGACATTTGAGGACTGGCTGTCACTGTGGATGATTTGTGATCAGTTCCTTTTCTCCCCCCACCCCCCCATCCATCCCTGTCACCAGAGCAGCTGAGCAGTGAGGCAAAGTGAGGGCAGAGGATACGCAGAGAGGCTCTGTATGACGTGTTAGTTATGTATGATGAGCTCATCTGTATGGTGTGCTGGTTCGCTTTCGGGCAGAGAGAAAGCCCCTATTCGTAGCATTTGTTAATTTCTCTGGTGTCAATTTCTCTGGTGTAAATACACCGTTGATGGCCATTTCAAACTACCAGTGGGACCCCGCTGAATGTGAACTTGAGAACACATACTAACAACAGCCCCCAGAGCCAGCGTGAACCATGCTGTACAGTGCACCAAAAAGGAGTTGGGGCCCCTGGGTGGCTCAGTAGGTTGAGTGACCGACTCTTGGTTTCGGCTCAGGACACGATCTAGCAGTTTGCCGGGTTCTCTGTCTCTCCCTCTCTCTCTGCGCCTCCCCTGCTCTGCTTTCTCTCTCAAAGTAAATACACTTTTTAAAAAAAGTAGTTGGGGAGCAATTACACAAATGACACTTTATCCATACAAGGGGCTACCAGGTGTTTGTTAAAAATGCTCATGCACATCTATAGTCATTTATTTCTAAATTTTCTAATCTTTTGAAATAAGTAGATGTATAGTTATTAACTTGGAAAATATCTGCAATGTGCTATTTTTTTTACATTTATTTATTTTTGAAAGACAGAGTGAGACAGAGTATGAGTGGAGGAGAGGCAGAGAGCGAAGGAGACACAGAATCCCAAGCAGGCTCCAGGCTCTGAGCTGTCAGCACAGAGTCCAACGCGGAGCTCGAAACCATGAACCGTGAGATCATACCCTGAGCCGAAGTCTGACGCTTAACCAATGGAAGCACCAAGGCAACCCTGCAAGGTGCTATTATTAAGAGTTTTTAAAGTCATCAAACAATATTACTATGATCCCACTGTAATTTTTAAAAAGGTGTGTTCTCTCACAAACAGAAAAATCACTTAAGCATATACACCAAAATATTAATCTGTGGGTAGTTGAATTATGGACAGATTTGACTTTCTTCTTTTTTAAAAAAAAAATTTTAATGTTTATTTTATTTTCGAGAGAGAGAGAGGCAGAGCATGAGCAGGAGAGGATCAGAGAGAGAGGGAGACACAGAATCTGAAGCAGGCTCCAGGCTCTGAGCTGTCAGCACAGAGCCCGATGCGGGGCTCGAACTTGGGAATGGCGAGATCATGCCCTGAGCCGAAGTCGGACGCTTAACCAACCGAGCCACCGAAGTGCCCCTGACTTTCTTCTTTTTGATATATCCATGTCACAATTTTTTCTACAACAGGCACATATTGCTTCTATATTTCACATATATATTTCTATTCTTAATTTTTGAAGCAGGAACCTGCATACCTTGTTATCCCATGGGTTGTGTGCTGTTCCTTCATCCCCATCTCCCAGAGAGAAGCAGCGGGACCAGGACGGGGCGGGACAGCAGCCAGAAGCCAGGCACGCTGGGGCGGGACAGCAGCCAGAAGCCAGGCACGCTGGGAGCACGACCTCTCCACGGCTCTTACTCTACTTTCCCATGTGCCACTCAGGGAAGAGGGGTCACTTGTCCAATATTCCAGAACAAATGAGCAACAGTGCCCTGGCCATGGAATTCTCAAGGCCGGCTCTTCGGGCCAGGTATCCCTACAGCAGCTGCCTCACGGATGCAGGTTATCCTAGCTCGGTACCTTTACAAGTGAGAAATGACACGCGCAGATTGAGTTTGGGGGATCTGAGTTCTAGGTGGGTAGACTTGCGTTCTGCAAGCTGAGTCATGCCACCCACATCATTTCTGACCAGCATCCTCTGAAATACAGATCTCATGCCTCTAGTGGGTTTGCTAGGCTAACTGGGGACATGAGGGCCTGTCAATTACACCATGATTTAAACAGACTTGTAAGCCCACCCCTGGTGTAATCGAAGGGCAAGAGTGTTTGCCAGTTGGCCGAAAAAACAAGCCATCATAACTAATACTGTTTCCACGGGAAGCGTGCCGCAGGTTTCCAACTGACTTACATACTAACGTCTGAGACATGACATGATTCATTTGTAAATTGGGGGTGGCTGATTGGGGACCAGGTGGTCTGATCTCAACAGATCAGAACCTTATGCCTCTCATATGGAAATCTCTTTACAGATGTGCTATTGTGATCAATGAATAATTTTAAAGCATTTGGGAAATGTTAATTATTGATCCTGGCTTTCCTGGCCATAGCAGGGTCTACAAAGTGTCACACAACTTCAGCCTGGTCTATGCATCATGCCGACTGTCTTTTTCCCTGGCTGGCTACTTTCAAACCGTCTGGTCACAGCTCTTGTTTATTCACAGAGAGCCCAGATAAAGTCAGAGACCAAATGTAATTACTCAGAACACACATATAAAGGATGAAAATGCGGGGCGCCTGGGTGGCTCACTTGGTCAAGCGTCTGACTCTTGATTTTGTGTCAGGTCGTGATGTCACAGTTCACGAGATAGAGCCCCATGTGCTGTTGGCACGGAGCCGGCGTGGGATTGTCTCTCTCTCTCACTCTCTCTCTCTGCCCGTCCCCTGCTCACACTCCCTCTGTCTCTTTCAGAATAAATAAATAAACTTCAAAAAAGGAAAAAGAATGAAAATGCATTTAAAGAGAAATCCATCCTCCTCTTTCCCAATCAGCAGAAGCGACTCGGGTGTTTCTATAGTTTCCCTGTCGTAATCCACCTTCTGCTATGCCGCATCTTACACCTGATTAATGTTGTGCCCCTGTTCCCAGCTTTCCACTTTCTTCCTTCAAAGCACTCTAAAAGCCATTTTTTTTTTAAAGCTGTTTCCCCAGGAATAATAACAGACCACTAACTGCTTTGTTTCGGTAGGGAAGGGCTGTTGTTTTAATTTACACTTCAAATCTGTGCCTTTAGATATGAAAGCTCTGTAACTCAAAAGAATATGTCATCTATTTCACGCCTTTCGCTAAGCATGCTTCCGCTCTCGGTAAATGATGGCTACGTTCTATGAGAGATTCCATAGCATCTGTTTCTGGACCGAAGAGGAGAGGGTGAGGACCCACGCTAAGTCTGTGTGTACCCCACAGTACAAAGCTATACAGTACGAGACCAAGACTTTGAAGCTAGGAATCAGAAGGCCCAGGTTCGAGTCCTGCCTCTGTAACTTCCTAGCTTTGTTTTTATAACAAGTCCCTTCCCTTCTTTGAAGATCGATCTCCTCATCCAGAAAATCAGAGTTCTTCTAACTCTGTGGAATCTCACTGAGGTGAGGAGGAAGGATAGGAACCAGCATGTCCTGCATAAGCGAGGCTATCCATCAAGGGGCTCATCTTCCCACCTGAGGGCAGTCTGTCCGCTGCGGTCTCGCAGGAGCAGTCATCAAAAGAAGCAGCTGAGAAAGTGCAGGCAGTTCTTTCCTGACGGGAGCGAGCCCAGAGGTAAAGTACAAAACAGAGGAAATGACTTCTGGTAGTTTCTGAACTGGGTCAGGGATGGGTGGAAAGCGTTTATATTGTCATTATTCTTGTTTCGGGTTGTGCTGGAACAGAATTTAATCTATGGATTATTTCCAGGTCTTTGAGGGGATGACTTTGCCATAATTCAGTTTTAACTGTCTCCCTCCCAGAGCATGTGATATTCCTTAAGGGACAACAGTCACGCACAGAGATGCCCTAAAAGGGTTCGCTGAATAAATGACTCAGTAGCACACTTCCAGCAAAATAAAGGGAAAAAAACTGATCTTAACAGAAAATAAATAAGCACACAAGTTAACAAGTTGCTTGAAACACTTTCTGGAATGAGGTCCAAAATAAGATGAATAACATTGATGAGATGAATTCCTTCCTGATGGTTTTTGGATTCATAAAGTACAATGTCCTTAAATTAATATTATACTGCTTGTGAGTTCTGAAAACCCAAGGCCGGACTTTCCACCATTAATCCCCACCACATGTTTCAGTGAAAGCAGGGCCCATATTTTAAGTCAAGATCCTTCTGTGCAGAGTTAGTCGTTTACAGAAGGAATTCAGCAGAGTGACTAGAAACTTGGAATATTCTAGAATTAGTTCTTCCAAGTGACTCTTGGGCTAATTGTACGACCTCTCTGAGCCATGGATTCATCATCTTGAAAAGGAGAATGATAATGAAGCCGACTCATGGAGCTGTTATAAGAGTCAGCCCGAGGAAAGGCATTAAAAGTACAGAGCCGGGAACGTGGTGAACCCTTAGGTTCTTGTTGCTGCTGCGAATAAGAATAATAAGTAACGACGGCCAAACAAAAATATATCAAATATTTAGGTCCCTTGGGGCTCCTGGGTGGCTTAGTCGGTTAAGCATCCGACTTTCGCTTGGGTCATGATCTCGTGGTTCGTGGGTTCGAGCCCCGCGTCGGGCTCTGTGCTGACTGCCAGCTCAGAGCCTGGAGCTGTTTCAGTCTGTGACTCCCTCTCTCTGACCCTCCCCTGCTCATGCTGTCTCTCTCTCTCCTAGAAATAAATAAAAAGATATTTTAAAAAAAAAACAAATATTTAGGTCCCTTTAGTTATTTATCTGCAACCTCTGAGGTATATGGAATCCTCAAACTCTGAGAAAGAATAAAAGCATATACCTCTGATATGCACAATTCGGACATTATTTGTAAAATACACGAGCTAATAGATATTCTGCTGAAACATACTCCTTTCCAGTCAGTTGCCCATTCTAAACAGTCTTCTTTCAATTGAGCTGTGTGCTAAGAACGACTGATATTTGATCTCATGGCTTCATATCATGAATAGGTATTATTTACTAGGCTTGTCAGATTTAGCAAATAAAAATAATACAAAATGCCCCATTAAATCTGAATCTCAGGTAAACAAAACTTTTTAGTGCCACTGGGTGCCAAATATTGCATGGGATGGACTTAGACACAAGAGTTATTCATTGTCTATCTGAAATTCACATTTACCCGAGCACTGTGTCTTTTGTCCAACAGCTTTACTTTTACACAACAACTTTTACTTTACAACTTTTGAAATACATTAATTTGATGACATTTTCTAAAGCAGATCTATTTAGCAGTCACTACCACTAATTTCTATCACGAAGTCAACTAATTATATTTTTTAAATGTTACAGTATTGACCCCTTGTTTTACGAAATTGTAACAAAATCTCTCCAAAGGCCAGTTATATAGTTTTTTACTAGCGTTAGGCACGATTGCATCAAAAAACCTTCGGCCACTCCCAGGGAATCCACAGTTAAGCGTAAACTCGGAGTAGGCCACTTTGAAATGAATCTCATGTCGGAAACCAGAGCTCAGGGCCATCCCGTTGACGAAGGTTTCTGCCAGTTCACAAAGGTCATATTTACCTGTGGCTAGTGGCATTTCCTTGTTCCTAGATAAGATACAACAAAGGGAAGTGTTCGGTTCCAGGTGAGTGGGAAAGGGTATAAGAAACGGGAAGATAACAGTGTTTGGTTCAGGTGGGAATGTAGCAAGCAAAGGGTTCACTCGGCTACACAATGAAGAGTCAGGCAGCTGGCTGTAATGCAATTATCATCACCCACTAAAATCCTGGTCCTCTTTCTCTGGGATTTATATGTAGAAAATCCTGGCTGCACAAACAGCAAAACTTTCCTTTTCCAGATGGGGGTGGCTGCAGGGAGGTTGGTATTTATATTTAGTGTTTACACAAACTTAAAGAGGTTTGGTAGCGTGTCCTGGCCGTGTCCTCGGCGGTGTCTCCTGTTAGGAATCTGGAAGGGAGGAGTTAAAATAATCACGAAGTCCCTAATGCACTCCTGCTCATGATTGAAAATTAGACACGCGATAGCTTTGCAGCAGTTTTTTAAATTATCTTTTAAACAACTTTGGTGATGAATAATTGACATACAAAAAGCTGTACATATTTAATGTGCAAAATTTGGTGAGTTTAATATGTGGCTGGTTTTGTTTGGTTGATTGGCTTTTTTGTTTCTTTGTTGTCTTTTTTAAAATTTACATGCAAGTGACTGAGCCTGGAGCGCAACACTGATTTCGGGAGTAGATGCCTTAATGCCCCTCACCCGTTTAGCCCCTCCCCCCTCCCCCACCCCTCCTGTGACCCTCTGTTTGTTCTCCATATTTAAGAGTCTCTTAGGTTTTCCCCTCTGCCCTGTTTTTATATCTGTTTTGTATCTTAAAGTCCTCATATGAGTGAAGTCATATGATATTTGTCTTTCTCTGACTGACTGATTTCGCTCAGCAGAATACTCTCCGCGGAGCTCACTTTGTAAACGTGGTTCTACAGATCTCTCCAAAGCCAGACGCCAGTCTGAATAAATCCGAATAAAATCATGTATTTAAAAAATTTTAACCTCCCAATGTCCTTCCCACTTTTTCCGAGGGGGGTTGTTCGGAGAACAGGAAGATGAGGTAGGTAGGCAAATACTAATAAAGGTCTTCAAGCATCTTATCTGAATAGGCCTTATTTTTTTTAATTTTTAAAAAATGTTTTTATCTATTTCTGAGAGAGAGAGAAAGAGAGAGAGCGAGCATGAGCAGGGAAGGGTCAGAGAGAGAGGGAGACACGGGATCAGAAGCAGGCTCCAGGCTCTGAGCTAGCTGTCAGCACAGAGCCTGATACGGGGCTCGAACCCACGAACCGTGAGATCATGACCAGAGCCGAAGTCGGACGCTTAATCGACTGAGCCACCCAGGTGCCCCAGGCCTTACTTTTTTCTGCACATCACTTCTGAAAGTCCCAAAGTGTGTTTTTTGATGCAATTGTGAGGAATCTTAATGTATCGTTAACTGTGGTAACTCGTTTACCAAACGTTGGGCTATGAAATATCCACTTCCTTATCCTTGCTCTGCACAACTGTCCTTAATTCTTGTCACGTTCCCTTGAGACATGAAGCCATGGTGTCCCTTGGCTTGGAAACATCCCACCAATACATGCCCATGAGAAGCAATGTGTGTATGCTTGGGCAAGAACCGGGTCTGGAGCCCAAAACCTAGATTTCGGTCCTGGCTCTGCGACTTATGGGCTCTGTAACCACGGACAGGTCACTTATTCTCTTTCACCCCAAAGAGCCTTCTCTGCAAAATGGACGGCTCCAATCCAGTGCGAAAATGCATGTGGAAGTGATTTGTAAATGGTAAGGCAGTATGAAAATGCTACTGATTATTCTTATTATAGGTCTCCAAATGGAATTTCCACCTTGCGCTAACAGGGTGGGAACAGGGCAGAGGTGGCCTTTGAAGGGGCTTCTGGTGGTTTGCGGAAGGCCATGGTCTGGAATGTTAAGCGTCATTCTGGCTTTAAGGCGGAAGGACTGACCCTGCAACCCCTATTTACATGCATCCCCTCAATGACTTTTCATGAGTCTAAACGAGAAAGTCCACTTCTTTTTGCACAGAGCTCCTTCCTGAGGAGCTGAACCTCCCCCTTTTCTGACAAAAGATGCACTGAGCGTAAAACTGGTTCAAAAAGCTGGACATCACCACACCTAGGAAAGGAGTTTTCCCCGCTTTAAACAATACAGTTATAGGCAAAATTGAGCACACAGTAGGCAGTATTATGTGTGAGGTACAATGAAACATTATCTAATGCTGAAAGGCAAAAGACACCCATGATAAGAACACAGTGCATATTTGGGGCATTATTAGATTAGTTCTGAATATAATTTGGAGCCAGAAATACTATTTTTACAAGCACCATTACCAGTGCTGAGGGATGAGAATCATTCGTTGTATCCTCCTAGCTATAGAAAGCAAAGAGGTAATTCCTTTTGCAGTTCTCAAGAACTAAGGCAGGCATGAGGTTTATAAGCCTCTCCTATTTGGGAACGTGTAGGTACATGAAATAAAACTGAACAAGGCTCCACCAGCCATGGGAGGTATTCACTGAGAACGGAGACCACCTTCGAATGCTTCTATCTAGAATCAAGACAAGTCACTGGACTATGATATGTCATGTAACAATTGTCTTGAGTGTGTCTGTGGGCACATGGCAGATATTTGAGTATTATTTGATGTGGCTTCCTAATTTTCATCTCAGAGAGAAGTATAAGAAACTTGAGTACCTGTGCTTTAATGTGCTTCTAAAGTATTTGCTGCCACTTTCTTCATTGAATGCCTATTAGATTGTCTCACTGTCTTCCTTTCCCAGGTACTAGCCCTCCCTCTTCAAATCGGGGTGATGGGGTGGCTACTTCATACAGCGTGACCCCCCCCCTTGACCACAGGTGACTGGCTGGCCCGGGGGTGGGCAGCTGTTCATGACTTTGGAATTGAGACAAAGAGAAACTTGTCTCTTGAGTAGCTGGCCCTATAATGTGAATGGCAGTGTCACACAGCCTGGGAAACAGAGAAAGGTTCACGCTGACACGCGGAGAGAGGCAGGGGCAAGAGGGAGGGAAAGAAACGTCCCAACCACGAACCCAGTGTCTGACCCCAAGTCATTCCTGAAGAATGGCCGCATTCTTCCCTGGGTTCCTGGAGAGCCCCAGGGTCTGTAAAAACTCTTCCTTTTTGCCAAAACTAGGTAAAGTAGGTCTCCGTTACTTACAGACGAGAGTCCCAACGACTCCACATTCAAACTTCAATCTCAGCATTCTTCACTTTTTTTTTTTTTAAATGTTTTATTTATTTCTAGGAGAGAGAGAGACAGCGTGATCAGGGGAGGGTCAGAGAGAGAGGGAGTCACAGACTGAAACAGGCTCCAGGCTCTGAGCTGGCAGTCAGCACAGAGCCCGACGCGGGGCTCGAACCCACGAACCGCGAGATCATGACCCAAGCGAAAGTCGGACGCTTAACCGACTAAGCCACCCAGGCACCCCTCAGCATTCTTCACTTTTGAAAGAGGTACACTTGCCCTAAAACAAAGAGTTTGCACCCAGGGAGTCCCCCCCCAGGCAGGAATGGTCCTGGCGTACCAGAGCCCCTTGCTTACGTAATGTTTGCTGAACGAATGGAGACAGTGTTCCAAATCACTAGGTATGGGCTTTAGGTGAGATTCAGAAAAGGTTCAGTCCCCATGAATTTATGACTATACTTTTTTTTTTTTAGTAGTCTTCACGCCCAGTGCAGAGCCCAACGTGGGGCTTGAACTCATGACCCGTAGATTAAGACCTGAGATGAGATCAAGAGTCGGACGCTTAACTGACTGAGCCACTCAGGCACCCCACGACTATACGTTTTCTAAATCTTATTGGTCAAAAATAAAAGTTTTAAAACAGCTACACTTAACCATCCACCTATAGCTTCCGAAGCTGGTTGAAAGGCAGAACTGCGTAGTAAGTTACATACATGCACCGGAGTCAGATTGATTGCATTTGAATCACAGCTCTGCCCTCAGGCCTCTCTAGGCTTCAGTTTCCCCATCTGTAAAATGGGGATAATAACACTACACATCACAGATATCTGAGGATTGCAGGTGATAATTCCCAAACTCGACACAGCATATTAGTAAGTGCTCACAAAATGTTAGTGATTATTATGATGATTTCAGGGTACCTTTTAAAAGATTTTTTTAATGTCTATTTCTTTTTGAGATGGAGGGAGCAGAGAGAGAGAGACAGAGAGAGAGAGAATCTGAAGTAGGCTCCAAGCTCTGAGCTGTCAGCACAGAGCCCAATGCAGGGCTCCAACTCACTGACAGTGAGATCATGACCTGAGCTGAAGTCAGATGCTTAACCGACTCGGCCCCTCAGGGTACATTTTAAAGAAATAAGAGCAATATGTTCAAATCTCATGTGGCGTACTCCTTTTGGTGAGCTGCTCTTATCATTGACCCAACTCTTCTTCTGACTTCTTCCCACCTACGGCCTGCAGGTCAGCTTGGTGGCAGACTTCTTCCGGCTACCCACCTTGAGTTCGGTATCTTTGCCTCATGGGGTGACAGTCCTCTGAGGCCTCCCAAACACCCTCTTCCCTTCCTGCCCCTTCAATCAATTCTTCAGGTTTTAAGTCTGTGATGCAAAAAAAATGTGATACCGGGGCACCTGGGTGGTTTAGTCAGTTGGGCGTCCAACTCTTGGTTTTGGTTCAGGTCCTGACCTCACAGTTTGTGGGTTCAAGTCCTGCATCAGGCTCTGTGCTAACAGTGCAGAGACTGCTTGTGATTTTCTCTCTGCTTCTCCCCTGCTTGTGTTCTCTCTCTCTCAAAATAGATATACTTTTAAAAAAAAAATGTGATACCAGGAGAGCCAACATTACTCAGGATATTTTCCCCCATCACATGATTTTCTGCCATTTTCCAAATCTATTTAAAATGTTCTTGGGGCACCTGGGTGGCTCAGTCGGTTGAGTGTCCGACTTCGGCTCAGGTCATGATCTCCCGGTTCATGAGCTCGAGCTCCACATCAGGCTCTTGTGCTGAAAGCTCAGAGCCTAGAGCCTGTTTCTGATTCTGTGTCTCCCTCGCTCTCTGACCCTCCCCCACTTCCTCTCTCTCTCTCTCTTTCTCTCTCTCTCTCAAAAAGAAACATTTAAAAAATTTTTAAAAAATAAAATGTTGTAGTGATATCTATTAAAAGATTTATGCGTGAAATGAGATATCTTGAGTTTGCTTCAAAATAATTAGGAAGTGGGATAAGTTAGGGTCGAGATGAAACAACCAAGGTCATGAAAACTGGGTGATTTGTACCAGGGGCCTCACTGTATTAATCCACTTTTCTACGCATCAGAAATTTTCCATAATAGCTACACCCCCAAAACATTCTTAGCCTTCCCTCTGACATTTCTCTACCTGAGCTGTATATAACTGTATTTATCCAAAACATAGGTTCTTTTTCTTACATACGGTGCTGCCAGAAGTGACTCCAGAGGAGTGGAATGTCCATACCCTGGACGCACTCGCAGTGAAGACGGTCGAGCACAAATCAGACACTCTCTTTGAAATGATATCAATCAATGTCATTCCTGTTTTGATACTCATGAATGACACAGGTAAAAAGACCTAGAAGGAACTATCTCTTGACCAAAGACTGTGGCTGATAATTTTCTGTTTACCACCCAAGCAGTAAAACGCATGCTGCTCTGTGATACGGGTGTAAGGGGTTAGCAAATGCCCTTGAGAGACACACATGCAATGGAAAATAAAATCACGTGAAAAACGGTCTCCACCTTGGATCAGGAGGTTTTTTTTGTTGATGCCTTGGAGTCAAAGCAGCAAGTGTATCATAGCAACAGTGATGGGAAAGAGGCCCTTGTTAGTAGCATCCCACCACTGCTGATAACAGCAGGCATCACTTATGTGCCCTTAAATGACCAAAGACCATGTCAGAGCATCAGGAAGTGGCTGGCACTGTCTGATGGGGCCAGTCGTTCCGGAGGACGGGATAAATTAGAAAGAACATAATTATAAACTGTACTGTGATCCGTGCCTTTACATGACCGCCGGTGCTGGTCATCTGTCCTCAAGGCCCCATGGAATTGGGAACTGGTTTTCACATGCAGCCCTTCTCACACAAAGCCGCAGGCATTCAGCTGTGCTGCTGGCTGCGAGGGTCCACAGCCGTGTTCTTCTTCTCGTCCCACCCCCCCCTCTCGCCCTTGGAACAAGTCCAAGGTGGAAAGCCAGCTGGTAGGGTTAGGGAATCAGGGTCGGGCTCCCCATGGGGATCCGGCCCTGGCCTTGGCCTTGCTAGCTCTGGGTTCTGGCTGAGCTAAAGCAGCCCAGGTGGCTTTAGGAATAAGGAAAAGATCTACTCCGGGAAAAACTGGAGAAATAAACCAAGAGCTCACTAGACTTAATGTGATGGGAAGTGTGGAAGGGAAGGTGTCCTGATGGATTTTCATAGCGAAAACTTCTAAGAACTTTCTAAGTGACGTATGTTTGACTGTTATTTCAGTTAAAGATGAGAGAATAGAGTTTATTTTCTCCAGCGAGAAGTAAGCTGTAGAGCTCTAAAAAATCAGGACAATGAAGCCTTTCCTTTGAATAAAATTCACTTGTCCTGATTCACTTTTCACAGGAGGGATGAGGACTAACCTTCATAGAGCATTAGATTACACCACTTATCACATTTCATTCTCCCCGTAATGCCTCAACCAGCCACGTAATATTATCTTTCCTAGCCCTGAAAACTGAGGCCTAGAGAGGTTAACTAATTTGCCCAAGGTCATGTATCTACTAAATAGAGGAGGAGGGATTTGAACGTAGTTCTGTGTGCCCTTGAAGCCCCGAGCTTTCCGCAGCAGCACGTCATTCGCCGTTCAGAGTAACCTAAAATGATTACAGGGAGTTTTTGCAAAGAACGGCTTGTGTGGTCAACAACTAGGTAAACAGCCCTTATCAAATCATTAAGTTACATCAAAAAAGATGATCTGTCTGGAGCCCTTGAAGTGCAACAGCTGATTGTGCCTCCTGGGGTGACAATCTTTAGCAAAATGGCCCCCAAATTTATCAGGAGAGGATCTGAAACATCCTTTTGCCGTTGGCGGAAAACAAAACCCGGTCTACACGTATAGCGGCAGCAATATGGTGCATTGTTTTCTGTGACCCTGTGCACGGGCAGTTCAGTGACCTAATTCATAACGAGAGGCCAGCCCTGGGCTGGAACAGGGTGGCCTAGTGGCTCCTGGGTGGGTTCAGCAAAGGACAGATGAACCCCTGGTGACACACAACATGCGTGGCAGTACCCAGAGCAATAGTTTAGGAGCCGCACTTCTATTTTATTCTCTCTGCCCTTCCATAGGGAACATCCCTGCAACACTTCAGGTCAGTGTCCGTCAAGCTCACCGAGACTGCCACTTGGGGCCGGATAATTCTTGGTTTCGGGGGCTGTCATGTGCATTGTGGGAGGTTTAACAGCACAGCCAGGACAAGCGTGAGGCGAGCGAGGATAGCGAGGCACCTTCCTTGGGCACACAATTTAAGGGGGCACCAAAAATTTGAGGATGCTGATGTTTCCTTCAGTCTCTGGCTCCAAAATGGTTCAGCGCGACACTGATACTGATTCTCTTGCTGCCCTCTTCAGCAACATCCCCGACACCTCCTGACATCTCCCTCCCTACTAGATGCAAGTAGCATTTCCCACCCTAAACCCCAGGCGTGACCACCAAAATTGTCTCCAGATACTTCCAAACATCCCCCGGGAGGCAGGCAGAAATATGCCCCCTCACCTTGAGTATCCATGCTATTGTCATGCTATTGTCATCGAGCCATAGGAACCCCATGCATCTGAAAGGCTAAGTAAGAGGCATAATAATACTGCTGCAGCTCAGGGTAGGACTCTCATGTCACATAGACTTGGGATCAAATCTGAGGTTCGAGACTTGGTAGATGTGTGACCTTATGTGCTAAGGCTTCACCATCTGTAAAGTAGAGATGATAATAAAATCTAATTTATGGGGTTGTGACGATTAAACAATGATCCATGTAAATCATTTAGAGGAGTGCATGATATACGGGAGGAACTCAAGCACAGTAGCCACTGTTCTTATGGGGAAGGAATCTATGGGTTGGGTCCACCTCTCCCTCCAGTTTCTATGCCACAGTGACAAACCGCTGTCATTTTTCTGAGCAAGGAAAGTTTGGTACTAAAAGGAAAGAAGAGATTGATATTTCCAATCAGCTTAAATCTGCAGGTATACAAGCGCAGGTGATTATTCTTCTTTCAGAAGGAAGTACAGTAAAACCTTGGATTATGAGTAAGTTGTTCTGCAAGTGATCCACAAGACAAGCAAACACATCTAATCTATTTTAACTTGATAAACGACTGATGTCTCACAATACGAGTAGTACGTGCCTCTGAAGGTCACATGATCACAACTGAGCCAATGGTTCTTCTCTCTCTCTTTCTCTCTCTTTCACTGAGAAATTGTGGGTGATTGTCAATGCAATGTCACATTTCTGCAAAATCCTCAAAAGCAAGTGTCACTGGATAGATCCTTTCTTAAAGTTGCACAAAAAGAAAAAGGTTCCATTGAGCCAATAGATAACAGTGATTCCATTAGTGATAGTAAAAGTCGACCTACGCCATAACCGTCCTCTCTTGTCTCCCTCACACCAGCCATGAAGGTTTTCAACAGTGTGGAGGTTCCTCAAAAAATTAACAATAGAGCTCCCCTGTGACCCAGCAATAGCACTGCTAGGAATTTACGCAAGGGATACAGGAGTGCTGATGCATAGGGGCACATGTACCCGAATGCTCATAGCAGCACTCTCCACAATAGCCAAAACATGGAAAGAACCTAAGTGTCCATCAACGGACGAATAGATCAAGAAGATGTGGTTTATCTATACGATGGAATCCTACATGGCAATGAGAAAGAAGGAAATCTGGCCATGTGTAGCAACGTGGATGGAACTCGAGGGTGTTATGCTGAGCGAAATAAGTCAGGCAGAGAAGGACAGATACCATATGTTTGCACGTATAGGAGGATTAGGAGGAACTTAACAGAGGACCGTGGGGGAGAAGAAGGGGAAAACTAGTGGGGGAGAGGGAGGGAGGCAAACCATGAGAGACTCTTGAATGCTGAGAACAAACTGAGGGCTGATGGGGGTAGGGGAGAGGGGAAGGGGGGTGATGCATGGAGGAGGGCACTTGTGGGGATGAGCACTGGGTGTTATATGGAAACCAACTTGACAATAAACTATTTTAAAAAAGTAAGTACAGGTTAATTTGTTTAGTCATCTTTATTTTTGTATTTCCTTTATTATTTTGTACTATGGTATTGTAAACTTTTAACTTTTTTAATGTTTATTCATTTTTTTTTGAGAGAGAGAGAGAGAGAGAGTGATCAAGTGTGGGAGGGTCAGAGAGAGATGGAGACACAGAAGCCAAAGCAGGGTCCAGGCTCTGAGCTGTCAGCACAGAGCCTGATGTGGGGCTCAAACTTGTGAACTGCGAGATCATGACCTGAGCTGAAGTCAGACACTTAACCAACTGAGCCACCCAGGCACCCCTGTAATCATTTTTATATGAATATTTTTGGGTCGTGGAATGAATCATCTGAGTTTCCATTATTTCTTACAGGGAAGTTCGCTTTGGTATCCAAGTGCTTTGGATTACAAGCATGTTTCCGGAACAAACTGTACTCACAAACCAAGGTTTTACTGTATTTGTTTTCCAGTGAGACATCTCAGAATGCAAGTGTCAGTGTGTCCCACTGCCAGCTTAGAGCCCTGACAAACCTGACTGCCACGCAGAGGAAATGTTGGTTTAAAGGGCTAAAAAGTTCAACCCACTAATTTGCCCTAACACCATTACCTTAACCAAGAAGCTGGAAAACTTAAAAACACAAAATACAACTAGACTGTTCTATATAGCTTAGGAAACTAATAGGGGTTGATTTGTTTCGTCTGAATGCAGACTAAAGGAAAGTACCCGAAATTCTGAGCCACTCAAACACACTTAGGACCTTGAGTACCCATTTCAAGGAAAATCATACACTGTTGTCTTGCTTTTGGGCTTATTTTAGTTATTCTTAAGGTCTTGAATGTGGTAGGCAAAAGATTGCTTTTCTAAGTCCAAAATCATGGTTTCAAAGGTTTTAACAGCTTTCTTGAGCTATAATTCACATCTCATATAACTTGCCCATTTGAAGTGTACAATTCAGGGGGCGCCTGGGTGGCTTAGTCGGTTAAGCATCCGGCTTCAGCTCAGGTCATGATCTCTCGGTTTGTGGGTTCGAGCCCCGTGTCGGGCTCTGTGCTAACAGCTTGGAGCCTGGAGCCTGTTTTGGATTCTGTGTCTCCCTCTCTCTCTCTGCTCCTCCCCCGCTCGTGCTCTGTCTCTCTCTGTCTCAAAAATAAATAAACCTTAAATTTTTAAAAATATTTTCTTTACCCCCCAAGAACAAAGTGTACGTCCCTTAGCCATCATGCCCCTCCACACAATTTCCCCATTCCCCTAACCCCTGGAAAATACGACTCTGTTTTTTGTGTTTATGAATGGGCTTATTTACAGACAGTTAACAAAAGTGAAATCCTACAATATGTGCGCTTTTGTGTCTGGCCGCTTTGACTTAGCACAATGTTTATAAGATTCACCCAGGTTACGGCGCATATCAGTACTTCATTCCATTGGAGGGAGCAATAATATTCTACTGTAAGAATATAGCACATTGTGTTCACCCATTCATCCATTGATGGACATCTGAGGCGCTCCCACTTTTTGGCTATTATGAATGATGTTGCTATAAACATCTGAGTACCAGTTTCTGTGTAGACCTACGTTTTCAGCTCCCTTGAGTGTGCACCTTCAGGTGGAATTTCTGGGTTATGCGGTAACACTGTGTTTAACATTTTGAAGGACTGCCAGACTGTTTTCCAGAATGGCTCTGCCATTTCACATTCCCACCAGCAGTGTAAGAGAGGTCCAATTTCACCACATCCTGACCAACACTTACTCTATCTGACTTTTTGATTATAGCTACTCCAGTGAGTGTGAAGTAATCTCTCATTATGGTTTTGATTTACATTTCCCTTATGACTAAGGATGTTGAGTATCTTTTCATGTGCTTATAGGCCATTTGTATAACTTCTTTGGAGAAGGTCATGGTTTCATTTTGATATGCCACGAGGCATGGGAAACATCACGTGGCAGGTGGGACCACCTGGAATAGAAATAGGAACCCACATCAAGCATATATTAAATGTCCATCAAGCCCTTCCACTATGTTCCTGAATTAACAATTAGCTTAACCTACAGGAAAAAGAAAACCCATTTTTCTAATGGCAGCAAAAACTATTGTATTTGGATGGCCTTCGCTAAGAGTTAACAAAAACTAGATAATGGGGAAGGTTTGTTTATCATGAAGGACAACTTCTTCACCTCTAAGCCTCAGAATTCCAGAGCATCCCATTGAGACCCAGATTCTGCCCTGACAGGTCAGAACACTGTACACTTTGCAGTAACAGCAAAAGTGTAACATAAGTGCTCTCTTTATTTCTTTATTTCTCAACTTCATTGAGTGAGTGAATTCCATTGCGCCATTGTGGACCCCACGGAAATGTTTTCTTCCATGTTTGGAAAAACTCCACATATTTCTCTTATCTGAAACTGAACTCCTCAGAATAATATGAACGCACACTCTGCCCATATCAGATCGCCACATCAGGATGCAACAGTTGATTCACTTAGGAGGCTTTGCAGTCGCACAATGAAGGGTCTACGGTTGCTGGAAGAACTCTGGATAACCTGATAAATTCAGACATTTGGAAATACTTGTTCAGCAGTCTGTGACAAATAGGAAAGGCAAAGGAAAACGGGACTCCAAGAGTCATTAATCTAAATTAATTAACCCAGTGACATTGTCATAGAATTTTAGTCCCACTGCAGAACCCACATGAATACAATTCTTCAGGTAGGTGAGCTTTTTTTGTTGTTCAGTGTTTATTTACAATGAACTGAAGAGGGTTAATCTAATAGGACACAGGACTGCATTGGATGGCTGAAATGCTTTGTGACCAACATCCATTTGAGGTATCAATTAACTTTTAATTCTTGGAGGGAAACAAAAGCAGCTTTGCACAAAGACTAAATTGGGGGTGGGAGAAGGGGCACAGAGCTCATGGAAACGTAGGCCTACTACCTTTTTGTAGCAGGGAAAGGCCTCCTTATCTAACACAAAGGGGCTGAAGAGTAGGGAGGGAGAAGGGTGAATTGGTGTGTGGCCTGTTAACTCAATGATGTTTCTAAAGCCTGAATGGAAGAGTCAAAGCCACCCAAGTCAAAACAGCGCTAAGTCAACAGCTTGGCCGAGACAGCATGACCTGAATGGAAATGCAAACGGTTCAGTCCAATAACTCCTTTGGGGTGTCACTTGGCCCACCAACTCTTGCCTTCCTGGAACCTTTTCCGCTGCACACGGAATAGCAAATCACCTTACTAGAGCCTGCATCCAAATTCCTGGGCGAACCCAACGCGTGCCAATTCGAATTAATAGAACACAAACACGGTGAAGCAGTCATTCAACGTTAAAAGAAAAAAAGAAAAGAACATTTATGGTGCTCAAGGTTTCCCTACAGGGTCCTTTTAAGCCACTAGCCATGTGATTTCGAAAAAGCACCAGCTGTGGTCCTCCAGACATGTCTCACGTCTCACGTTCGACGGGGAAGAAAATTCTTTCCGTGGAGTGCTGTTGTGGACATGTCCAGCTTCCGACCACCAGACGACACAGGGGCACATAATTAGTTTGTTTTCCAAAGAAGGAGCCACCTCATGCTTTTCTTCAAATTCAATCAAAACATACACACTCTAAATAGAAACACGTTCATTGGAAACCCCTTTGCACGAGCAGCTGTCTGGGCCAGGCCCGGCCGAAGGGCCTAATTCTATTCATCTCCGCACTCCAGCTAGTAAATGCTTGGCTTTGTTCACTCCCACCAGCAGAGGCAGTCAGCCTCAATTGGGCAAGGGGCCTTAATGATCTGAGGCAGGTGTCCTCAGAGGCTGCCCAGGTGAGGGAGTCACCCTGTGACCATGACTCACTCACTTATCCTTAGTTTACAAAGCCCTGCCCTGCGCCATTAATTACTGCCATTAGTGTGTTCATCTACACAAGTGAAAGCAGTCTGCTTGGGCCTACTTGGGGCTTTTACTACTATTTAAGAGCTCAGAGGACAACCAGGAGCCACTATTTTTAAAAGGAAGCAGGGAGCGGGGGCAGGGTGTGGGGGGAGGGTTGAAGCACTCTCTAGAAACTCCACAAAATGAAATCATAATAATATGAAAGAAATAAAAACAGCTGCTGAGGCCTAATAAAGTAGCTCGCCTGAAGCACAAATGCCCATCAGGACAAACAGACTCACGGTCTCAGGTTCCCAAAAGTCAGGAGATACTTGTTCTCCCGTCCTTCATGAGCTGGAACATGTCGATGCAGGAGACAAGCCAAATGGACAGAGGATCATAATCGCCCCTTATGTTTCTTTCGTGGTTTTCCTTCTCCAAGCCCTGGCCTGCGTACTGCCTCATCTTACCCCCAACGATGTGGTGAGGGAGGCAAGGTGAGTACCAGCGGCTGCCCGTGACTGGTGAGGAAAGTGAGCTCAGAGGTTAAGGGACGGGTCCGCAGACACCCAACCGATGGGTGGGGGCGCCAGGGCCAGGATTCAGGTATAAAAGGAAGCAGAGCAGAAGCCCCAGCCGCGATCAAGGTTGCAGATGCAGCGTCGAACCAAGGGAGTGGAGCCAGACTCAACCTAGTTTAAGCAGGACAAGCTTTGGCCGAGAGGAAATTGGCTTCTGATGGCCTGGAAGGAAGCTTGATGTCTTTTGTACAAAGGGATCACCACTGGTGTTGGAACCCAATTTGTGATGCTCTGTTCACTCTGGCTGGACAGGACTAAAGGCAGACATTCCGCGTAGCAACATTCTCCGAACCCTCTCAAGGCTTGCACAGAAAGAACTTTCTTCAGAAGGAACCAATGCTCACCTCTCTGCTGGCTTCAGGACCCATTTGGGTGTGCACGACTTTATTATAACTTGCCTTATTCCAGAAAGAATTCCAAGAGGCTGAGTTAGTGTCCAGGCAATCTTGGCCGATGTGGGATCATCTTTCACTATAGTGGCGTCTGCCCAACAGGTACTGAAAGGGAACAGATGTCTCTCTGTAGCCTAATGGTTCAGGAATCAGACGGCCTTAGGGTTCAAATCCCAGCTCATCCACTTGCCATCTATGTGGCCTGGGGCCCGTGACTTAAATCTCTCCGAAGCTCAGTTGCCTCATCTATATACTGGGGATAAAATAAGATTAAATTAGATCATGCATAAAGTCCATTCATGCCAGTGCCTGCTATACAACATGTGCTCATTAGGTTTTAGCTGTTAAAATGATCAGCTTTCTTGCTTGGACATTTAAATTGGTTATTGATGGTTAAGTAGTGAATAGCGACTGACACATGGTAAGTACTATGTTATTGTTACCTGCTATTATAAATATAACCATAATACACAACATAATATACGTTAATATTATGTATATAATTAATAATATAGGGTATAATAGCATATTAATGGTAATAATAATCTACCCATAATTATCTATAGACTGTAGTGTAATAATATATAACTGCTCTTATTATTACTATCATCATCGTCATCTCACTCTGCTCCCCTCCTCACATCTTAACTCATCTCTTCCTTTAATTGAGCTGAATTCCCATTCTTGGTTTTGTCTACTAACTCGGCTTCCCTTTCAAGATGCAGACCAGGAAGCACTTCCTCCAGGAAGTTTCCAGAAAGTCCCAAGGATGAGAATGGTGCCTCTCCTCTGTGCCCTCATGACACCCACCACAGCGACGCTCACCACACTGTCTTGCAATCCCTGGTCTCCTGCACCAGACTGTCTGCTTTCCCAGGAGGGGACAGTACCTCTGTCATTCCTCTCCCTTCACACCCGGCAGAGAGTAGGCACGGACACATTTGTTGAAGAAGTGATTCATGACGGCAACCGCAATTATGATCGTGATTGCCAATAACAGGGCAGCCTGCCATTTTGTCTGAGAAAAACCACCCAAGGACCCAGAGGTAAAAGTTGTCCCCAGTCAGGCCCTGGAAGGGAATAAGGAACACGGGTTTGCTTCCTGACGCTTTAGGATGAATGCCACCTGTCTCCACCTCAGGAAGCGGCTGGGGTTCAACACTGGTGAACCCCAACCTGTCACCCTGGACTAAGGGACAGGGAAACCACACCCAACAGGTCCGCATCACAACAGAGCTATGTACTTAAGCAGTCGGCTGAACTTGGCTAGTCCCACTGACTAGAGTCAGGAGGTCGCCACTCTGAGGGTCAAGTAAGGACAGCTTTAGCACTATCGGCAACCAGCTGCAGGAGTGCCTCATGCGTGTGGGGCTTTTCTGCCTGCCCCACCAGATACTCCCAGCAAGCGTTTCTTGAGGCCCGCTAATCCACATCTCAGAAACAATCATTTGCCAGGCACCAAGAGCTCTGCTCAGGCCTCATCCTCAAAACTCAGAGAGAGGACAGCTACAATTCTTCCCATCTTACATACGGGGTCACCGACTCAGGTTAAATGACTTGCGTGAAGTCACAGAGCCAGTCAAAGCCAGGTAGGGGTCTCCAATCTGGAGCTGTTGAAGCCAAGAGCCAGCCTTACTGACCCTAAAGCCCTTATTGGTAGCCATGTCACACTACTGCCAGCTAAGTCCCTAAGTGTCAGGCCCTGGAAAGGTGCCTGAGGGAGGCCATAGCTCTTTCTCCCGCAGGAGCTCCTGATCTAGAAGGACACACAGATATGTTCGCAGATAACATGGTGACCGGCTAGAATAGGATTTATAAAATGGGACTGGACCCCAGAGAAGGGACTATGTCGGTGTAACTGGCAGGGATTTGGGGAAATGACACCTTTTGACACAACTAAATCCCAAAAGCTAGCCTTCTTCCTTAGATTTGACAAACCCTATTTATTTTGCTCTCGCTCAACCCCCTTCCCCACTTCATTTCTCTCCCTTCCTTTAGCGTCTGTTGTTTCTGAAAGCAGGCATAGCATCCTTAAGCCGCCCATCCCCTCATGCTTCTTACTGGCATTTTCCCTGCCACATTCCACTCATTGTTGGAGAACAGACTTGAAAAAGGGGTGGGGAGTTGGATTAGGTGACTTTCAAGATTCCTACCAACTCTGAGAGCTGATTCTCTGCGCAAAGTGCTCACAGGCACAGGGATCATCAACAGCAGAAATTAGCAAAGATCTGCTCAGCGTAACCATGAACTCACCTTTTCAGAAATTTCAATTCTAGTGTGGTTAACATACAGTGTTATGTGAGTTTCATGTGTGCAATATAGTGATTCATCACTTCCATACATTACTTGCCCACAGCTTCCTCTCAGTTTTTAGACTGTGTACAGTTCTTAACCACTTTCATAATTTAAAATGTTCCTTACAGGGGCGCCTGGGTGGCTTAGTCGGTTAAGCGTCCGACTTTCGCTTAGGTCATGATCTCGCGGTTCGTGGGTTCGAGCCCCCGCATCGGGCTCTGTGCTGACTGCCAGCTCAGAGCCTGGAGCCTGTTTCAGTCTGTGACTCCCTCTCTCTGACCCTCCCCTGTTCATGCTGTCTCTCTCTCTCCTAGAAATAAATAAAACATTAAAAATAAAATAAAATAAAATAAAATGTTCCTTACAGTCTTATGTGTGGGGCCCTCTTTATTTTCAAATGCAAGCTTGATTTAAATGAAGGCAAAGGTGGGGCTCCTGGGGGGCTCAGTTGGTCAAGCATCGTCTTGATTTCAGCTCAGGTCATGACCTCACGCTTCATGGAATCGAGCCCCACATTGGGCTCGACACTGACAGTGCAGAGCCTGCTTGGGATTCTCTCTCCTTCTCTTCCTGCTCACATGCTATCTCTCTCAAAATAAATAAACAGTCTTTTAAAAACGAAGTCCAAAGGTTTAAACAGTGAGTTAGACATTAACCTTTGTGATGAAAGGAGGTGAGTGGGGGAATGGGCTAGATGGGGGATGGGCATTAAGGAGGGCACTGGGATGAGCACTGGGTGTTGTATATAAGTGATGAATCCCTGGATTCTACTCCTAAAGCCAAGACTACACTGCATGTTAACGAACTGAAATTTAAATACAAATTTGAAAAGAAAAAAAAAAAACAAAAAGAAATCAACCCTTGAGTTCAAAGCTTATGTTAAGTGCAACAACATGCCCTTACTCTTGTCTGACCTTCAGGTTTCTACTGTAGTCCTGCAATCAGAGGCCATTTAAAACAGAGACCCAGAGGTGAGAGTCTTTTCATTCCTGTCCAGGCCTCCTATACACAGCAAGTTAATAACAGAAATGTTGGCAACTAGATAATTATCTAAATCCAGTAATAGGATTAAAGATATTCCAGCCAAAAACTCAGAGCTTTCCCCCTGAGATCAGGAACACGACAGGGATGCCCAACCTCACCACTGCTGTTTAACATAGTGCTGGAAGTCCTAGCATCAGCCATCAGACACCAAAAGGAAATCAAAAGCATCAGAATTGGCAAAGAGGAAGTCAAACTTTCACTCTTCGCAGATGACATGATACTCTACATAGAAAACCCGACAGACTCCACCAGAAGCCTACTAGAACTGATCCAAGAATTCAGCCAAGTTGCAGGGTACAAAATCAACGTACAGAAATCGGTTGCATTTTTATACACCAACAATGAAGCAACAGAAAGAGAAATCAAGAAACTGATCCCATTCACAATTGCACAAAAACCATAAAATACCTCGGAATAAACCTAACCAAGGATACAAGAGATCTGTATGATGAAAACTATAGAAAACTTATGAAGGAAATTGAAGAAGACACAAAGAAATGGAAAAACATTCCATGCTCATGGATAGGAAGAATAAATATAGTTAAGATGTCATTACTACCTAAGGCACTCTACACATTCAATGCAATTCCCATCAAAATTGCACCAGCATACTTCTCAAAACTAGAACAAACTATCCAAAAATTTGTATGGAACCACAAAAGACCCCGAATAGCCAAAGTAATCCTGAAAAATAAAACCAAAACGGGAGGGATCACCATCCCAGACTTTAGCCTCTACTACAAAGCTGTCATCATCAAGACAGTATGGTATTGGCACAAAAACAGACACATAGACCAATGGAACAGAATTGAGAACTCAGAAGTGGACCCAAAAGTATACAGCCAACTAATCTTTGACAAAGCAGGAAAGAATATCCGATGGAAAAAAGACAGCCTTTTTAACAGATGGTGTTGGGAGAACTGGACAGCAACATGCAGAAGAATGAAACTAGATCATTTTCTCACACCATGCACAAAAATAAACTCAAATGGATAAAGGACCTGAACGTGAGACAGGAAACTATCAACACCCTAGAGGAGAAAGCAGGAAACAACCTCCTTGACCTCCACCGCAGCAACTTCTTACTTGACACATCCCCAAAAGCAAGGGAATCAAGAGCAAAAATAAACTGTTGGGACCTCCTCAAGATTAAAAGCTTCTGCACAGCCAAGGAAACAACCCAGAAAATTAATAGGCAACCAACGGAATGGGAAAAGATAGTTGCAAATGACATATCAGATAAAGGGTTGATATCCAGAATCTACAAGGAACTCACCAAACTACACGCCCGAAAAGCAAACAACCCAGTGAAGAAATGGGCAGAAGATATGAACAGACACTTCTCCAAAGAGGACATCCAGATGGCCAACAGACACATGAAACGATGCTCAGCATCGCTCCTCATCAGGGAAATACAAATCAAAACCACACTGAGATACCACCTCACGCCAGTCAGAGTGGCTAAAATGAGCCAATCAGAGAACTCTAGATGCTGGCGAGGATGTGGAGAAACGGGCACCCTCCTACACTGTTGGTGGGAATGTCAACTGGTACAGCCCCTCTGGAAAACAGTGTGGAGGTTCCTCAGGAAACTAACAATAGAACTCCCCTATGACCCAGCAATAGCACTGCTAGGAATTTACCCAAGGGATACAGAAATGCTGATGCATAGGAGCACATGTACCCCAATGTTCATAGCAGCACTCTCCACAATAGCTAAAACATGGAAAGAGCCTAAGTGTCCATCAACAGATGAATGGATCAAGAAGATGTGGTTTATCTATACCATGGAATACTACATGGCAATGAGAAACAATGAAATCTGGCCATGTGTAGCAACATGGATGGACCTTGAGGGTGTTCTGCTGAGCGAAATAAGTCAGGCAGAGAAGGACAAATATCATATGTGTGCACGTATAGGAGGATTAGGAGGAACTTAACAGAGGACCAAGGGGGAGAAGAAGGGCGGAAATGGTGGGGGAAAGGGGAGAGGCAAACCATGAGAGACTCTTGAATGCTGACAAAAACTGAGGACTGGTGGATGTGGGGGGGAGGAGGGATGGGCATGGAGGAGGACACTTGTGGGGATGAGCACTGGGTGTTATGTGGAAACTAATTTGACAATAAACTATTTGTAAAAAAAAATAAAAAATAAAAATAAAGATATTCCAGCCTGGTCAACCCCTAGCAAACCTCTTTGGCCATTTCCATGGGTTGCTCTTTCCTTTAAAACAGCTCCATCCCCACAAGCAGCAGAAGAGAGAGAGAGAGTTAAATTGGACCTTGCCAAAATTAAAATCCTTTGTGCTCCAAAGGATACCATCAAGAAAGTGATGACAGACCACAGAACGGGAGACAATATTTACAAATCATATATCCGATAAGGACCTAGTATCCAGGATATATAAAGAATTCTTATAACTCAGTAATAAAAATAAAGGGAAAAAATGGTAGAAAAGTGGACCAAAAATCTAATTAGACATTTTTCCAAAGAAGATAAATGGCCAATAAGCACATGAATATGTTCAACATCATGAGGAAAACACCAATCAAGGGACTCCTGGGGGTGCCTGGGTGGCTTAGTCGGTTGGGCTTCCGACTTTCGCTTAGGTCATGATCTCGCGGTTGTGGGTTCGAGCCCCGCGTCGGGCTCTGTGCTGACTGCCAGCTCAGAGCCTGGAGCCTCTTTCGGTCTGTGACTCCCTCTCTCTCTGACCCTCCCCTGCTCACGCTGTCTCTCTCTCTCTCCTAGAAATAAATAAAACATAAAAAATTAAAAAAAAAAAAAAAAGGGACTCCTGACCAGCTCTGTCGGAAGAGCACGCCACTCTTCATCTCCGGGTCATGAGTTTGAGTCCCACATTGGGTGTAGAGATTGCTTAAGTAAATAAAGCTTAAAGAAAAGGAAAATACAAGTGAAAATCACAGTGACATACTATTTCACACAAATTACGAAGGTGATAATAAAAAAGGTGGTAGTAATGTGTTGGGGAGAATGTGGAGAAATGAGGACCGTCATACGTTTCTGGTGGGACCATGAAATGGTGCTGCCACTCTGGAAAACAGGTTGGCAGTCCCTCCAAAAGATAAACACAGAGTTAACAGAGTTACCATAGGACCCAGAAATTCCACTCCTAAGTAGATACTCAAGATCGATGACAACATACGTCCACACAAAAACTTCTGCATGAATGTTCATAGCAGCACTATTCGTGATAGCCCCGAATGTGGAAACAACCCAAATGTCCATCGACTGATAAACAGATAAAGAAAATGTAATATATCCATGCAACGGAATAGTAATCTGCCAAATAAAAGAACAAAGTATTGATGCATGCTATCACATAGATGAACCTTGAAAAGATTATTACAATTGATCCCACTTATATGATATTTAAAATATTTATTCGGGTAACGGCGAAGAAACAAAGTTGATTAGTGGTTGCCTACGGTCGGGATTGGACAGTAACTGCTAAGAAGTACCGAGTGTATTTTGGGATTGATGAAAATATTCTGGAAACAGAATGAAGATTGTACAACTTTGTGGGTATACCGAAAACCGCTGAATTCTCCACTTTAAATGAGTAAACTTTATGGTGCATGACTCACGTCTCGATTTTTTAAATGTGGAAAAGTGGCACCATACCCAAGAGCCAGAGGTGTGGGGGGCAAATCTGGACCAGTCATACTGACTATCTCTCCATGTGACAGAAAGACTCACATTCAGGTGTGTTAGCAACAGTCCCTTCCAAGATCTAATTACTGGGAACTGAATTAGATCCCTCCACCATCTGGCTGGAACCTTCCAAACTGTCCAGCTACATGCCCCAAGTCCTCTCTGGATTCCCTGGCCTTCAAACACCCTGGACTGTTTTTCTTCTTCTTCTTCTTCTTTTTTTTTTAACTTTTTTTTAAAATATTTTTATTTTATTTCTAGGAGAGAGAGAGACAGTGTGAGCAGGGGAGGGTCAGAGAGAGAGGGAGACACAGAATCTGAAGCAGGCTCCAGGCTCTGAGCCAGCTGTCAGCACACAGCCCGACGCGGGACTCAAACCCACAAACCGTGAGACCATGACCTCCCCTGAAGTCGGACACTTAACTGACTGAGCCACCCAGGCGCCCCTGGGCTGTTTTTCTTCTGTGAAACTCCATTTCCCCCTCTTTGACTTTACCCATGCTATGCCCTCCTTTCAAACTAACAAGATCCAATTTATCGTTTATGTGTCGCCAGGTGCAAAGTCTCTCCTATGAAGCAGTGCTTTGGTACATAAAAAAAAAAAAAAAAGACTCAATAGGAGTTTGTTGAGTGATTGCACAAATGAATGGCCTCAGTTATTCATCCCGCGAGGTGGAGCTGAAGGAATAACATTGCCCATAGTTAGTGTAATCCCTTGCTTAATTTCCCTGGGAGTTGCTTAAGCCGTGCCATGGATAAGGGAGCAGGCCCGGGGTGCTGGACGGGAGCTCCAATTCATATCTGAGTTTCTCATAGAAACAATGGAATAGCGTGGCCATTCTCAGCCTTATATCCACGGGGACACAAGATAGAGGATACAGAGCTGGCTCCCAGAAGCTTAACTGAGATTATGCAAATTCCCACCTCATTCTCTCCCAACCAGGCAAAGCATTTCAGGATGCAAGCAAATGAGAGTAACGTCTTCATAAGGATGACGTTAAATTAGGTCCAATTTACTAAAACAGGCAATCATTCACAAACTCCAGACCCTTATGTATCAGTAAGAACAAACTCCTTGCAATCCTCGCTGATGGTGACACACCAGGGTACAGCCACACTGCAGGTGAGACTAAAATACATAAAGTGTGTGTAAAACAGAAGTTTAACAGATCGCGCAGACCCCATAAAAGTGTTTTTAATCTAGGATCGAGTCTATCACAGAGCTCTCTCTCATCCTGCCTTACAAGGTTTCCTTGTTTGCTGCAACAAACCAAGAGGGGCAAGTGAGGTTCAAAAGGGCTTCTTTGGGGAATTTCGCCCAGAAGCACTTGAGAAGATTGGGTAGAAGGATGACCAATTGGGAATATTTTTAAAAATTTGACCCAAAGAGAATTGTTTTTCTGCTTTTTCCCTCTAAATGTTACATTTCCTGTTAGCAGGAATAAGTATTAACCAAACATGTTATTTGTCTTTTTTGCTGCCTTCAAAGTCTGTGAAACAGTGTTCTACAAGTCAGCCCTCTCCCTTAAAAATGCACACACCAACCCCTATTTGCACAGAATCTGTCATCCTTTGATTCTCGGAGACGTGTCGTTTCACAAGATTGAAAAACCTCAAAGCTCTGGCTTGATGGCGGCCAAAGTTAAATGTGCACCAGCCTAAGTTTTGATCCCAGATCCACAACATGAAAAGTATTTCTACACTGATCTTACAATGAAAGATCGCAACCATCATTAGAGCCCTGCTTTCTTCCCTTTTATCATCAGTTAAGACTTGAATATTAGATGAACATGAAATAATAGGACTAATTCTTGTAAAAACAAACACAGCTAGGACTCACTCCTCTAAATGTTGACATTAGCTCTTACATCCAACAAAAGTCCTACCAGCCGCATCGCTGACGATCAACTTTTGACCAATACACCCTCAAGGCACTAAAGTATGAGATAAAAACCTATGTGTAGGGGGCACCTGGGTGGCACAGCAGGATAAGCTTCCGACTCTTGGTTTCATAGCTCATGAGACTGAGCCCCATGTCGGGCTCTGCACTGTCAGCACAGAGCCTGCTTGGGATTCTCTCTCCCTCTCTCTCTGTCCCCCCCCCCCCCACTTGCTTTCTAATTTCTCTCTCTCAAAAATAAATAAGCATTAAAATAACACTATGTATCCTAGTTTCCTTATATTTACAGAATGCAAAATAATGCTTTCTGTACATATTATATACTCTTAGGCAATATATAAAGTTAAATGCGTGAGACTTAAAAAGCTGGCATATTGTTCAAAAACAAATTTCTCCTTTGTAAGTATTGTGGCGTCTGATTACTCTGACTTCTCTCTTACTGTGCTTGGAAACTAGCTACGGAAGTTACCCCTCATAATCTCCCTCTTATAAGTCAGAAGAAAGATCACCTTGGATTTCTTACATTTTCCTGCTATTCTCTATGTTGTTTTTCCTCACTTGAACTTGACCCAATATATTTTCTAAGCCTTCTTCAATTATTTCCCCTCCACTCTTCCTTGCTATAAAATACAGCATTTCTGTGATTCTTAAGAAAGTTCCTAATGTCAGTTTCTTCAGCTGACTGCCTAAAATGGATGTTTGTGAACATTTGTGAACACTCACCCATACCCCTTCATCTTGTAGGCATGCTTTAGAACCTAGTTTAAGGGGTTTCAAATTGTTTGCATATTTTCAGGTATTAACTGTGTGGAAGATAGTTTTTCTAACTCCCTTTCCTTCAAATGGTGGGGAAAGGGTGAATGGAGGATGGGAATGGCTATATTTGCTTAAAGAAGTCAGGCAAGCTCATCATGTCAGCGTGACATAGATCCATGAGGTCTGGATCTATGAAGTGCCTCAAATTACTTTGTAAAGAGGACAACTTCGAAAAAGCAAAGAATATATTTTATCAGGAATCTTCCCCCTGGTGTCCTAGACCTTAATATGACTTGGATTTCTCTCTGGCCATTTATTAACAATCCAGTAAGTAGTGATTGAGGGGCTTCCTATGTGAAATCCCCCACTGTGGGGGGACACAGAACTGCGTAAAACGTGGGCCCCTAAAAAACTGGGTGTAAGCCAGCATACTTCTCAAAACTAGAACAAACTATCCAAAAATTTGTATGGAACCACAAAAGACCCCGAATAGCCAAAGTAATCCTGAAAAATAAAACCAAAACGGGAGGGATCACCATCCCAGACTTAGCCTCTACTACAAAGCTGTCATCATCAAGACAGTATGGTATTGGCACAAAAACAGACCCATAGACCAATGGAACAGAATTGAGAACTCAGAAGTGGACCCAAAAGTATACAGCCAAGTGATCTTTGACAAAGCAGGAAAGAATATCCAATGGAAAAAAGACAGACTTTTTAACAGATGGTGTTGGGAGAACTGGACAGCAACATGCAGAAGAATGAAACTAGATCATTTTCTCACACCATGCACAAAAATAAACTCAAAATGGATAAAGGACCCGAACGTGAGACAGGAAACTATCAACACCCTAGAGGAGAAAGCAGGAAACAACCACCTTGACCTCCACCGCAGCAACTTCTTACTTGACACATCCCCCAAAGCAAGGGAATCAAGAGCAAAAATAAACTGTTGGGACCTCCTCAAGATTAAAAGCTTCTGCACAGCCAAGGAAACAACCCTGAAAATTAATAGGCAACCAACCGAATGGGAAAAGATAGTTGCAAATGACATATTAGATAAAGGGTTGATATCCAGAATCTACAAGGAACTCACCAAACTCCACGCCCGAAAAGCAAACAACCCAGTGAAGAAATGGGCAGAAGATATGAACAGACACTTCTCCAAAGAGGACATCCAGATGGCCAACAGACACATGAAACGATGCTCAGTATCGCTTCTCATCAGGGAAATACAAATCAAAACCACACTGAGATACCACCTCACGCCAGTCAGAGTGGCTAAAATGAGCCAATCAGAGAACTCTAGATGCTGGCGAGGATGTGGAGAAACGGGCACCCTCCTACACTGTTGGTGGGAATGTAAACTGGTACAGCCCTCTGGAAAACAGTGTGGAGGTTCCTCAGGAAACTAACAATAGAACTCCCCTATGACCCAGCAATAGCACTGCTAGGAATTTACCCAAGGGATACAGAAACGTTGATGCATAGGAGCACATGTACCCCAATGTTCATAGCAGCACTCTCCACAATAGCTAAAACCTGGAAAGAGCCTAAGTGTCCATCAACAGATGAATGGATCAAGAAGATGTGGTTTATCTATACCATGGAATACTACATGGCAATGAGAAAACAATGAAATCTGGCCATGTGTAGCCACATGGATGGACCTTGAGGGTGTTATGCTCATCGAAATAAGTCAGGCAGAGAAGGACAAATATCATATGTTTGCACATATAAGAGGATTAGGAGGAACTTAATGGAGGACCATGGGGGAGAAGAAGAGGGGAAATGGTGGGGGAAAGGGAGAGAGGCAAACCATGAGAGACTTGAATGCTGACAAAAACTGAGGACTGGTGGATGTGGGGGGAGGAGGGGTGGGCATGGAGGAGGGCACTTGTGGTGATGAGCACTGGGTGTTATGTGGAAACTAATTTGACAATAAACTATTTGTAAAAAAAAAAAAAATAATAATAATAAAATAAAATGAAATAAAAAAAATAAAAAAAACTGGGTGTAAGGAATAGATAATAGAGAGGATTAAATGAGTTTATCTATACAAATAGAATGATTCCTGGCACTTGCCAAGGGTTATATACATGTGGTTATATATGTATATTTTTTTAAGTATAGATGAAAATAACTCTAAGACAAGGCAAAATTTGCTAAAGTGGGACACCCTGCCAATGGAGAATTGGAAGAGATTAATTCTGGCTGGCTCCTTTCTGCGAAGCATTGTGGAGATTTTAGCATTTAAGTGGAGCTTTAATGTGTGGGCAGGTTTTCCTTGGAAGGGTGCAGAAGCAGGGATTCACTGGTGACAGGTGACAGTGCAATTCACACTGAGCAGGGAGGTAAAAGAGCCTGAGATACTGGAGCTCCGGTCCCTCCAGCTCCTGACCCAGCCCCTTAACCCAGGAGCTGCACCTGGGCTGTTGTAGTTCTTCGGTTCCATCCAAGTGTCCCTTTGAACTGCGGGTTCCGCTGTTAGAATCAAGTCTGAAAACCACCGGATGGTGGTGCCTGGATGGTTCAGTCGGTTAAGTGTCCGATCATGATCCCACGGTTTACAAGTTCGAACCCCGCGTCGGGCTCTGTGCTGACAGCTCAGAGCCTGGAGCCTGCTTCGGATCCTGTGTCTCCCTCTCTCTGTGACCCTCCCCCACTCATGCTCTGTCTCTCTGTCTCTCTCTCAAAAATAAACATTAAAGATTGTTTTAAAAATTAAAGAAAACTGTCTTAAAGGGAGGGCCCTTCCAGCACTAACCTTCAATGAATGACACGCTATGAAAAGAAAGACTGTTTTACCAAGCACCTCAGCAGAAGAAGCAAGCCTGGGAAACTAATGTCTACTGAGCATTTACTACGTACCACGGGTATCGCACATATTATTATCTAATCTAGACGGCACACCTGTTCAGGTACATACTAGTATTATCTTTACTTTATAGGCAAGAAAACTAAGATTAGAGCACTTAAATAACTTTCCCAAAGGCATGCAGCTCACAACCTGGCAGAGAAAGGATTCGAACTCAGGAAGCATATCGCCAAAAGGGCAAATTCCTATTTGCTACCCCACACCACCCTAAGCACGTCAGAGCTCATGCATTCAGAGGAAGGCTGGCAGCATGCACACCTATGCCGACCATATTGTCGCGGCCATTCGTGGAACAAACACTTATTTTAGCATCATCTCTAGAACTGGAAGCACTTTCTTCTGAAGGTCCTCAATTTTGGCAAATCCTTCCCATCAGAGTTGGTAGTTTTGGAAAACCAGCGCAAAGTGACTGGCAGTCAGGTTTTGTGAAAAAGTACGTGATCAAACCAGGCGATGCCAAGGCGGTCACCGGGACAGTGTGAATAAGATGGAGCGAGGCAGGGGCGTCTGGGGGGCTCAGTCGGTTAAGCGTCCGACTTGAGATCAGGTCACCATCTCATGGTTTGTGGGTTTGAGCCCAGCACTGACAACTCAGAGCCTGGAGCTTGCTTCGGATTCTGTGTCTCCTTCTCTCTCTCTGTGCCCCTCCCCTGCTCTCTCTCTCGCGTGCTCTCTCTCTCTCTCAAAAATAAATAAACATTAAAAAGTTAAAAAAGAAAAAAAGACAGAATGAGGCGGGGTGATGACTTTCAAAGACAAAACTCTGGGCTATGTAAAATCTAGTGCAGTTTTTGGTTTTTAAAAAAGTCTCAGCGCTCTGCCATGGGGGAACGCACCCACATCTCTGCTCTGCACACACACACAGTCAAGTCCCTTCATCTCTCTGAATGGAGACAATAAAACCCAAGGCAGAGAGCTGTTTAAAGGACAAGAAAAGAAAAAAAAAAAAAAACGTAGAAAGCAGCTAGTACCATTCCCGAACCTAGAAGGCTACTCCAAACAGGGCAGCTAATATTGCTCTGAACCATTTATTAGACATTCTCCACTGATTTGGGGCTTTGACACGGTTTGTAGATTTGAGATGGTTTGTAGTTCCAACCAGATATGTTTTGGAGTTTGTCCCCTGAGTGCCACAGCTGCGTAGTTTAGCCCCATACGGCGTGGCGCATTCAAGCATGGAGAGTAAGAGGCGGGAGCGTTTGAAAAAGAGGGCTCCCCGAAAACATTTATTGAAAATGCAATGCATCCCCACAGTATTTAACTCATTCAGGCTGCTAATAAACACTCCTCTAGTATCTCGGAAAGCGTGGTTGAGAGAGAAATTTTCTGACCGCAATAATTGCATGTCTTTCATGGCGATTGTCTTTCAGAACAACTACAAAGTTTCTGTGTGGGGGAAGAAAGCAGGTGAACAGGGAAAGAAATGTAAAGCTTTGTGCCTACAGCTTGTTTTCCGTGACATGGGAGGTCTGCTTTTGAAAGCAAGCAAAGTGTTCATTTATTACGAAAACCCAGTTCTTTGGGCTCCCGCTAAGTGTTTGGGGGCTCAGCAATTATCCAAAACTCAGATTACCGATTCAAACCTCCCTCCCACCTCCTCCCCCGCCTCCCTGAAAAACAGGAAATCTCACTGTGCCCGCATGAGGCCTTCGTCCCTGCAACCTTGCTGCACGTTGGGCCGAGCATTATGTGAAACAAGTCACAAAAGAGAAACACTGAAGGCAGGTGCATGAAGAAGACGCCGTGCCTCTTGGAGAGGGCCTTAGGTAAGTAGCAACAAGAGCTGTACATGCCAATCAAAGACGGCCAAGGGTCAAGCTCCCCTTTGTGCGCAAACAAAGACTAATTGCATGTTCATAGCTGTAGAGTCTGCGGGCACTAATTCGAGAGAGGAACTATAAAAACCTTCGACTCCCGCCTCCCCACAGCCGCCGCGGCAAGGCGGAGGGCTGGAGGGGCCCAGTGGCTGTCAACCAGCTGGGCCTCTCCCTGCCTTCGCCACGGCGTCCGGAGGCTCCCACGTGGCTGCCATTTTAGAAACGAAAATAAGCCATTTTGTGGAAACTGAAAGGCTAGCCGTGTGTACATAACGCCGAGCCAAAGAGCAGCAATGGAAAAGGCTCCGAGCCACTTAGCTTGCTTGGAAGCACAATGCCCAGTACCGTTGGCCCTGCTTTTTCACTGCATCGACCAAATTTGCTGGCTCTTTCGACATCTTGTAGACATGACTGGTCAGTGCAAGTTGCCCTTTTCTTACATTCAGAAACAAAGGTCCGTGGAGGTGGTTTGGTCTTGTAAGGAACCATTCTGAATCGAGTGACTATTGTGGCCGAGCCACCGGAGTGGCCGGCTTTTGAATTTATTATGAATAGTAGCTTGTGTGCGCAGAACGAGACCTCGTTTCCCAAACGCTCTCATTCATTCGTTCTCTGAACACGGGTGCTACCCCTGCTACACACAAGGCGCTGTGCTCGGCTCTACGGAGGGAAGAGACACGCCAGCCAAATAGGCGTCCTGCTCATTCAGGACCAGATTGTGTCCATTCCACGGCCGAAGAAACTCAGAACCCTCTGGCCTCTGCTTGGTGCTTGGTCCACTGCACCCCAGTGTCTTTCCACAGGTGTGTGTGAGGAGCCCTCCCGCAGGGGCAGGGAGCGTGCTAGAATATGGGGGTCTTCAAGCCCGTACCCTTTCCTGATTCAAAACAGAAGAAATCTCTCTTTTGCCGAACTCCCAAAAGGAAGCACATAAAAATAAAGGGAGCTGCTCTGGGTAGACTGGGGGTGGGGACCCTGGCACGGTGGCTCCCAAGCTCTTTCCACTGACAAGTTATGTGACAAATATTGAACAAATCGCTTTAGTCTCCGGGCCTTAAGTTCCCCATCGGCAAAAGGAGGGAGTTGGATTCAAGTCAAGTCCGTGAGTCCTAAACTTGGCGGATCATCACAGATGGGACTGAGATGCACTCCTGGTTCTTAAGATTCTCAAAGTCCGAGTGTGTAAAGAGATTAGCACAATGGAAGCGGTAGATGCTGTGACCGGGGGAGGTGTGTGAGGGGAACAGCAGGGAGAGAAGCACACGCACCGGTATGGCCAGGTCGCACAGGCCACATCAGCAAGTACTCAGGAAGAAGAAGCTGCTCACCATGGCCAAGAGGTAGAACTTTATCTTGTATGCAAATCGAAGGGTTTTAGGCAAGAGAACAGGATCTAATCGAGATTTAGAAAAGATTCTTCTGTCCACTGGGTGGTGAATGGGCTGGAAGGAGTCAGAGTAAGGGAGACCAGCAAACACAGAGATGCCATCAGGCCAGGGGACGCCTGGGTGGCTCAGTCGGTTGAGCGTCTGACTTCGGCTCAGGTCACGATCTCACGGTTTGTGGGTTCAAGCCCCGCGTCGGGCTCTGTGTTGACAGCTAGCTCAGAGCCTGGAGCCTGTCTTCTGATTCTGTGTCTCCCTCTCTCTCTGCCCCTCCCCCACTCATGCTTTGTCTGTCTGTCTCTCAAAAATAAAGATTTTTTAAAAATTTTTAAATAAAATTAAAAAAAAAGAAGATGCCTTTAGACCACAGGAGAGACAATTGGGAGCATTGTTAGTTGACCACAATATACCCTGAACAGCGCAGGCATATGGAAGTGCTTATTAAATGAAATAGATATGCCAGGCACTGTTCTAAGCACTATATGATGGTCTTGCTTAATTCTTATAACAATTCTACAAGGTATGTATCATTATTATCATAACCCTTATTTTCCGGTCGAAGAAACTGAGGCACAGAGAAGCTAAGAAATTTGTCCAAATGACACGATAAGAAATTAGTACAGGTAGGATTTGAGCTCAGGCACTCTGACTCCAAAAGCCATGTTCTTAACCACTGTAGTCGGCTGACTTGCTCATAAATTCTGGGCAATTCACACGGGAAGGAGGGAGGGAGGAAAGAACACTGGACGAAGGGGTAGATGGGTAGGAAGGAAACAGGACAGGCAAGGTTTCTCAGCAGCTGGATGTGCAGGGTGATGGAGAGTAAAGAGTTGAGGATGACCCCAGTTTTCTTGCTCACGTAGCTGGGTACCTGATGGGAGAGTGTGTGCAGCCATTTTCTCTCTGAGGTAAAAGCCAAGACTCAGTGCTATCATCCAGAGGCCTAGGAACATGAAGGCAGGGCAGTGAGGGTGTGAAAGGTGCCACCAAAGGCCAGGTGAGCGAATGCTGGGCAGCAAGAGATGACGTCACCAATATTACAATACTTATTCTGGTGTCCGGTGTCAGGCTTTTGAAGATGAGCTCAGTTAAGAATTGTGCTAGAAACACATACAGGGCAGGGACCACAGAGAAAGCATCATGTTAAATGCTACTTCCTTAAAGCTCTACCAACAGTTTCCTCTCCCTTGCCAAGGCACTACACAAATGTTCTAGCAAGTTCCCCGGTGGTGCTCACCTAAGTAACTAGGGTGCAAGTAATGGGGAACCAGGGTAAAAGCTGTTCGTGAGTCCAGAGCAAATACCAGTGCACACCACCTGGCTTGGGAAGTCAGCTTCCCTACCGCCCCCAGTCATCACACCCGAGGATAACTATGGACGCTGATCTATAGGCGGGACCAGGGTTTGGTACAGACCAAGTCCGACTTTTAAGCCTGGTTCTTAAAGTTTAGCCAGCATCAGAACGCTCTGGGGGGCTGGCTAAAATAGAGTGCTCAGCCCCTCCCAGGAGTTCTGAGTCAATAGATTTGGAGTGGGCGGCGTTTCTAACCCGTTCCTAGGTGATGCTGACGGTTCTGGACCACTCTTCGAGAACCACTGACTAGAGCAGTTATTAAATTTTTTGGTCTCAAGGCTCCTTCCCATTCTTTTTTTTAAATGTTTTTATTTTTATTTCTGAGAGAGAGAGCATGAGCAGGGGAGGGTCAGAGAGAGAGAGGGAGATACAGAATCTGAAACAGCCTCCAGGCTCTGAGCTAGCTGTCAGCACAGAGCCCGACGCGGGGCTCGAACCCACGAACTGCGAGATCATGACCTGAGCCGAAATCAATCGCTTAACCGACTGAGCCACCCAGGCGTCCCTGATCCTTCCCATTCTTAACAATTATTGACAATTTCAAGGAGGTTTTTTGTTTGTGTGGGTTATATGTCTATGGGTACTATATTAGAAATTAAAATGGAAAATTTAAATATATTTATTAATGTACCTAAAATAACAATAAACATGTTATATGTTAACACATTTTATGAAAAATGACGATTTTAAAAAGCAAAAAAGTGAGTGAGAAAGTGGCTTTCTTTTACATTTTTGTAAATCTCTTTTTTAAAGTTTTTTTTAGTTTACTTATTTAGAATATGAGAGTACAAGCAGGACAGGGGCAGAGAGCGAGGGAGAGAGAATCCCAAGGGGGAGAATCCCAAGCAGGCTCCTGATGCGGAGCCTAGAACCCACAAACTGGAGAACATGACCTGAGCCAAGGGCAAATACTTAACCAACTGAGACCTCCAGGCCCCTCTTTGTAAATTTCTTTAAGATCTGGCTTAATAGAAAACCGCTGGATTCTCTTATCTGCTTCTCTTTGTTCTGAAACGTATTTACTTTTCCAGCTTTATTGAGATATAACTGACTTAGCGTTGTGTAAACTGAAGGTATACAGTGGGATGATTTGATACGCATTAATGTTGTGAAAAGAGTACCACAATAAGGCTAGTTAACACCTCCATCATCTCACATAAGTTCCTCTGTATGTATGCGTGTGTGGCCATAACATGTCAGATCGACTCCGACAGCAACTTGCAAGTATATAATACAGTATTGTGAGCTATACATGGAATACCTCGAATTTACTCATGTAGCTGGGAGCATGATCTTCTCTCCCCATTTCCCTCACCTCACAGCCCTTAGCAACCACCGTTTTACTCTCTGTTTCTATGTGTTCGCCTTTTTTTAGGTTCTACATGTAACTGAAATCATACAGCATTTATCTTTCTTCGTCTGGCTTATTTCACTTAGCATAATGCCCTCCAGCTTCATCCAAGCTGTCAAAAATGACAGGATTTCCTTCTTTTTTATGACTAAATAATATTATATGTGATTTATATGTATCATATATATTCTTCACCCATTCATCCGTTGATGGACATTTAGCGAGGTGATATCTCACTATGGTTCTGATTTGCATTCCGCTGATCATTAGTCGTGTTGAGCGCCTTTTCACCTATCTGTTAGCCATCTGTATATCTTCTTTGGGAAAAGGTCTATTCAAGTTCTCCGCAGTTTTAAAATCGAATTATTTCAGGGGGATGGTTTTTGAGTTGTGTGAGTTACTCATATATTTTGCATATTAACCCCTTATCGGATAAATGATTTGCAAATATTTTCCGCCATCTTGTAGGTTGCTTTTGCATTTTTTTATTGTTTCTGTTGCTGTACAGAGTTTTTTATTTCAGCTTGATGTGGTTGTCCTTATTTATTTTTGCTTTTGTTGCTTGCACTTTTGGCATTACAGCCAAAAAATTATTGCCAAGACCAATGTCAAGGGGCTTTTTCCCTATATTTCCTTCTAGGAGTTTTATGTTCGGGTCTCACATTTACATCTTTAATCCATTTTGAGTTCATTTTTGTGAGTGGTGTAAGACAGGGGTCCAGTTTCATTCTTTTGCATGTGAATATCCAGTTTTCCCAGTATCATTTATTGAAGAGATTATCCTTTCCACATCGAGTATTCTTGGCATCCTTGGCAAACGTTAGTTGGCCATAAACACATGGGTTTATTTCTAGGCTCTCTATTCTGTTCCATTCACCTGTATGTCTGTTTTTATGTCAGTACCATACTGTTTTTTACTATGATAGCTGTGTGATATAGTTTAAAGTCAGGAAATGTTATTCCTCCAGCTTTGTTCTTCTTTCTCAAGATTGCTTTGGCTGTTCAGGATCTTTTGTGGTTCTGCACAAATTTTAGGATTGTTTATTTCTCATGGCTGTGAAAAATGCCATTGGAATTTACATAAAGACTGCATTGTATCTATAGATAGCTTTGGGTAGTATGGGCATTTTAACAATATTAAGTCTTCCAATCTGTGAACATGCAGTGTACTTCCATTTTATTTGTGTCTCCTTCAATTTCTTTCATCAATATCTAGTAATTTTTAGTGTACAGATCTTTCAACTCCTTGGTTAAATTTTTTCCTGATTAAAAAATAAAACAAGGGGCGCCTGGGTGGCTTAGTCGGTTAAGCATCCGATTTTCGCTCAGGTCATGATCTCGCGGTTCGTGGGTTCGAGCCCCGCATCGAGCTCTGTGCTGACTGCCAGCTCAGAGCCTGGAGCCTGTTTCAGAGTCTGTGACTCCCTCTCTCTCTGACCCTCCCCTGCTCACACTGTCTCTCTCTCTCTCTCCTAGAAATAAATAAAACGTTTAAAAAATTTTTAAAAAGAATAAAATAAAAAATAAAACAAACGAGGGGCACCTGGGTGGCTCAGTCACTTAACCATCTGACTTTGGCTCAAGTCATGATCTCACGGTTCGTGAGCTTGAGCCCCATATTGGGCTCAGTGTTGATAGTGCAGAGCCTGCTTGGGATTCTCTCTTTCCCTCTCTCTCTCTCTGCCCCACCCCCACTAACACTCTATCTCAAAATAAGTAAAACTTAAAACATACATTAAAAACAAAATAAAACAAACAAATAAAGAAAAAAAGGACAAGGGGTGCCTGGGTGGCTCAGTCAGTTGAGCTTCCGACTTCAGCTCAGGTCATGATCTTGCAGTTTGCGGGTTCAAGCAGAGCATCGGGCTCTGTGCTGACAGCTCAGAGCTTGGAGCCTGCTTCGGATTTTGTGTCTCTCTCTCTCTGCCCCTCCCCTCCTCTGTCTCTGTCTCTCAAAAATAAATAAATGTTTTTTAAAAAATTTTTTTAAAAGAAAAGACAAACCAGAAACAAGACTCTTAACTATAGAGAACAAACTGATGGTTACCAGAGGGGAAGTTGGGAATGGAATAGGTGAAGGGGATTAAGAACACATCTACCATAATGAGCACTAAGTAATGTACAGAATTGTTGAATCACCATGTTGTACAGCTGAAACTAATTTAACACTGTTAACTATACTGGAATTAAGAATTAATTAATTAATTAATTAATTAAAAATAAAGGTCAAGTAAAATATTTTAAAATTTATTTCTAAGTACTTTAGGGGCCTCTGATGGCTCAGTGGGTTAAGCATCTGACTCTTGACTTCAGCTCAGGTCATGATCTCACGGTTCATGAGTTAGAGCCCTGCATCAGGCTCTACACTGACAGTGTGGTGCTTGGTTGATAGTGTGGAACCTGCTTGGGATTCTCTTTCTCTCCCTCTCTCTCCCTGCTCCTTTCCCCCCCAAAAAATAAATAAACTTAAATAAATAAATAAATTTAGTCCGAAGCATTTTGTTATATTTGATGCTATTATAAATGGATTGTTTTCTTTACTTCTTTCTCAAATAGTTCATTGTTACCATATCTACTTCCGATTTCAATCTGGGGAAATATGTTGTTATTACTGATGTATATGAAAGAAATCTGGTCTCACACAAATATATGTTTTTGGAAGAGAGCAGCATTTTACTTACCTTTGGAGACAACTCTCTATATTCTTCTTAGATACTAAACTGAGACTTGGCAAGTGATAGTTTCTTGAAGGTCATCTGCAATGTAGAGTTCGAAATCGTATCAGCAAACTTTACGTACTCTGTAATTCCGAAGTCCACTGATCTAGCTTACATTTTGCATTGATCTTTGGCCCATGCATGATGTCATAATATCATACATTGACCATTTCAAAAATACTGATTTCCAAGTTGGGAAGATCTTCCAAATATTTATACTTTGGGTTATACAATATTCCAAAAAAAAAAATCACATTTGTTAATATCACCAGTAGCATCAGAAAACTCTCTCACTCTGGGGAGCCTGTCAAGCTCACAGCGGTGGGCACAAATTTTCCAAAAATTCTAATTTTGCTTAAAAGCTCAAATTTCATCCCTGGCCTCCAATACTGTCAGCTGGTTTTCCTTGTACTGACACATTTACTTTGTTCATTTTTGAGAAAATATCTGCCAAATACCCAAATCTAAATAACCATAGTTTCTTTCACTAGTGGTCCTTTTAAGCAAAAAAAAAAAAAAAAAAAAAGCTCTTCCATGGGAGAAAAGGCAGCTAATTCAGCGTGCAATTCAAACAATTCCATGAGTGCTTTTCCTCAGTGTGCAGATGTGATCTCTGCATCCAAGTACTCAAGAGTCGAAATTTAATAAAATGAATATTTTATATATATATATATATTTTTTTTACTGCTTCATCAAGGACATTCTTAAAACTGGATTCCCGCCCCTACCCCCCGGGAGTGGTGGCAAAGCGTACAATGACTGCTAGCAGAGTGTAGGGCCACTGCCTTGATCCACGCTAACATGTCAGAAGCTTTATCCACTGTTGCTTGCGCACCTTCAATGCAAATGTCAACACAGTGAAGAATGCAGGTAATGTCTTAGCATTAGCATAAAAATAGTTTTGGCCTCGCAAACCCCCTTGAAGACTCTCGGGACCCCGAGCCCATCGGCTGTGTTGGCAGAACATCTGGGCAGGTGCATCCTGCCTCCAAAGTGCTGTTTCATTCACTCGCTCACTCGGAAACGTACATGAAATATCTGCTGTGTTCCAGGGCCCCCCACACCGTAGTTACGTTTTCTACCAGTGCAGTCTGCTCTCCAGATCAAGTTGAGAGGCTAGAACGAAAGCAGAACTCTTCCTCCACACTTTTGGGGTGGGGGTCCACTTAGATGATCCCAAGTCTGGTATTTCCCAGTGGAGCCTTCTCTGTCCAGACCCAATACAGTCTCACACTATTTTGCACTGGCTCAAAGATTCCATGCCATTCACCCAGGTTATACTGTGTGAGCATTAACAAGTCAGCCTACGAGGACAACCGCCCTTACACGCATCCACAATATTACAGACTTGATGAATTCTAGGAAGGGGGGTACGGTTAGCCATACCCCTAACATTTCCCTCTGCCTTACTTTAGTCTATATACTTTGTATATATGTTATGTATTTTATAAATATGTGTATACATACTTTATATACGACCTACATACTTGTATATTCTTTATATGTTATATAGACTATATATGGATAATCGATATACTTTGAATCATCAAAAAATGGGAATATTTCTATAGCAGTTACTGATGTCAGTTACCCTACAGTATTTTTTTTCTTAAATAGTTTATTGTCGAGTTGTTTCCATATAACACCCAGTGCTCATCCCCACAAGTGCCCTCCTCCATGCCCGTCACCCCCCTTCCCCTCTCCCCCACTCCCATCAGCCCTCAGTCTGTTCTCAGTGTTTAAGAGACTCTCACCCTACAGTATTTTTTTTAAGTCAATTTATTTATTTTGAGAGACAGAGCAAGCAGGGGAGGGGCAGAGAGAGGAAGAGAGAGGATCCCAAGCAGGCTCCGCACTGTCAGCACGGAGCCTGACGTGGGGCTCCAGGCCACGAACCGTGAGATCATGACCTGAGCTGAAACAAAGAGTCAGATGCTTAACACTTAACGCCACTCACATGCCCCAGCTACCATACAGTATTAACATGTTTCTTTCAAAATTATGCATATTAAAGTAAATAAGTAAGCAATTAAATGAATAAAAAATTAAAATAGTGCAGAAGTACTTTAGAAGTGTAAAATAAAATACATATGTCTCAGGCACTAATCTAAGGACAAAGGTCAGTTTAATCTCACTTTTCTGAGGCATATTTGGCATAAAAACTTCATGTCTGTTGGGGCATCTGGCTGGCCCAGTCATAGATGTCTTTTAATGATGGCTTACTGCAAGTGAGAATATATCAGAAAATAAAAATCTAGACATGGATTTTTCAGTTAGTGTGGTACAAGGCTTAAAACCTATCATAGAAGAAGCCACAGCCAGTCTTTATTATCAGAAACACAGCTCCAGGGGCGCCTGGGTAGCTCGGTCCGTTAAGCGTCTGACTTCGGCTCAGGTCATGATCTCGCAGTTCGTGGGTTCGAGCCCCGTGTTGGGTTCTGTGCTGGCAGCTCAGGGCCTGGAGCCTGTTTCAGATTTTGTGTGTGTGTGTGTGTGTGTCTCTCTCTCTGCCCCTCACACATTCATGCTCTGTCTCTCTGCGTCTCAAAAATAAATAAACAAAGAAAGAAAGAAAGAAAGAAAGAAAGAAAGAAAGAAAGAAAGAAAGAACACAGCTCCAAATACCAGAGTCTTCTAATGTCTTGATGACAGGCTTTCTATGTTTGCTTCCATTCTAACATTTTTTCTCTCGTTAGATTTTCCCCTTCCATCCTCCTTGCCTCCCTCTGCATCTGACGAAGCTGCACAAAGTTCATCCAACTGGTTATTTTTACGCTTATGGTGAATTATACTACTTTCAGCAAAGGGTTGGATTTTTTTCTATTAGTACAAATGTGAAGTACCTCTCGCGCCTTGTACATATTGTTATCATTGAGACCCAATGTCTCATTCAAATAAGAAGGAAACATTTAAGCACAAATCCCGGAAATTCTATTCTCTGGGGCAATGCCCCACGGTCTGTTTGTTCCTAAGCGGGATAAACGCTGGAAGTCACAAGGTATCATCCAAAGTTTATTTATTCATTGTCTGCTTGTTTCCCACACAAATATATTCTGTGTTTAAAATGTATAAAGCCGAGCCAGGCCTTCTCACGCTGTTTGCAGTAAAATATGGCTTCACCACGTCTCTCGGAGGGACCACTGACAAATAGGCTCTTGTTGTTCAACTTTCACTCGGCTGAGGGTAATGATTCAGTGGTTCAGAAGGTTAATTCCTAGAGATAGTGTTGTCTTTGGCTTGAACAGATGTTGGTAGTGCTTTAATGTGGTTATCAAACTAGGCTGCCCTTCATTCTTGGCTCTCGGGAGCCTAGGGCCATTGTTCCGCAAGGCATTCCAGCCCCCTTCTATGGAGATCCAACGGAGCCGAACACACCACAGCATTACTCCTCTGGGGTCACTGTGGATATTGACAATATACGGCCCAGAACTGATCATGACAGACTTGATCTTTAAAAGATCTGTAAATATTTGTAAGTGCATAAAGATTTAGAATGTCTTTTGATGCTCCGATTCGATAATCTGTAAAACGACTCATTCATTAAATGCTCAAATCCCTCAACAGCTCTATGGACTGGCCTCTCAATGGTTTACTACATACTTGGATACCTTTTTTTGTCCGTATCCATCTCCAAAATGGAATGACTGCCCATGTGACCAGGATGGTTAGGCTCACCAAATGGAATCAACATTGGGCAAGAGTCCAAATACCGAGCAAGTTCAATGTTGCTGGTGCTCATATGTGAATGATAAAATCCGCTGTCACTAGCTCAGTGGAAGAGAGATACGCCTCACCTAGGAGATCGATTTCCACCAAGGCACAGATTCCTATTTTTCTGGCATATTGTTGTCAACGCACTGCCATCGAAATGGTGGCATCCCAATAGCATAGTGCTGTTTCAAAATCAAATTTGCGGTGGTTGACAACTTATTATGTGTCTAAGCACTCAAAAAGAAATACAAGAATTCCCTGCTCTGGTGGAATTTCATCTTGTTGGGGAGCCTCGAGTTACGTCCATGAAACAGTTCAAGAGCAATCAGTAGCAGGAGGAAAATGACTTGGTGTGATAACAATTGGTGTGGTTCAGGACAACACATGCCAGGAAGGAAAGTGAGGGCCATAGTAATTGATATTGATGTTCAAATACAGCTTCACTGAGGTCTTACTCTGAGCCAACACTGAGCTATGCACCGAGGATCCAAAGGTGAGTAAGACAGAGTCCAGTTCTTAAGGAGCTCAGAGTCCAGTGGAGGAGACAGACCTGTAAACAGATCATCTCAGTGTGACAGATAAGGGTAAAAATTCTGAGGGAGCCCAAAGTGAGTAGGACTAACTGAGGTGGGGAGTTAGGGGAACAGTCACAGAGAAGCACGCATCATGCGGGGCTTTGAAAGATAAGAAGCGAGTTCTTTGGGATGATGGGGGAAGGGGATGCCAAGCAGACAGGCTCAGCAGTACGAAGAGTCCTGGCTTACTTAGGAAATGAGAGACTCTGAGTAACCGGAAGTCGTTATCTTTAATTTTAACAGATAAGGTGAATGAGGTTCAGAGAGGTGCGCTCCTTTGTCCTAAGGTTGCACAGCTGGGGAACGATAAAGCAAGGACTCAAGCCCGCACCCACCCTCCTCCTCTCGGTGCTCTCAGTCAGCAAACTTGCTTCATAAAGAGTCAGAAACAAGTGCAAGTCACTTCAGGGGATCCAGAAAACCCTGGTACGATATGAGCTGGTAATAAATTCACTTCTACGTAAGATATGAACACTCTGCAAAACCCCACAGCAAGGGGATCTACTTAAGATACGGCATGCTTACAGGGCGCCTGGGGGGCTCAGCCGGTTAAGCGCCGACTCTGGCTCAGGTCATGATCTCACGGCTCGTGAGTTCGAGCCCCGTGTTGGGCTGTGTGCTGACAGCTCGGAGCCTGGAGACTGCTTCGGATCCTGTGTCTTCCTTTCTGTCCCTCCCCTGCTCACACTCTGTCTCTCTCTCTCTCTCTTTCTCAAAAATAAAATAAACACTAATTTTTAAAATTTTGGCATATTTAATTGCAGAAATGTTCATTTTCAACATTTGCACCATCATTTTGGATTTCTTTGGTTATGGTCAAAGGAAAAGATACTATATACCTGGAAAAGAGAAGGAAATGGGAAGAAGTGAATCATTAACAACTTTATTTAAACTATAAGGACCTACAGAACACCCTCTCAGAACAGGGACCTCGACAAAGCAATCTGTCAGGCAAGTCTCATCCATTCTCCGAACCTCGGTTTCCTCATTTGTAAATCAAGTAAGCCAAACTTACTGGAAACACACAAAATACATATTTTAATTCAACATATGACATAAAACTGAGAAGAAACATTAAATAAGAGGATAACCTTCTCTTATTTAAAGGGATAAGGGCAGAAAAGGCCCTAGTTTTCGCACCTTGAAAGTCGAGGGACTGGTCAGAAGGCTCCCTGGGAAGTCACGCCATTCTGACACTCTAGGCTTCTACAGTTTTAGTTATGTTTGGTTCTCACGAGGGCACTGCCGTCCCCTAGGGGACACTGACCAGAAAAACTGGAGGGCACTTTCGATTGTTACAGATTGTTGCAGTGACCGAGTGGGTCACTATTGGCATTAGTAGTTGGAGACCAGGAAGCCAGACACAACCTCAAAGGATGGAGAATTGCCCCGCATCACACATGACATTTATTAAGGAATCATTCATAAATAAAAACTATGTATATTTGAAGTGCACAAACGTGGTGATTTGATATATGTATACATTGTGAAATGATGACCACAATGAAGTTAATTCACATATCCATCACCTTAAGTAGTTAACTTTTTTTTTTATCAGAACACTTAAAATCTACTCTCAGCACATTTCAAGTACACAATTTCAAGTATACAGTCACCAGGCTGTATAGGACATTTCCAGAACTTATTCATGTTACAAGTGAAAGTCTGTACCCCTTGAACAACCTCTCCCGATTTCCCCCGCCCTCAGCCTGTGGTAACCATGACTGTATTCTGTTCCTACGAGCTTGGCTTTTTTTTAGATTCCACAGATAAGTGAGATTATACCATATTTGTCTTTGTCTGCCTTATTTCACTTAGTGTAACGTGCTCCTGCTTCATCTTGCCCCAAGCGGCAAGATGTCCTTTTTTATGGCTGAATAATGATCCACTGTATAATCTTCTTTATCCATTCAACCACTGATGAACACTTAAGTTGTTTCCGCGTCTTGGCTATTGTCAATAATGCTGCAATGAACATGGTGGTGCAGGTGGCATTTCAAGGTACTGATTTCATTTCCTTTACATATATAGTCAGTCGCGTGACTGCTGGATCACGTGGTGGCTCCATTTCCCCTTTTTAAGGAACCTCCATACTGTTTCCCATAGTGGCAGTTCCAATTTAAATTCCCACCAACAGCGTACGAGGGCTCCCTTTCCTCTACACCCTCGCCAACCCCAGTCGTCTCTGGTCTTTGACAATAGCCATTTTAACAGGTGTGAGGTGCTATCTCACTGTGGTTTTGATTTGCATTTCTCCTGACGATGAGTGATGCTGAACATCTATTCATGTGTCTGCTGGCCATTTTTATATCGTCTTTGGAAAATGTTCATTCAGGTTCTTGGCCCATTTTCCAACCGGATTGTCTTTTTGCTATTGAGTTGTATGAGTTCCTCGTGTATTTTAGAATGTAACCTGTTATCAAGTATATCATTAACCTCTTATCTGATATGTCATTGACAAATATTTCCTCCCATTCTGTGAGTTGCCTTTTGATGCTGTTGTTTCCTTGGCTCTGCAGCAGCGTTTGAATTTGAGGTCCTCACCCTGGTTTATTTTTGCTTATGTTACCTGTGACTTTGGTGTCATATCCAAAAAATCATTGTCGGGACCAGTGTCAACGGGCTTTTCCCTTGTATTTTCTTCCAGGAGTTTTGTGCCTTACAGTCTTAGATTTAAGCCGTTAATCCATTCTGGGTTAATTTTTGTGTGTGGATCTCCAGTTTTCCCAACACGATTCACTAAAGAAACTATCCTTTCCCCACTGGTCTCACACATGACTTTGGACAGTCCCAATAAGTCTTCATGTAGAGAGAAACCCTTTTTATAACTGTTGGAATACTGAACCTCACTCCACTTTGCATGTACACTGGTTTTAACATACATTGCGTTTTCCAGGAAGGCAATGGCGCACGTATCCAGGAAAAGTTGCACCGTACTTTGTTTAGCACTTCACGAAAAGCTGCCCAGCGCTTCAAAACATCACTAACTATGACCACACCAGCTCTGCAGGCAGATCTGCTACCTTCAAACTGAGTCTACGTATAGGTGCGGGCATCCAATGACTTCATTACATCTGGTAGTTGCATGGGGGCCATTGTGTACGGAGAAACATTTTATAAAATTACTTTCCTTCTATATTCCCTTTATATTTACAATTAGAGTATTTTATTTCTTTATATTTAATTATGAGCGTAAGTACATTATCAAAATGAGTCTCCAAATGTGCTGTGCATCTAGACCACGTGGGGTCTTACTAAAATACGGAATCTGATTTGGTAAGCCTAAGATTGGCTTCAAATTCTGCATTTCTAACAAGCTCCCAGGAGATGCACATGATGCTGGTCCATGGACCAAACTTTGAGTAGTAAAGGGTATCTTATCAATGCATTTATTTTCAGGATAGTAAAGGGGTCATTACAAAATAGGGGTTTTATCCAGGGGACATGGGGTCTGATGTGCTTCAGGACCACTGCATTGGCCAGAAACTCAGAGATCTGAAAACACTTGAGGAAATGGGCTGAATGATATCATTTCTCCATATATGGTCTCATTAATCCTGAGACCAATGCTATGACACAGGAATTATCATTCTCTCATTTCCAGATAAAGAAACTGAGGCTCAGAGTGTAAGATGTCAAAGTAACAGGAAGGTAAAATGAAAAGCCTGTGGGTGCCTGGGTGGCTCCGTTGCTTGAGCGTCCCACTCGATTTTGGCTCAGGTCAGGATCTCATGGCTCGTGGGATAGAGCCCGAGGCATCAGGATCTGTGCTGACAGCCTCGCCTTCTGTTGCATTCGGCAGGTGGGAATTCCTGAATTCCCTTCTCTGCCCACCTGCTGGGCGCTGGGCTGGGCTGCCCTCTCTTTGCCTTTGCCGTAGGTAGAGAAGGCTGCTCAGTCTACTGGTGTTAGAAGTCCCCATTGCACCCCCCTGTCCCCCCACCCCCATAATGCAGGAAAGACTTATTTCAGAGGAGGAAACGGAGGCCTAGGGAGCTTATCCCGCTTGCCCAGCTCAGAACTGGCCAAGCAGAGAACGCACCCCCCACTTTTACATTACACCCACCCACCCTGGGTCTTAGGGCAGAAACAGAAGCTAGGGCCGTGCTTTGAGACAAAAATCCCCTTCCTAAAACCCGCTTGTTTCTCCTTTGCTGATTTTCCAAAGGGGCTGGAAGAGACTTTTGAACGGTGTCTACCTAATGTCTGAACAACCTCTTAATGGGTTTAAAAAAAAAACACACAAACAAGAGCCCCATGATTAGGTTTCTACAAAGTCAAACACCTGTTGTAATTGTTTGGGTTCTTTGTCGTTATTCCCATAGAATTAACTGAGGGGCTGTTGGCACGGTTTAGATTGAACCATGGCTTTTGTGATTCTGTGCCCATGATTCCAAATCAAAAAGGACATTAAGGATAAGAGATTTTGACAAAAGGGCTTTCTGAGTTCAGTGAAATTAAGCGTCTCTCAGTTCCTGAGAATGGATGGGACATAAAGTGGTGGAGAAGCTGCCCACTGCACAGTTCCCGGGGGGACACCGGACCCATTGCATTCATTGTTCCATCGGGGTGCAAGTCATGTACAATACATGGAAAGGGCGTCCCTTGGAGTTGTGCCACGTGATAGCCTTCGGGACGCTTCAAAAAGCCGGTCCCCCCCGGGCAGGATAAGATCCCTATTTTGTGAAGCCTAGAGGCTATCGAACCGAGGGTGGCCGTCTTTATAAAGGATGACAATTTATAAATAAATTATAAGGTACAGGCACATGTTCACCAAAAGGTGTACCATAGCATTCATAGTATATCTTCCAGAGTATATAGCTCAAACGAATAACGAAGGTGCAGTACACTTTCAGAGTGGAATGCTACACAATAATAAAAAAGAACAAGGTATCGATAGATGCCACAATCAGGAGGGGCCCCACGGACATCCCTTGGAGTAAAAAAAGAAGCCAGAAACTAAGAGGATGCGCCGTATGATTTCATTTGGAAACAGCAAAACCAGCTCAACCTCTTAGTTTTTTGATCTGAGTGCTGCTCACCCAGATATGTTGTTTATAAAAACGCGTTGAGCTGTACCCTTAGGATGTTACTGGGGCCTCTATGGACCTGTGAGCACATACATGTCTATACATGAGTGTTTGCATGAACATGTATGTGCACATGTGTGTGGTCAAATGTGTTGTGTTTGGCCATAAATGTTTTGGTGCCTGTACCTGTATATGCGTGTGCATTTCTGTTCCGGTGAGCATGTGGATAGAATTGTTGTATGCGTGTTTCTGCGTTTTCGCAAAACATTAGTATCACCGCCCCTGTGTCCGTGCTCACATATGGGTGAGCGCATGCATGTAGACATTCATGTGCTACGAGCGCATAAGCAGGCTCTCTGCACACCTGCCTGAATGAGGCAGCGTATCTGTACGTCTATGTGTGTCCCTGTGTGTCTACGTGTTTGTGGGTCTGTGCCTTCGCATAAATGCTTGTGTGCACTGTGGTTGCATGTTTCTATGTACGCGTATGCGGGTGCATGTTTGTGCACCTGTGGCCTGAGTTCATAGGCACCTGCACACACCTATGCGTGCGTGGGGGCTCATGGGTATAACCGTGCATATGCACGCGTTTGTGCAGATTTTCTCGCTTGGTGTATCTGACCACACAGATCCGTGCCCCGTGCTGTGAGACATCTGTACACAGACCTGTGTGTGTGTGTGTAGAAAAATCTGCGTAGATATTTACATATGTCTGGACGTACGTATAAAAACAGCCAGCTGCATGAGAGTCTCCAGCTTGGGCTGGCGCGTCATCGCACCACATTGCTGTAGACGACACCCACTCGTTTCTTGAAGAGTTTTCACTCCTGGCACACTGTCGCTCCTTCCGACACCACCCCTTTCTCAATTCCCGGCGGCTGCAAAATACACATCGATGATTCTCCCGACACCCTGGGCTTCTCGCTTCCTTGAACCCCAGCCCTTCGACAGTTGCTGTCTTGGCCTGACCTCAGCCTCTCACTTCCACAGGTGTGATTTTATGTGTCAGTTTTCTGCTGTTGGGCAATAACTACCAGTTCTTACTTCTCGTGAGTCTGTGGGGTGGTTCTTCTACCGGCCTCCGGCAAGCCCACTCATGACCCTGACAGTGGGTGGGCTGGGCCTCTCTCCATGTGACCTTTCATCCTCAAAGCGCGTGTGCCTCTGTGTGTGTGTGTGTGTGTGTGTGTGTGTGTGTTCATGTGGCGGTAGCAGCATAGGAAAAAGGCAAAGTGGAAGCTGCCAGGCCTCCTGAGGCTGAGGCTCGGATATCGTACCTCATCACCTCCCCCTCTTTCTCATGGTCCAAACAAGTCACAGGGTTGGCTGAGGTTCAAGGGACAGGGAAACGGTCTCCAGTCCTGACAGGAGCAGCTGCACAGAACGTGTAGCCATTTTTGATCCACTACGCCCAGGCCTGGCCATGACCGGTAACTGCAAGTCGTCCACGATCTCTGTGTCTTAATCACTCTGTCACCACCTCTGACGTGTTCATCTCAGTCCCTCTTACGCTATAGATGCGGGAAGCTGTCAACCCCGCGGAGGCCTCCATTTCATTGATCCTCCACCTTTTCACTTCCCACCTGTCTGATGCCCTCTCTTCTCCTCACTCAGCTTCAATTATTGTGGTCCAGCAGTAGAATCTTCCGCGCCACTTATATAAGCAACAGTCTCGGTTAACTCCCATGCGTTCCCCTCTCTGTGCCTGCATCTGTGGAGCTGGGGCCAAACCACTGATTCCTCTGCTTTCCCTTTAAATTCATCACTGTTAGCCTCAGGTGGGATGTTAAACTCGACCTCAAACCACATTACAGGCTCTAAATCCATTTATTCTGAAAATCTCTTTGAGGAACATAGCATGCTTTCTTCTCTAAAAGCCACCCCTATGCTTAGCTGGTGACTTTGCCTCCTGTGTCTCTGATGGCATCTCAGCATCTTTGCCCCTGTGTGCTATTTTCTCTTCTGTTACTAGGGAGGAACACTCGAGGCCCCCCGCTGAGCTCAATCTCTCCATTTGCACAAGCAGTTCCATTCCTTCTACCCACTTAAGGCCACGCCTTCAGTAATTTCTGCTTTTTCCTTCGCCATCCTTAATTTTCCCCTCTCTTCTGGACCCAGCAATTCTGAAAGGTCCCAATGGTCAAACAAGCACATCAGGATTTCGCTCATTTAAAAACAATTATCTCTCAACCTCGCTTGCCCTCCACTCGCATTCCATCCCTTGGCTTGGGGGTTATCTATACTCACTGCTTTCCTTTCCTCCATTCTTCTCGAATCCATTTCAATCGGGCTCTCTCTCTCTCACTGCTCCACTCCAAATGGGCCTTCTCTAGCCCACCTGTGACCTTCACTTTTCAAATACAAGAGTCGGTTCTCATACCTCGTGCTATTTGACTCATAAGCAATGTGTGGTTCCGTGGATCAGTCCTGGGAACCCTTTGTTCACTTAGCTTTCAAAACACCACACGCCACTCTCTTTTCTTATTTTCCTGGCCTTCCTTCCTCATTTCCCTGGCTGGCTCCTTCTCAACTTCTGACTTAACTCTGTACTTTGCCCAGGGCTCAGTGTTTGAATCTCTTTCTAATGTTTTTTGAAATGTTTATTTATGAGAGTCAGAGACAGAACCCAAATGGGGGAGGGGTAGAGAGAGAGGGGGACAGAAGATCTGAAGCAGGCTTGAGGTTCTGAACTGTCAGCACAGAGCCCAATGCAAGGCTGAAACTCACGAACCATGAGATCATGATCTGAGCCAAAGTCGGATGCTCAACTGACTGAGCCACCCAGGAGCCCCTTAATGTTTATTTTTGAGCGAGAGAGAGCATGGGGGTGTAGAGGTGGGGTAGGGCAGGGGATCCGAAACAGGCTTTGTGCTGACAGTAGAGAGCCCCTGACGTGGGGCTCGAATTCACGAGCAGCGAGATCATGACCTGAGCCGAAGTTAGACGCTCAACTGACTGAGCCACCCAGGCGCCCCTGAATCTTTTTTTTTTTTTTTTTAATGTATACTCCCTTGCTTGGTGACTGTATCTAGTCTCAGGCCTTTAAATACTATATATTCTCCAATAATTCACAGATATGTTTATCCCCAGGTCAAACTTCTTCCCTAAACTCTAAATTTACACACCCAAGCACACACTTGTGTCTCCATGCAGAGAGCTAATTGGCATCTCAAACTTAACATGTTCAAAACCCAACTTCCAATCTTCCAGCACAAACTGGCTCCTTCTATAGTATTCACCACCTGTAATGGTAACTCTGCACTTGTAGTTAGTTGCTCAGGCCAAATGTCTTGAGATCATCTTGACTCTCTCTCACAACCCTGCCCCAATACATTAGCAGATTCTGTTGGAATATACCCAGAATCCTACCACCTCTCACCACCTCTCTTCCGATCATGACTCAACCCACCATCATGTCTTGCCTGGATCACTACAGTAGTCTTCTAACTCGTTAGTGAGCTTTAATCTTTGAGCGGCTTCAGATTATTTTCAAAGAGCAGCCAAAGTGATCCTGCTGAAACATAAATCACATCACTCTTAAGTTCCAAATCCTGCCATCATTTTCCATCTTAAGAGTAAAGTACTAAGTCCTTATGCTGCTTACAAGCACTTACACGATCTGGTCCGTTACCACTCATCAACTACTCTCCCTTGGGTTCACCCCACTCCAGACACAATGGCCTCCTCACTATTGCTTGAACATGCTAGGTACACTCTCAACACAGGGTGCTTGACTTTGCAGATTCCTCGTCCTTGGAAGCTATTATTCCAGACTGCTACATGGCTTACTCTCTCTTCTCCTTTAGGTCTTTATTTAAAAACTGTCTTCTTGCTATATTTTACTATATAACCTCTTTCCTTTTAACATCTAATAGCATTCCAGAATATTGACAGGCCACAGTTTGTTTAATTTTTGAGGGAGAGAGGAAGTTTGTTTAATTTTTGAGGGAGAGCTTCTTAAGGAAGCTCCATGGTCAGCACGGAGCCAGACCTGGAGCTCAATCTTATGACCCTGGGATCATGACCTGAGCCAAAATCAAGAGGCAGACACTTAAACGATGGAGCCACCCAGGTGCCACGATACGTCATAGTTTATTTAACCATTTCTCTTCCAATTCATTATTAGTTTCCTTTTTTTTTTTTTTGGTATTGCAAACTTTTTAATAAACATCCTCATATATTCTTGTTTGATTACCTGCACCAGGATAGAAATCTAGGTGGGTACCTAGCAGTGAGACTGCTTGGTGATAGGGGATAACGGTGTAATATTGAACAGATTCTCTCTCTAAAGTTGCTGCTTCGATTCTCCTACCACCAACATATGGGAGCCCACTTCCCTACGTGCTTACCAAATCTTAAAATAAAATTTTTGATCTTAAAAATAACCTGTCTTCTTGGGGTGCCTTGGTGGCCCAATTGGTTAAGCATCTGACTTCAGCTCAGGTCATGATCTCACAGTTTGTGAGTTCAAGCCCCTCGTCGGGCTCTGGGCTGACAGCTCAGAGCCTGGAGCCTGCCTCAGATTCTGTGTTTCCCCCTCCCCTGCCCATGCGCTGCCTCTCTCTCTCTCTCTCTCTCTCTCTGTCTCTCTCTCTCTCTCCCCCCTCTGTCTTTCTCAAAAATAAATAAACATTTAAAAATAATAAGAAATAAGTAAATGACTGTCTTCTTAGCTGGAGCCTCTCTAGTCACCATTACCTAAAATGTCACACCCCTAATCATTTTATACCATATCTTTTCTCTTGAACATTTACCACTATCTATCCAACTATATCATTGTTTAAATGTTTATTTATTTTGAGAAAGAGTGCAAGCAGGGGAGGGGCAGAGAGGGAAGGAGAGAGAGAATCCCAAGCAGCCTCCGTGCTGTGAGTGCAGAGCCTAATGAGGAACTCGATTTCACAAACTGTGAGATCATGACCTGAGCCGAAATCGAGAGTCAGATACTTAACCGACTGAGCCACCCAGGTGCCCTGATTTTTTTTTTTTTAAATCTTGGTTGTCTTTCTTACCCACTAGAATGTCAGATCCACAAGGCCAAGGATTATTTCTCTGTTTTCTTCAACGCTGCGTCCCCAGAACCCAGAAGAGCTCCAGTCACATCATGTAATGTGTGCTCAATAAATCTTACTAAAGACATAACTACGCTGAACGAATTAATACCTTTGTGTGCATCTATGGTGGTACCTGCACATTTGCATGTCAGCCTCTCTGTGTGCCTATGTGTGTGCATGCAGATGGCCCCCAACTTACAACGGTTCAATTTACGAGTTTTCAGCTTCAAGGTGGTTTGAAAGCGATATGCATTCACTAGAAACCACAACTGGAATTTTGAACATGGATCTTTCCGAGGCTAGCGATATGGGCGATAATCACGTCTCGTGACGCTGGGTGCCAAGGGTGAGCCACAGCTCTGGATCTACCACCCTACTGTGAGGGTAAGCAATCCATCCCCACAACCGTTCTGTACCCAAACAACCACTCTGTTTTTTCACTTAGAGCACAATATCCAATAAGTTCCATGAGACAGTCAACATTTTATTATAAACTAGGCTTCACATCAGGTGATTTTGCCCAACTATAGGCACCCGCAGGTGTTCTGAGCACTGTTAAGGTAGGCTACGCTAAGCTACTGTGCTCAGAGATTAGGTGTATTAAATGAATTTTCGGCTTACAGTATTTTCAACTTACAATGTTTTGGTTTTTAAGTTAATTTATTTATTTTGAGAGAGAGAGAGACAGAGAGAGAGATCATGCACACAAGCAGGGGAGGTGCGGAGAGAAAAGGAGGGAGAGAATCCCAAGCAGGCTCTGCACTGTCAGTGCAGGGCCCTGACACAGGGCTCAAACTCACAAACCGTGAGATCATGATCGGAGCCGAAATCAACAGATGGATGCTTAGCCAACTAAGCCACCCAGGCCAGATATAACCCCATCAAGTCGAGGAAGATCTGTAAGTCTGTATAGGCCCAGTTGATAAGTGTGGCAAGGTTGAAATTAAAATAATAGTCGGTAGTTACTGAGTGTTTCCGATGCGCCTAGCTACGCTAAGCACTTTTCATGCAACATCTCATTTAATCTTTCCCATGAGGCAGATACAGTTTACTGTTTAAGAACACGCTCTGTAACCAAGGCTGCGTGCATTCGAATCCCAGCTCTTCCACAGATCAGCTGTGTGACCAGACAGGTCACTTACCCTTTCTGAAACTCATTCTTCTCATCTGTAAGTGGGAACTCTGTAGAACAACAATGCCTACTTCATAAGGTTGTTGTGAGGAATTAAATGAGAGAATATGTAGGAAGCACTTAGAACAGTGTCTGCCTGGCACATAGCAAGCACCATATAAACATTTGCTAATACTCCCAATTAACAGATCAGGAAAGCTAAAGCTTGAAAAGTTTGGATTTGACTTAATAACAAGAGCGAAAGCATAGCAATTTCCATTTACCAAGTACTTACTATGTGCCAAGTGGGCCCTTTTCATATGTTATGATATAGATAGATATGCATACACATATAAAAATATACACAAACCTAGACTCATACGTATGTGTGCATATACATACACTTAAAAATAACAAAATGAAAAAGTTAAGAAACTTGAAAAAGAAACTGGTAACTACGGAAGGTGGTAAATACATTAAATAGCTTGATTGTGTTGAATATTTCGCAATGTATATATATATATAAAATATTCAAGTTGTACATTTTAAATATACACAATTTAACATTTTTTATTAATGTTTATTTATTTTTGAGAGAGAGAGAGACAGAGTGTGAACGAGGGAAGGGCAGAGAGAGGGAGACACAGAATCGGAAGCAGGCTCCAGGCTCTGAGCTGCCTGTGCAGAGCCCAGAGCCCAACATGGGGTTGGAACCCACCAACCGTGAGATCATGACCTGAGCCAAAGTTGGACGCTTAACCGACTGAGCCACCCAGGCACCCCATTAAATACATACAATTTTAAATGGTCAACTTTCCCTCAGTAAATCTGAGGGGGAAAAGGAAAGAAACGCGACCAGGGTCACATAGTTCTAAATGGTCTGTGCTGCCAAAGCTGGTACCGTCAACACCTTGCACTAATGTGGGGTGTGTCCTGTGTCAGTACGTGCTTGTGCATCTCTTCGCATGTGATCTGTGAGTAAGGACACGTGAGTGCACGTGGCTCTCCGTTTCTGTGACTGTAGGGGTCTGTATGTGCAGGTCAAAGTGAATGTTTTGAGAGATCTTTCTCGTAATCTCTCCCCTGCTCTTCTCCAGTACAGCCAGCAGAGGGGGCTCAGGAATTTTTTTCTCATCTTGAAGAGGCCGAGAGCACCCATTACAAACAAGCTTCCTTTGAAAAATGCCAATTCTTGATAGGGGACAGCTATGGTCTACGACTGGCTTTTCATAATCTGAAGACAGAAAGCAGGCAACCACTCAGACCTTAAAGATCTCCACCCTCAGGGCCATTCCTGTCTGAGAGCAGGCACCCAGCTTCCAAAGAATGCCAAACCACTGATTTGCCCGGCGTCCCTTCCGTCTGTCCTGTGACGTTGTGAGTGGTCCACGCGCTGCTCTTCAGTTAGCCAGCGCCTCTGCCACAGCTCCTTCCCACCAACCAAGGGTGCCGGTTCCCTTTCCCTCCCACTCAGCTGCCTCCCTGTGGCTGGCTGTTCAACTGAATTCAGCTGACACTGGACAACACCCACAAGGCCGAGCTTTATCCCATGTAAACGTCCCAACAAGTCTAGGAGGCAAGAACCACTCATTTACTCTCCTCTTTTAGCAAAAGAGAAATTGAGGCCCAGAGAGGAGGGCGCCTTGCCTAAGGTCATACTGTCAATATGGGGCAGGAGCAGAGATCAAACCCAGGTTCCTCGGAACCCAGAGCCTCCTCCCCCTTCCATTACACACCATGGACTATGGCAACTGGGCGGGGGTGGGGGGGGGAGGCTGGAACTGGAACTCAAGTGGCGACAGACTTCTTATCTTTACTGAATCCTACACCCCAAATGTCCCAACCTTAATGTGCACCAAAGTCAGGTAAGGGTGTTATTTAAGGAAAAAAACAAACAAACAAACAAAAAACACAAAAGGCACAGAGCATCTGAGTCTGCATCAAGTCCAGGAAGTTGCCTTTGCAAGGAAGACCCCATGTGACTTGTGGATGCAGGGGGTCCTCTGCTCACACTGGGGGAAGCCCAGGCCTCTTACAAAGCCCACTCGACCCCCCCTCGAACACCACAAGTTCTTGGCCGGCCATCTCCACAGGGCGTCAGAACAGTTCCAAATAACCGTGGTGACTGTTGAGGTCTATGATCTATTTTGAGTTCATTTTTGTGAAAGATGTAAGGTCCGTGTCTACGTTCTTCTGTGGAAAACACTATCCTTTCCACCATTGAATTGCTTTTGATCCTTCATCACAGAATAGTTGAGTATATTTGGCTCTATTTCTGAGCATTGAATCTATAGATCAAGTTGAGAAGAATTACGTCTAATAACATTGATTCTTTCAAACTGTGAACATGAGCTATCCCTCCATTGATTTAGACCATTTTTGATTTCCTTTGTCAGAGTTTTGCAGTCCTGCACATAAACATTTTGCAAGTATTCTCTTAGATTTATCTATAAGAATTTGAATTTTGGTGCTATTGTAAGTGGCATTGATTTTTAATTTTTATTTTTATTTTTTTAATGTTTTCTTTATTTCTAGGAGAGAGAGAGAGACAGCGTGAGCAGGGGAGGGTCAGAGAGAGAGGGAGACACAGACTCTGAAACAGGCTCCAGGCTCTGAGCTGGCAGTCAGCACAGAGCCCGATGTGGGGCTCGAACCCACGAACCGTGAGATCATGACCTAAGCGAAAGTCGTACGCTTAACCGACTAAGCCACCCAGGTGCCTCTGATTTTTAATTTTTAATTCCAATCGTTCATCGTTGGTCTAGAGGAAAGCAATAACTTTCATGTATTAACCTTACATCCTATGGCTAATCACTTTTTCGTTCCAACAGGGTTTTTTTTGGTCAATCCTTTGGAATATTCTATGTAGATAATCATCTCCCTTGCAAACAAATATCCAGGCACTTTATATACATTATAGCACTTGATCCTTAGGATAACTCTGCACATCAGGTCCTATTAGCATCCTCATTTTGCGCAGGAGGAAACTGAGACTTAGCTGCCTCAATTCAATTGTCCAAGGTCACAAAGCTTGGAAACGGAGGAGCCAAGATGTAAACCAAGTTTGCCTGTGGACACAGCCTTTGATTCCCTGCACTCCACCACAGTGAGCTACTTAAGTAATTGGCTGAACCAAAAAGTAGTAGAAAGTCCCATCGGAGTGGGGGAGTCAATCTCTGTCCCTAATCCACTGTGTGTCATTGGACAAGTCATCAGATCCCAAAGAGCACATCATTTATATCACAGACCTAGAGACCATTGGCCCAGGTTTTTTTAAATAAAACTTTTTGTTTTAGAACAGGATTTAAATAGGCACATCCCCAATGAATGTATAGAAGTGGCCAATAAGCATGAAAAGATGCTCAACATCTTCAGCCATTAGAGAAATGTAAATCAAGGTCACGAAGAGATGCCACTTCAATGCACTAGGGTGACTATAATAAAAAGGCAAAAAACACAAGCTTTGAGAAAAATGTAGAGACACCGGAATCTTCAAGCACTGCTGGTGAAATTGTCAAATGATGCCACCACTTTGGAAAACATTTTGGCAGTGGAATATTATTTGACAATGGAATATTATTCAACCTTATAAAAGAAGGAAATCCTGTCACCAGCAACAACATGGATGAATCTTGAGGACCTTATGCCAAATGAAAGAGGCCATTCACAAAAGGACAAATATTGTAAACTGCCACTTACGTAAGGTATGTGAAATTGTCAAATTCATAGATATAGAAACATGTTAGCCTGCAAGGGGCTAGGAAGAGGGAACAAAGGAGAACTCTTGTTTAATGGGTATAGAATTTAGTCCTACAAGATGAAAAAGTTCTGGAGAACTGTTTCATAACAATGTAAATATATTTAACATGGCTATACTGTACACTTTAAAATGGTGAAAATGATACATTATACTATGTTTTTATCTGAAAAAATGAAGCCTATAAGTGCTCAGAAAAATATTCAATTGAAATAGTATGAAAAAAATTACCAATCCTTTATATTTCCAATTCAGTTTCCAAAGGAAACTCAAGGTTCTCATATATTAAAACTATCATCCCAATTGAGGTTTTTATTTCAGACTTGGGGAATTGCCCACATTTATCCCTGCTGTGGCATTCCTAGTAAGAAGAAGACATTCCACTGAAAATCTTGGAGGAAACATTCTTTGATGAAAGTAGTCACAATTCAGGGCACCTGGGTGATTCCATCAGTTAAGCATCCAACTTCAGCTCAGGTCATGCTCTCATGGTTTGTGAGTTTGAGCCCCACATCAGGGTTTGTGCTGACAGCTTGGAGCCTAGAACATACTTAGGATTCTGTGTCTCCCTCTCTTCCTGCCCCTCCCCCACTTGAGCTCTCTCTCTCTCTCTCTCTCTCTCTCTCAAGAATAAATAAACATGAAAAAGTTTTTTCAGGTACTCACAATTCAATGAGACGTAGGAATGTAAGAAAAAATGGAATACTGTACTATTAAAATTTATTCTACAACATGCAAGATGCAATTTGAACCCAAACTATATTTAAAGAAGAAGACGAAGAAAAAGAAGAAGAAAAAGAAGAAGAAGAAAAAAAGTTACTTGAAAAAACAATGCTTGGAGAAACGAAGATGGCAGTGGAGTAGAAGGACCCTAACTTGTCTCATCTGACAAATATGACTAGACTACTGTCAAATCATCCTAAATACCCCAGAAATCAGTCAGAAGACTGGCAGAATGAACTCCACAGCCGAAGGTAGAGAAAAGCCCACAGAGAAGAAGGTAGGAAGTGAGAAGATGCAGCTGGGGAGAGACAAAGATGGTGGTCCATACAGTGGGGAGTGAGCCATGGTCACAGAGAAGGGTGAGAGACTAGCACACAGTGGGGCCACAGAGAAGACGGATTCCCATAACAACTTGCTTGGAAAGCAAGTGGGCCCGAATTTTGTGAGTTCTTGCAACCAGTAGGGCTTAAAGACTGTAGTTTTATGGGGCATCAAAGTGACTCAGTTGGCTGAGTGTCCGATTTCTGCTCAGGTCATGATCTCGTAGTTTGTGGGTTTGAGCCCCACATCGGGCTCGCTGCTGTCAGTGCACAGAGCCCACTTCAGATTCCCTGTATCCCTCTTTCTCTGCCCCTCCCTTGCTCATGATGTCTCTCAAAAATAAAAATAAAATATTTTTTTAAAAAAAGACTGTAGTTTTAAAGGTCGGTGTGTTTGGCTCTGGGAGAGCTCAGAGGGCATTGGGGCTGCTTTTGGAGAAAATGCAGGGCATTTTGGAAGCAGTGGAAACAGTGAGAACAGTGATCTGAAGAGTACCTGGGGGTGGGGCACCTGGGTGGCTCAGTCGGTTAGGCGTCTGACTTCAGCTCAGGTCATGATCTCATGGCTTGTGAGTTCAAGCTCTGAGTCAGGCTCTGTGCTGACAGCTTGGGACCTAGAGCCTGCTTCGGATTCTGTCTCTGTCTCTCTTTGCCCTTCTCCCCCCTCAAAAATAAATAAACATTACAAAATTTTAAAAAAATGAAGAGTGCCTGGGGCATATCCTGGAGAGGTTAGTTGCTCATCTCAATGTGTCCCAAAGAGGCAGCATTCATGGACAGACCCCCTCCAGGAACACGGGAACTGGCAGGAGCCATTTCCCTCCCCTGCACCTCACCATGAGCACAGGGCCACCTGTGGGAACAGTGCACCCCTAACACTCCCTATGTGATGCTCACACCCAGCCCTGCCTCCCCCCACCCACCTTGCCCCAAAAGAATGGCCCTTCTCAGGCCTCTTGGCTGAGTCTCAGCACAGCAGGCCCCTCACCCAGAAGACCTGCATCAACCCCTGGCAAGACCGCATTTCCCACCTCGGGAGTCTTGCGAGGCTTTGGTTCCAGGAACGGCAGCGACAGGTCTCACTTTGCAAAGAGACAGGAGCACACCTGGGCAAAACGCACCACCTTCAGGCCGGGGCCCGAACACTGCCCGCAGCAGGCAAAGAGAGCCTCTGCAGTTGACTGGCCTGGAAGATAAGGTGGCCAGGACACAACAGCAGGGCACACATGGCACACGCTGGAGACAGGCCCAGAGGTGCCGGGTCCTTGGGAACAGAGTGCGCTATGCTGCAGGGCACTACAGGACATCTTTTTCAGAAGTCAAATTACCTTCAAGGACAGATGTAGCAGGCTTTCCTGAAACACAGAAATAGATAGAGGCTTAGACAAAAGGACAAGACCGAGGAATTTGTCTGAAATGAAAGAACAGTACAAGACCATGACCAGAGACCCAAGGAAAACAGATATAAGTAACATTCCTGGTGGAGAATATAGAGCAATGATCATAAAGATATTCACTGGCCTTCAGAAACGAGTGGAGGACATCACTGAGACCATTAACACAGAGATGAGAAATGGCAGAAATAAAGGGCTCAGTAAATGAAATGAGAAACATGCTTGACCGAATGAACAGCAGGCTGTAAGAGGAACGAATTAATGACCTAGAAGACAGAGTAATGGAAAGTAATCAAGTGAACAAAAGAGAGAGAAAAGAATTGTGCAAAATGAGAACAGACTCAGGGAACTCAGTGACTTGATCAAACATAATAACATTCATATTATAGGAGCCCCAGAAGAAGAAGAAGAGGGAGAAGAGGGGGCAGAGAAATTATTTGAAAAAAGAATAGCTGAAAACTTCCCTAATCTGGGGAAAGAAACAGATATTCAGTTTCAGGAGGCACAGAGAATCCTCAATAAAATCCACAAAAGCTGATCCACATCAAGACATATTGTAATTAACCTTGAAAAATGTAGCGATAAAGAAAAAATCTTAAAGACAACAAGACAAAAGAAGTCATTAACTTACAAGGGAAAACCCATAAGGCTAGCAGGAGATTTTTCAACAAAATATTTACATGCCAGAAAGGAATGGCATGATATCTTCAAAGTGCTGAATGGGAAAAACCTGTACCCAAGAATACTTTATCCAACAAGGCTATCATTCAAAATACAAGGAGAGATAGTTTTCCAGACAAACAAAAACTAAAGTAGTTTGTGACCACTAAACCAGCCCTGCAGGAATTATTAAAAGGGACTGTTTGAATGGAAAGACCAAAAATGACAAGGAAAGATCAAAAAGAGCCTCTTTGAATGGAAAGACAGTCTGAAGGCGGGAAATACAAAAGCTGCAAAAGCTGAATATTTCTGTAAAAACTCAGTCAAGGAACTCACAAAATAAAAGAATGTAAATATGGCACAATACACTTAAATGTTGGGAGGGGAGAGTGAAGAATTGGTTCAAACATAAATGACCATCAACTTAATGTAGACTGTGACATGCAGAAGAGGTTATATACAAATCTAATAATGGTAACCAGAAATCAAAATCGCTAATAAATATGGAAAGAATAAAGAGAAAGAAATCTACATATATCACCAAAGAAAACCAGCGAATCATAAAAGAGAGAAAGACAAGAAGGGATCAGAGAGGGGCACCTGGATGGCTCAGTCAGTTAAGCATCAGATTCTTAATATCGACTCAGGTCTCCATCTCATGGTTCATCAGATCAAGCCCCACATTGGGCTCTATGCTGAGCCTGCTTGGGATTCTCTCTGTCCCTCCCTCTCTCTCTCTGCCTCTCCCCTGTGTACTTCCTCGTTCTCTCTCAAAATAAATAAATAAGCTTTAAAAAAAAGTGAAGGGATCAAAGAAAATCTCCAGGAACAACCACAAAGCAAGTAAAAAAAAATGGCAATAAATACATAACTCTCAATACTTACTTTGAATGTAAATGGACTAAATGCTCCAATCAAAAGACATAGGGTGTCAGAATGGATAAAAAAAACAAGCAAGACTCATTTTAGATCTAAAGACACCTGCAAACTGAAAGTGAGGGGATGGAGAAATATTTATAATGCAAATGGACTGCAAAGAAAGCCAGAGTAGCAATGATTATTTTGGACAGACTTTAAAACAATGATTGTAACTGGAAACTAAAAAGGATACCACATAACCATATAGAGGAAACCAAGAGGAAGTTATAATATATGTAAATATTTATGTACCCAACATGAAAGCACCCAAATACACAAAACAGCTAACAACAAACAGAAAGGAACAAATCGATACTAACACAATGATAGTAGGGGACTTTAACACCTCGCTTGCATCAATGGACAGATCATCTAAACAGAAAATCAACAAAGAAACAACGGCTTTGAATGACACACTGGACCAGATGGATTTAACAGAAATATCCAACATTCCATCCTAAAACAGCAGAATATACATTCTTTCAAGATATCACTAAATAAGAACTACAGGTCAATATCCCTAATGAACATAGATGCAAAAATCCTCAACAAAATATCAGCAAACCGAATCCAACAATACATTAAAAAAATAAATATTCACCATAATCAAGTGGGATTTATCTGGTTCAATATTCACAAATCAATCAGTATGATATGTCACATCAACAAGAGAAAGAATAAGAACCATATGATCACTTCAATAGACAGAGAAGAAGCATTTGACAAAGTATAACACCCATTCATGATAAAAGCCCTCAACAAAGTAGTGTTAGAGGGGACATACCTCAACATAATAAAGGCCATACATGAAAAACCCACAGCTAACATCATCCTCAATGGGGAAAAAGTGAGAACCTTTCCCCTAAGATAAATAACAAGACAAGGGTGTCCATTCTCACCACTTCCATTCAACACAGTACTGGAAGTCCTAGCCATAGCAATCAGACAACAAAAAGAAATAAAAGGCATCCAAATTGGTAAGGAAGAAGTAAAACTGTGAGAACTGATCAACGAATTCAGTAAAGTCATAGGACACAAAATCAATCTACATAAATATGTTGCACTTCTATACACCAATAATTAAAGCAGAAGGAAGAGAAATTAAAAAAACAATCCCAGGGCGCATGGGTGGCTCAGTTGGTTAAGTGTCCAACTTCGGCTCAGGTCATGATCACACGGTTTGTGGGTTCAATCCCCACATCGGGTTCTGTGCTGACAGCTCAGAGACTGGAGCCTACTTCCGATTCTCTGTCTCTCTCTCTGCCTTCTCGCACTCATGCTCTGTCTCTCTCTCAAAAATAAATAAACATTAAAGAAAAATCCCACTTACAATTGCACCAAAAATAATAGGATACCTAGGAACAAACCTAACCAAAGAGGTGAAAGCCCTATACTCTGAAAGCTATAAAATACTGATGAACAAGATTGAAGATGGTACAAAGAAATGCAAAGACACTCCATCATCCTGGATTGGAAGAACAGCTATTGTTAAAATGTCAAATACTACCCAAAACAATCTACACATTTGATGCACTTCCCATCAAAATACCAACAGGATTTTCACAGAAATAGAACAGACAATCCTAAAATTCCATGGAACCACAAAAGACCCCAAATAGCCAAAACAATCTTGAAAAAGCAAAGCAAAGCTGGAGGTCTCACAATTTCAGACTTCAAGTTATATTACCAAGCTGTAGTCGTCAAAATAGTAGGGTACTGGTACCAAAACAGACACATATCAATAGAACAGAACAGAAAAGCTAGCAATAAACCCACAAGTATATGGTCAATTAACCTTTGACAAAGCAAGAAAGAATATCCAATGGGGAAAAGACCATCTCTTCAACAACTGGTGTTGGGAAAACTGGACAGCAACATGCATAGAAAGAAACCGAACCACTTTCTTACCCCAGACACAAAAATAAATTCAAAATGGACGAAAAACCTAAATGTGAGGCCTGAAATCGTTCAAATCCTAGAAGAAGCACAGGCAGTAATTTCTCTGACATTGTCCTTAGGAACTTTTTTCTAGATTCTGATAAAGCGTTAGTATCTGAAATATATAAAGAATTTAGCTCAACATCCAAAAAAACAAATAATCCAATTAAAAAATGGTCATAAGACATGAATAGACATTTCTCCAAAGACATCCAGATGGCCAAAAGGCACGTGAAAAGATGCTCAACATCACACGTCATCAGGGAAATGCAAAGCAAAACTACAAGGAGACATCACCTCACACCTGTCAGAATGGCTGAAATAAAAAATACAAGACACAACAGGTGTTGGCAAGAATGTGGAGTAAAAGGAACCCTCTTGCACGGTTGGTGGGAATGCAAGCTGGTGCAGCCACTGTGGAAAACAGTATGGAGTTTCCTCAAAAGGTTAAAAATAGATGTACTCTATTATCCAGTAATCACACTACTGGGTATTTATCCCCAAAATACAAAAACACGAATTCAAAGGGATACATGCACCCCTAAAACACGAATTCAAAGGGATACATGCACCTCTATGTTTACTGCAGCATTATTTACAATAGCCAAATTATAGAAGCAGCCTCAGTGTCTATTGACTGATAAATGGATATAAGTATATGTACAATGGAATATTATTCAGCCATTAAAAATAATGAAATCTTGCCTTTGCAACAACATGAATGGAGCTAGAGAGTATAATGCTAAGTGAACTACGTTAGTCAGAGAAGGACAAATATCAATACTACCCTAATATATGTTTCGGAAAAAGAGATCACAAGAAAAGAAAACTACAAATCAATATCCCTTATAAGGAGATGCAAAGTCCTCAACAAAATACCAGAAAACCAAAATCCAGCAGCATATAAAAAGGATTACTCGTGAAGTGGGGTTTGTCCCAGGAATGAAAGGTTGGGTCAACATATGAAATCAATCAGTGTAATGCATCATGTCAATAAAGGAAAAACACATGATAATCTCAATAGATGAAAAAGAAAAATTTTTGATAAACTCTAAAACCCTTTTGTGGAGACAAACTAGGAATAGAAGAAAACTTCCTCAAACTGATAAAGGACATCTATGAAAAAGCCACAGCTAACATCATACTTACAGGTGAGAGACCAAATGCTTTATTGAATCACCTAAGATCAGGAACAAGACAAGGAAGGATATTTGCCCTTTTCACATTGTACTAGAAGTTCTTGTCTAGGCAATCAGACAAGAAAAGAAGAGAAAAGACATCCATACTGAAAATGAAGAAGTAAAACTATCTCTACTCACAGGTGACATAATCTCATATATATATATATATATATACACACACACATATACATAGAACCTCAAGAACCCACCCACTCCACAAAAAATATTGTTAAAGCTAATAAATGAGCTCAGGAAAACTGCAAGATATAAGATGAATATACAAAAATTAGTTGTCTTTCTGTCCACTAGCAATGGAAAACCCGAATTTCTTAAGAAAATAATTCCATTTACAATAGCATCAAAAAGGATAAAATATTTAGGAAGACATTTAACAACATAAATGCAAGACTCATACACTGAAAACTACAAAATCTTGTTGAAAGAAATTACAGGAGACCTAAATAAATGGAAACACATCCTATTGTCCTTGGATTGGAAGGCTTATTATTGTTAAGATGGTAATACTGCCCCCAAATGATCTACAGAGTCAACAAAATCCATCAAACTCCCAAGCGCCTCTATGGAAGACACGGACAAGCTGTTCATAACATTCTTATGGAAATGTAAGGCCTCCCGAGTAGCCAAAATAATGTTGAAAAAGAAGAACAAAGATGGAGGACTCACAATTCCCAATCTTAAAATTTATGGCAATGTGACAGTAATGAAGAAGATGCCGTTTTGGCATAAGGATAAATATACAGATCAATGAAACAGAATAGAGAGTCCAGAAATAAAGCCATATATCTACAATCAACCAATTTTCAACAAGGATGTCAAGTCCATTCAATGGGGAAAGAACAGTGTTTTCAACAAAAAGTATTAGAACAACTGGATATCCACATGCAAAAGAATGACTTTGGGCCTCTAACTCACACCATATACAAAAATTAACCCCAAATGGATTACAGGTTCAAATCTAAGAACTAGGGGCACCTGGGTCGGTTAGGCATTCAACTTCAGCTCAGGTCCTGATCTCATGGTTTTGTGAATTCAAGCCCCACATCAGGCTCTGTGCTGACAGCTCAGAGCCTGGATCCTGCTTCGGATTCTGTATCCCCCTCTCTCTCTGCCCCTCCCCACTTGTGCTCTGTCTCTCTCTCTCAAAAATAAATAAATGTAAACAAATTTTTAAAGAAAAAGTACTATCATCTAAATTACAGTTACATGGTTCTGTGTCTGCCTCTCTCTCTGCCCCTCCCCTGCTCATGCTCCGTCTCTCTCTCAAAAATAAAGAAACATTAAAAACAATTTAAAAAATAAATCTAAAAGCTAAAGATATAAAACTCTTAGAAAGAAACATGGGCATAAATCTTCAGGGCTTTGGATTAGGCAGGTGTGTTTTAAACATGGCATCCAAAGCCAAACAACAAAAGAAAAATCAGATAAAGTGGACTTCATCAAAATTAAAAACTTTTGTAGGCCCAAGAACAGTGTAAAGAAAGTTTTAGGCACTGCACAAAATGGGATAAAATACATTTATAATGTATAATGTATAATGATTACAAGTATAATCATTTATCTGACTTAAGAAAACTTTGTATATAGACTATATAAACAACAGTTACAAGTCAACAATAAAAAGACTAGACACCCAGTTAAAAATGGGCAACGATTTGACATGAAGATGTACAAATAGCCAATATGTATATGAAAAGATGCTCAACACTATTGGTCATTAAGAAAATGCCTATCAAGACCACACTGAGATACCATTTTATATCTGCCATGATGGCTATAGTTAAAGAGAAAGAAAACAGAAAATAACAAGTGTTGACAAGGATGAGAAGACATTGGCATTCCTAGTGGAATGTAATATGGTGCAACTGCTTTGGGAAAAAAATTGATGGCTCCCCCAAACATTAACTGTAAAGGTATCATATACCTAGCAATTCTATTTCTACATATATGTATGCTCAAGGGAATTGAAAACACGTGTTCACGGACAAATCTGTGCACAAATGACCACAGTAGCATAAATTCATCACAGCCTGAAGTAGAAACAACTCAAACACCCATCAACTTATGAATGAAAAAACAAAATGTGGCCTATCCCTAAAAAGGAATTCTATTCAGCCATAAAAGTAATGAAATACTGATACATGTTAGCACATGTGTGAGCGTTGAAAGCATCATACTAAGTGAAGAAGCCAAATACATAAGGCACATAATTGTGCGATTCCACTTCCGTGAAATGTACAGAATAGCAAATCCATAGACAGAAAGTACATTAGGACAGAGAGGCAGAGTTTACTTGCTCAAGGTCACAGGGCTCCTAACGCAGCAAATTCAAGATCCAAAATTACATCTTCTAATTGAAAGATGTTCTAACAACTCTTCTCTGTCCTCATACATTTGTCCCAACAAACACCGATGATATACCTACAACACGCCAAACACCAAGAATAAAACCACAAATAAGACACAACAAACCCTACCTTCCAGGAGGTCACAGTGGAGTATGGAAAACAGACATGAAAACAACGAATAAGTGTCCACTCAAGACTGAAATGTCGGGTGGCTCAGTCGGTCAAGCGTTCGCCTTCGGCTCGGGTCCTGATCTCACAGTTCGTGGGTTCAAGCCCCGCGTCGGGCTCTGTGCTGACAGCTAGCTCAGAGCCTGGAGCCTGCTTCAGATTCTGTATCTCCCTCTCTCTCTGAACCTTCCCTGTTCACGCTGTCTCTCTCTCTTTCTCAGAAATAAGTAAAACATTAAAAATTTTTTAAAAAAAAGACTGAAATGAGGTCAATTGTAGAGATACCTCAGAGAAGGGAGGATTGTGTTAGTTCAAGTCTTCTGAAAAGCTGAGGCTGAGAGGATTCTATTAAAGGAAATGTCTGTGTGGGAGGAAAACACCAAGATGCGAGTCTTACATGAATGAAGAAAAGAGGGAGACAAGATTGGATAGTGGCACCCTAGACTGCTATGTGGCCTAAGGGAAGCTTCACAAAGCTGTGGTTGAGGACCACTCAAATCAAAGTCGCAGTCAAAGAAGAACCATGCCTCCCAGGAACAAGTTTGCCTCAGTAACCCTTCTGTCTTCCATCACTGACTGGGAGCACCCCGGGGAAAGACAATGGCCTTGATGCAAACCTGGAGGTGGGTGTCACTGCACAGCAGCTGAGACGCTTGGTCGGTTAAGCTCCCTGTAGTTGGAGATCCTCAAATGCGGTCCTTATTGTCACCACAAGAGTTAAACGTCCGGGGTAGCATTTTCTGGCCCTGGTGATTTATAACTTGGATTCTAAGATTATACTCCTCTTATGGACAGAGACAGTATAAGGACGAAAGTCAAGCACTGTGTAGAAAAGGAGACCAGATGAGCGGCTGTGGTTCTTACAAAGACTTACACTAGTTCTGGGACTTAGTCCTTGGATATTCAACAGAGCTTCTCTTGTCTTAGCCACGTCCCCAGGGTCTTATGCTTATAATCTAGCACGTATTAAATATGCAAGAAAAGAAAATGTAACTAGATGACCATTTTATGTCGTATCGCTCACTGTAATCCAGCTCGTCATTTAACACACGGAAAACTTTGTAAATTAATATTCGGTCATTCCAGGCAGAGTACTTCCGAAAAGATTTGTGAGTTCATTTACATGTTTATCTGCTCTTTTCTCCTTGACGGTAGGGCTGTTCTTCCGCCTGATGATTAGAATGAATTGGATACTTTGAATTCATCCATCAGATTTGGAAGTGATATCGTAATTGGCGAAGGTGTTTAACAGTTAATTGAACATTTCTACTGTGAATTTCCATTTTTCTTAGGTACAGAAATAGCACAGCAGGGCCATGGACAAGTAAAGAATGTCACACAAACATCTTTATCTGTCTTGTTTTCTGCATCCCTGCTTCTTCCTTGCAAACTCCTGTGCACACAGCAGGACACTCAGTGACCATTTTATGATTTCATTTTCCTTCTTTTTTTTAATGTTTTATTTATTTCTGTGAGAGAGAGAGAGAGAGCATAAGCAGGGGAGAGTCAGAGAGAGAAGAGAGAGAGGGAGACACAGAATCTGAAGCAGGCTCCAGGCTCTGAGCTGTCAGCACAGAGCCCAACGGGAGGCTCGAACCCACGAACTGTGAGATCATGACCTGAGCTGAAGTCGGACACTCAACAGACTGAGCCACCCAGGCACCCCTATGATTTCATTTTCTATGAATTTTTAAAAACTGAAATACATGGGAACAAGTGCATCTTTGTCTCATGTGGCTACTGAGAATTTTAAGATAATCTTATAATGAGCTTTGAAAATCTGAATGTTACCAATTCATGTAGGTAGAGTATTTGGTGTTCAGGTCCTATCCAAATGCATCATCAGACATTTATATTGTATCTTCCTTCCTCTTCCCTCTTCTTCCTTTCAAACTCTCACCTTACAGCTGCCTAGAAGTTATAATAATATATAGAATCCAGCCTTAAATTCTAAAACACAGCTACTTTCTTTAACCTGGAATAGAGAAAATAATCTCTTTTACTGTGGAACTCTTTCAACCATGAAAAATAATTCTCTATATTCTTACTTAGAAAGTTATGACCTTTATTCTTCTCTAATATTTTCGGAATGGGTGCCAACCAAGAGGCATTCATATTTCTTCAGATTTATGCCAACCAAGAGGCATTGCATTTCTTCCAAATTTCAAATAAGTGTTTTAGTGAAGCTCTTTGGTGGGAGTTACTGATATGGATATTAATTTAGTACCCATAGCGTGGTGCCTGGGTGGCTTAGTCAGTTGAGCGTCCGACTCTCACTTAGGTCATGATCTCGCGGTTCGTGGGTTCGAACCCCGTGTCGGGCTCTGTGCTGACTGCCAGCTCAGAGCCTGGAGCCTGTTTCAGTCTGTGACTCCCTCTCTCTCTGACCCTCCCCTGCTCACGCTGTCTCTCTCTCTCTCTCCTAGAAATAAATAAAAAAAATATAAAAAAAAAATAGTACCCATAGCCAAAGTATAGTTGCACCATCATCTGAAAAAAAAGAACTGTTACTCAAAGCCTAGAATAAACCAGCCATTTGCCTTTCTTCAACGGTTTCGTTCTGGCAGTTGATCTTTCTCTTTGCATTATCCATTTATCTGACTGGCCTTTACACCTTATTTCTAGATATTATTTACCTGGGGAAGGGTCAGTGCAACAGGAAATGGGTACTTGCTAGTCTGGGTCCACGGAGAAGGAGCAGGTACCAAGACAGATTTACTGGAGAAAATGCACATAAGGGAAAATACACCATGTGTACGGAGAGGGCCAGAAGAGGTTCAAGAGCTGTCAGACAGTAATACGGACCTAACTCTGTGGAGGAGAGAGGGAAGGAAGGAAGGTTGGGTCTGAAAAGTCTTACACTGCAGTACGGTTCTAAGAAAATTTCAACAAGAGCAACAGAAAGTCCTTGAGCCGAAGTCACCCTTTAGAAGAGTTCTGTATCTCCCCAAAGTGGGCCTGCTTTAGTATCCTTGATATGCTCAGTCATTGGCTGGGAGCAACCCATGGGAAAATTGGTCTGATGCAGAAGCAATGGAGGATTACAGAACTCAGCAGCTGAGATCATCATTCAACCAGGCTCCTTGAAGTCCAAGATCTGAGAGGTATCTTTCACGGCCAACATGGTACTCTTACCAGAAAAGAGACGTCTGCATCTCAAACTTCACACTCCTTACTAAAAGGACACAAATGGGCAGGAAAGTCTCATTTAGAGCAGAGGTAAGTTGCCCCAGGCCAGAAACTCACTGATTCGTTCAGATCACACTTTAGGGATGCAACGGAGCACATGGTTTACAGACTTGCATTCCAATCCCACCTCCCCCACTTGGTGGTTGCGTGAATTTAAGCAAGTCACATAAAAACTGAAGAAGTCTTTTAAGAACACTAAAAAACTGAAGTCTCAACTTGTTCATCTGCCAAGTGGAGATAATGATGACCTCACTTACCAAATGGGGACTATTGGGAAAATAAAACAATGTCTCAGGTCCCGTGGGTGAAGATATGGCTTGGCCTGTAGCACAACACTCGCTCCTTCCCCTTCCCCAGTCACGTGATGCAAAGAGAGGAGTCTCTATTTGTCATCTCTTTGCCCAAGAAGACTAGCTTTTCCCCCCTTGATCAAGGCTACTGTTTATTTTTAAATAGTTCCCTGCCTTCTAGGATCAGTAGCCCCCACCTGCAGTTACCATGGAAATCACAACAACCTAACATGGCCCCACATGGTTGTAGACTTAAGCCAAGCTAGATCAGAGTCCTTCCCAAAAACTTTTAAAGCCAGAACCGAGGAGCAAGTCAGTCAAAATCACAAGATGTAACTGTCTCACACACTCCCACTGTCCTGCTTTCTGTCAGGAGGGGAAGCCAGTGTGCACAACCAGAGACGATGAGTCTGGCCACACGTTGCTGTCGAGATTAACGACAGAGAATCTCATTTGTACTCAGTTCTCTGGATCCTGTTATTCCTGTGGGTGGGATATTCAAACTGTCCATGGGTTCTAATATCTATATTTACCTGAAGGAATTTGAATTGGTTTGTTCTCACAACTAAATGTCCTAACAAAAATTTAAGATCCAATTGCTGGCTCCCTTGATTGGTCCACGTACTTTCCCAAGCAAGAAACTACCTCTCCAATGAGTCCTCCTTACAGAGCCATTGAACTTCCCTCATAAGAAACAAGTGTGCACCTGAAACTAATATGACACTGTAGGGGTGCTTGGGTGGCTCAGTTGGTTGAACGTCTGGCTTTGGCTCAGATCCTGATCCCCCAGTTCGTGAGTTGGAATTCCGTGTGGGGCTCTGTGCTGACAGCTCAGAGCCTGGAGCCTGCGTCGAATTCTGTGTCTCCCTCTCTCTCTGACCCTGCCCCATTTGCGCTCTGCCTCCCTCTCTCTGCCCCTCTCCCACTTGGACACTGTCTCTCTCTCTCTCTGTCAAAAATAAATTTTAAAAAACATTTTAAAAAATCACCATCTTCCTGGCCATAATGAAGTAATAGATTCAAACCAAAATCATTACTGGATTTAGAAACCACTGGGCGAAAAGCTGATGGAAAACTGGATTATTCTCATGATGCCAAAGTATCACGCCATTGATTGATTGTGTTAATCACTAGGAAGAAAATATTACAATGAAAGTATTAGTCTGTCACCACCTAAACCCCCTGTTATCACCGAGAGTGGGACTTCTGTGCCATTTACTACGTGCTTCTTGATGTGTACACCACCACCTCTGACTTATTTACGCAAAAAAAGATATTTAATCGGAACCAGGCCAAGCTCTTAGGTCTAATATGCAGTTTTTATGAAATACAGAGGATAAGATAACAAGTTACACAACCCATGAGAAGACTTCAGAAGCAAGGCATTCCACAGGACAGCTGACTTGGTATCTGAAGCAAGTCAATGTCATGGTCTTTGTGCTCTGCTCAGTAAGTGCAGATGTGGGGAGAGGGGTCAGTCCCCCCACCCCCACATCCTACAAGCAACTCTCCAAACACCAACAGATGCTACAATCAAACTCAGTTCTGACACTATCTACCCAGAAATAGCAACAGATACAACAGGTTAAGGGTTCAGTCCTACAAGACCAACTCTCTCCCCACAGTTGTTACCTGTCCTTGACCAACTGGCTATAAATCAATGGTTCCCATGACCCTCAACTTGGGTTTGATAAATTTCCTGGAAAAGCTCTCAGAATTCTGAGAAACGTTTTACTTACTAGATCACTAGGTTATTATAAAAGGATATAACTCAGGAACAGCTGACAGAAGAAATGCATAGAGCAAGGTATGGGTCAAGGGCACAGAGTTTTCATGCTCTCTCTAGGCATGCAGCTCTCCTCAGAACGCCGACAACGCTGAAGCTCTCCAAACCCAGTCCTTTTGAGTTTTTATGGAGGAGGCTTCATTACATGGGCATGATTGATTAAATCATTGGCCATTGGTGACTGATCCAACCCTCAGCCCCTCTCCCCTCCCTGAAGGTATGGGTGGGGGGGGACAACCAGTCACCATCCTTAGGTCGTTTCCCAAAGTCACCTTATTACCGTAACAAAAGACACCTTTTGCTCTCTCCACTCTGGAAATCTCAAGGGATTTTAGGAGCTCTGTGCCAGAAACAGAGATGAAGATCATATATATATTTCTTATTACAAATCACAATATCACACATGGGGCGGGGGGAGGGGGAAGGTGGAGAGACAGCAGAACTATTCTAAATTAGAAGAGACTTAAAAGCTATAACCACCAAATGACCCTTGATTGGAATCCGGTTTGAATAAGCCAGCAATAAAAACGCATTTTGGGTACAACCAGAGAAATTTAAATACAGCACAGACGGGTGCCTGGGTGGCTCAGTCGATGAAGCCTTCAGCTTTGGCTCAGGTCATGATCTCGAGGTTTGTGAGTTTGAGCCCAGAGTCAGGCTCTGTGATGACAGCTCGGAGCCTGGAGCCTGCTTAGGAGTCTGTGTCTCCCTCTCTGTGTGCTCCTCCCCTGCTTGCACTCTGTCTCTCTCTCTCTCAAAAATGAATAAACATTAAAAAAAAGTTTAAATCAATAAGTAAATAAATACAGCCTAGATTTTAAAGGATATTCAAGAATTATTGTTCATTTTGTTAGACGTGATAATGGTCTTATGGTTATGTAAGAAAAAATGTCCTTTTTGTTGGTGATGCATGTAAAAATATGTAGGGGTAAACTATGATGTATGTAATTTATTTTGAAATATTTCAAAACTAGATTAAGCAAGTATAGTGAAATTTTTACAACTGTTAAATCTAGATAATGGAGCATGAGTCTTCATTGAGCTATTTATTCTACTTCTCTATATGTTTGACATTTTTCATTTTTTTTTACATGGTGATTTTATTTTATTTTTTTAATGTGTTTTTAAATTTATTTCTGAGAGAGAGAAAGAGAGACAACATGAGCAGGGGAGGGTCAGAGAGAGAGGGAGACACAGAATCTGAAACAGGCTCCCGGCTCTGAGCTGGCTGTCAGCACAGAGCCCGACGCGGGGCTCGAACCCACGAACTGCAATATCATGACCTGAGCCGAAGCTGGATGCTTAACTGACTGAGCCACCCAGGTGCCCCATGTTTGACATTTTTCAAAATAAAAATGTTTTAAAATAAAGACTTTTTTCTTGGACATACAAAAGCTGAAGGAATTCATTACAAGTAGAATTGCAATACAGGAAGTGTTAAAGGAAGTCTTTTAGGCAGAAAGAAACTGTTACCAGATGGAAGTCTGGATATACACAAAGGAACGAAGGATACGTGAGACGGAAAATATATGAGTAAATATAGCATTTTTAACTTACTTTTACTGTCACTTTAAAAGATAATTCTTTTCCATTTGGATCCAGACTAGAGATGACACATGGTCCCCCTGGCAGACTGAAAACTTAAAATTTGTCAAAAATTATAAATGGCCAAATAACGATAAAAATATGTATTCTCACTTCTCTCGGACACTCGGAGGCACTGGCATATCTGGTCCCTACATTTCCTCACAGCAGCGATTGTCTTGAGTTAAATGATGGCCGGCCTTGATCTCTTCTCATAAAGGGGAAAACTGCAGAATAATGAGGCTGGTATTTGCTTTCTTGAACAAAGAGAACAACAATTTTGTAGTTAAGAAAAAATCAGATGAAGGAAGATAGGCTTTAGAAGTACAAGAAGAGCAAAAGCAGAGGGAGGCACCAGAAACTGTTCCACTCACAAGTTCATGGCTAGTCTGCTAGGACCCTAGGCTTGAGAAGCAAAATGGCTTCGGGTGCAAGGTGTTCAGGGAAAACAAAATCTCTTGTTTTTTTTCTGGGAGTTGTTTGGCTGCACTGAATATTTAGTATGATTTGTTGGGGTTTGCAAGAGGTAGCACTTTAATATTTTTCTTTTAATAAATATCTCGGGGAGCCTGGGTGGCTCAGTGGGTTACGTGTCGGACTTTGGCTCGGGTCGTGATCACAGTTTATGAGTTCGAGCCCTGCATTGGGCTTTGTGCTATCAGCGTGGAGACCGCTTCAAATCCTCTATCTCCCCATCTCTGCCCCTCCCCACCCTCTCAAAAATAAATAAACATAAAAAAGTTTTAAAAACAAACGTCTCATGGATTGGAATAGGTAGTACGGTTTTAGCAGCTAACGCCTGCTGTTTTTGTGAAAGTGGGTGTTAGCGCTTTCAAAAGAGGGTGGGATTTTTAAAAAGCCATTTTGGAAGACTTTACAGAGGTGAAAAAAACATATATGAGGCAGACAATTATTTTTTTCCTCAGTCTCAAACTTGAAAATGTGCTCCTCTGTGAGATGAACTGTAAAAATTGTGGAAACTTTAAATGCCAAGGTTAGGGGAAAGAATGACAATTTGAGTGAAAACCCCTGGTTTCTGGTCCCATTCTCCTACACATGTGAGTGATGTAAGGAAAGCGTCACGCGGACACTTAGCATCTCAAGTCTTGTGTTTTGTCTCTCTCGGCCCTGCTTGTAATCTTATCATGAATAAGCATAAAGTCCCATCGTTAAACGTGTTTCCTAAACTCAGTAGCCTGTATATGTGTATGTAATGGGGAGAAAAAGAACATTTTCCACACAAAACTAAGATAAATTTTAAAAAATTTTTTCTTCAGTGTTTATTTTTGAGACCGAGACAGAGGGTGAGGGAGGGAGGGGCAGAGAGAGAGGGGGACACAGAATCCGAAGCAGGCTGCAGGCTCTGAGCTGTCAGCAAAGAGCCCCGATGTGGGGCTCGAACTCATAGACCCATGAGATCATGACCTATGCTGAAGTCAGAAGCTTAACCGATTGAGCCATCCAGGCGCCCCCCCCCAAGATAAACTTTTAAATGAAGCTAACATCATACTTAATGGTGAAGGATTGGGTTCCTTCTACATAAGGTCAGAACACAAGACAAAGTAGTCTGCTTTCACCAGTTCTATTCAACATTCAACTAAAATTCTAGAGGCAGCAATTGTACAAGAAAAGAACATAAATGACATCCAAATTGGAAGGGAAGAGTTAAAACTGTCTTTATTGGCAGACAACCCAATCTTATGTAGAAAAAGCCATGAAGAATCCACCAAAAAGCTACTAAAGCTAACAAATGAGTTTAGAAATCTTCTAAGTTACAGATCAATGTACAAACATCAATTGAATTTCTACACACTTGCAATGGACAATTCAAAAATAAATTTAAGCAATCCATCCCATTTACAGTAGCATCAAAAGTAATAAAATAGTTAGAAATACATTTAACAATGGGACGCCTGAGTGGCTCAGTCAGTTAAGCATCCAACTTCACCTCAGATCGCGATCTTGCAGTTTGTGAGTTCGAGCCCTGCGTCAGGTCCTGTGCTGACCACTCACAGTCTGGAGCCTGCTTCAGATTCTGTCTCCCTCTGTCTGCCTCTCTTCCACTCATGATCTGTCTCTCTCTGTCTCTGTCTCAAAAATAAATATACTTTATAAATTAAAAAAAAAAAAAAAAGAGAGGCGCCTGAGTGGCTCAGTCGTTAAGCACCAGACTTCAGCTCAGGTCATGATCTCACAGTTTGTGGGTATGAGCCCCCTATCGGGCTCTGTGCTGACAGCTGAGCCTGCTTCGGATTCTATGTCTCCCTCTCTCTCTACCCCTCCCCCACTCGCACTCTGTCTCTCTCTCTCACAAATAAATAAACATTAAAAAAATTTTTTAAAGAAATACATTTAACAAAAGAAGTGCAAGACACGCCCACTACAAAACATCATTGGATGAAATCAAAGCAGACCTAAATAAATAAAAAACTCGTGTTCATGGATTGGAAGATTTAGTGCTGTCCAGCTGTCAGCACTCTCCTTATTGATCTGCAGATTCAACACAACCTCCATCAGAAATCCCAACTGGCCTTTTTACGGGAACTCTTAAATCTGATCCTAAAATTCATATGGAAATACCTGTGCCAGGAATTCAGAATAGCCACAATAAGCTTAAAGAAGAACGAAGTTGAAGAACTCACTTCCCAATTTCAGAAAGCTAGAATAGCCGACGCTGTAGAGTGCTGTCATAGGATAGGCATAAGGATCAATCGAATTGAGAGTCCAGAAATAAACTCTCACGTCCACAGTCAATTGATTTTTGACAAGGGTGGCAGAACAATTCAACGGAAAAAGAATAGCTTTGCGACAAATGTTGCTGTGACAACCGACAGCCATGTGCAAAAGACTGAAGTCAAATCCGCACCTAACAGCATACACAAATATTACTCAAAATGGATGAAAGATCTAAATATCAGAGCTGAAATTGTAAACCTCCTCAAAGAAAACATAGATATAAATCTTCAATGACCTCCGATTAGGCAATGATTCCTTCCTTACACTGCAGGTCAGATTACAAGAGAGAAAAGAAAAAATAGACAAAGTAGACCTTAGGAAAATTAAAGTATTTTGTTCATTGTTGATTTAAAATGAAACAAAAATATTTGGCTTTAATATTTATTAAAACATTACAACTCAAAGGGCGCCTGAGTGGCTCAGTCGGTTAAGCATCTGACTCTTGATTTTGGCTCAGGTCATGATCTCACGGTTCGTGGGACTGAACCCCACGTGGGGCTCTGTGATGACGGCGTGGAGTCTGTTTGGGTTTCTGTATCTCCCTGTCTCTCTCTCTCTCTGCACTTCCTCTCTCTCTCTCTCTCCTTCTCTCTCAAAAAAAAATTACAACTCAATAATAAAAAGACAAAGAACCCAATTTTTATAATGGACAAATAATCTGAATAAACATTTTTCCAGAGAAGATATACAAATGAACAACAAGCACATGAAGAGACACTCCACACCATTAGCGATGAGGGAAATGGAAATCGAAACCACAATGAGATACCACTTCACTCACACTAGAATGGCTATAATCAAAAAGACAATTACAAATGTTAGAAAGGATGTGGAAAAATGCAAATACTCATACACCGGTGGGGGCAATGTAAAATGGTGCAGTAACTTTGGAAAACAGTTTGGTAGTTTGTAGAAGGGTTAAACGTAGAGGCATCATATGACCCAGCAATTCTATTCCTGGGTATCTACCCAAGAGAATTCAAACGTGTTCACACAAAAACTCATATATAAGTGTGCATAGTAGCATAAGTCATAATAGCAAAGAATTTAATAGCACTGCACTCATACAGAAAAAAAATTTCCTTTTTGTTAGGAAAACCTATAGAAGTTATGTACAGGTGAAACATCATTAGGTCTGTAATTTAGTTTAAAATATTTCAAAATTGGATGAAGCAAATATAGCAAAAGTCCTACCCAAGTGTCCAGCAACAGGTTAAAAATGTACTCACAGATATATTATAGCTATTAAATCTAGCTAATATGATATTAACTCTAAGTAAACACCTCAAAGCAGGAGAAGAGAAAATAAAAATAGTGATAAGCAAAGAAAGCAGTAAACTTTAAATAAAAAAGTGTTCTTTATCAGGTGGTCAGGAAGTATAAGGCCTTTGTTAACAAATATCTCTTGAAATAGAGTTACAATAATAAGGGCAAAGTGCAATACTAATCCAGAGCTGATGTTCCAGATTAACCCAATACCAGTGAAAGGGAGCAAGGGATAAAGTAAAAGAATTATAGGGGCACCCAGGTGGCTCAGTTGGTTAAGCGTCCAACTCCGGAATTCGGCTCAGCTCATGATCTCGCGGTTCATGAGAGTTACCTCATGATTTGTGAGATCAAGTCCCACATCGGGCTCTGTCAGCACACAGGGTAGAGCCTCTTTGGTATTCTCTCTCTCTCTCTCTCTCTCTCTCTCTCTCTCTCCTCTTTCTGCCCCTCCCTCCCACTCACGCATGCACACTCTGTCTCAAAATAAATAAACGTTTAAAAAAAGTAAAAATATAATAAATTGCTCATCTTGTCAGGGTGAAGTGGGAAGGACTTCAAAATCACTGTTGAACTTTTTAAATCAATACAGAAATAGAGGCTCAAGTATGTTTGTTAATCATTTAAAAGGAAAATGACAGAATTGAAATTTGAAGTACAACTTGTAAGGACCCTACAGAATTAAGAACTGGACAATGTGAAACTTGTTTGTTCCAGTAAAGTTGAGAAAACAAAATTAAGGAAACAATAGAAAAGCATACTAAACAGAAAATGTGTTTTAAAAGCTAGAAGGCATAAGGAGCGAATAAGCTATTACAATGAAGGCAAATGGGCTGATTTTCTTTATTGAAACACAAAAACTCTCAGACTCAGTGAAATAATTTTCTAAAGTAGCTATTAATTGTTCACTAGAGGAACACCTCAGATAATTTGCTATAGTAAAAATAGTCATTAAAATATGGGAAGAGATACGCCAAGCAAAAGCAAATAAAATGGAACCAGGAAGCCATACTAATCTTAACGTTGACTGCAAAGCCAAAAGCATTAAATGAGACACAAAGACATATTTCATAATAATCAAGAGTCAAATTACAAAGACGATAACACTATTACTAGCCTTTATCTGTGAATCTACATAGCAGCACAATTTCTTTTTTTAAATATTAGAAATACATAGATAATTCATAAACCTATAATCATATGGGAAATTTTAAGAGCCCTCAGAATTTTACAACGTCAAGTAAATATGTAATAAAGGTGTAAATAATGCCTTGGGTAAGCTTATTTTTAATCAACATAGAAAGAATTTGATATCCTAATACAGTGTTTTCCTAAATGCTCTTAAAACACTTCTGAGAAAGATAAAAACACTTAGAACACATTGATTAGCCTTAAAGAAAAGCTAAAAACTCTAAAATCTTACACGCTCTATTTCCTGACCACAATTTAAAAAATAACACAAGAAATCAATAATAAAAAGTAGGTGTGAATTTTTAACCATCCAGAGGAAATCAAAACTGAATTACAAACAATATGAAGACTAGAGAAAATGATCAAAACCTGTAAGAGGCAATGAAAATCATACTCAGAGGAATAACCTTAACCTATTCTATTGTTAAAGAAGAGAGTGAAAATACATAAGCAACATATTCAACGAAAAATGAACTAGAAAAACAAATTGGGAAGCTAAAACAGAAGTACAGTGAGGAAATCAATATTAATTAACATTAATTTCAAAAACATAAAAATAGATATGATTAGTAAAATCAATGGCTTTCTTTAGAAAAACAGTGGCTAGAAACAAAACAAAACAAAACTATATAAGTAATGAGAAAGCGGAAACAGAAGAAACTTATCAAGCTGAAATAGTGTGCACCATTGTATGCCATTGAAAACTAGATAAAATGAACCATTTTCTGGGAAACTAAGTTTGCAAAGTTGACTTAGGCAACAAACACTCTAACTAGAACAATAACCATAGAAGAATTCAAAAAGTGTATCAAAGATCTGTCACCAAAACATTGCTTTAAATCTTGCATTCTTTAAATATTCAGGAAATGCGTGATTGCTATGTTATTTAAAGTAGTCCCGGTTACTGAAAAATGTAGTTTATTAGATAAATTTGGAAGACTCTTGTAACACTTCTACCAAACCCTGATGAAGATAATACAATCTTCAGTGTAATTCAATCTCACTGAGGAATTAGATGCATATATCCATATTATTTCTAAATAAAAGCCAGCAGTACAATAAGAGAACAAACAGTATACTATAACGGAATAGGTTTTAATTTAGGAATGTAAGAATGGCTCAACATAAGTAAGTTCATTATATTAACTGGTTAATGAGAGTTTAAAAAATAAAAAGTTCATCCCATTATGTACCAGAAAGGCATCTGGTAAATTTCAACAGCCATTCCTGATTATAAAACCTGGGAACCGTAAGAATGGAAACATCTTTATCAATACAAAAGTATCAGAAACCAATGCAGTATCGTGATAAAGGTCAATGCTCTATAAAAATTAAAATCAAGGAAAAAATTAAAATCAAAACCAAGATGGGATGTCACTGCCTGAATACTCTCAGTCTTTTATCTGATGCAATCAGACACTAAAAGGAAATGAATAATAAATGTTTAAACGGGAGAACACGTGATACAATAGTCTTCAAGAAAATAAACTATTAGAATTAATAAAGGGTTCAGTAAGATGGCCGTCATAAGCTATGCATCAAAAGGCACTTTCCTTTATACCAGCAATCACCTATTGGCAAATGTAATGAAAAAAAATCTCATTCACAATATCAATAAAAATTACTCTCATTCTCAATTAAATGAAATAAATGAAAATTAATAAATGAATATTAATGAAATAAATGAAAAGTGTGAAATACCCAAGAAAAAAGAGATAACAAGAAAAGTATAAGACTCATACTAAGAAAATGATAAAAAATCTCAAAGAAGTACAGGCAGAAAAAGCCTGAATCCTGCATGGGAACTCAATTGGCTAAAGATGTTAGTCTCCAGAGATTATTTATAAGCTTAATGTAATTCCACTCAGAATTCTATCTTTTTCCCACTTATAGACAAAATAAATGACAGATTTCTCACAGACGTAAATAAGAATGATATATATAATGTATATATATATAATGTATGTAATAATAAGAATACATCTATAATGCATTGTGGACTTAGTATGTCCCAGGCATTGGGCAAGGCTCTTTACCATCGTTACCTTTTGTTTAATCCTTGGCATACCTCTATTTTTAAGCCTTTATTTACAGATGGGGAAATCAAGGCACAGAGAGGAAAAACCCTCTGCCCAAGGTTACACGGCTAGAAATTAACAGAGCATGACTCAAACATAACCTTTCCTACTTCAATTCCCACGCTATGTTTTAAATTTATTTCTGACAAAAACTGCATATATTTGAGGTGTACGATATGATGTTTTGATATAGGTATATGCTGTGAAATGATTACCACTTACCGCAATCAAACTAATTAACATATCCATCACCTCCCAGAGTTATCTCTGTGTGTGCACACGTGCTTGCGCAGATCACGAGATCTATCATTAGTCATTGTGTGCCTTGCTTATTTAAGTGTGTAAAAACTTAAAACCACACAAGTATCAGGAAAAAAGTCGAGTGTTTTTGTATGTCCTTTTAATCATGGATTTCTTTCTTTGCCTGACATCAGGGCTAGGAAATAGGGAAAAACCGAACAGTATTGTTTACATAAAAACTTAAAACTTTTGTATAGGAATTAAAAAGACACCAGAAACAAAGGGTGAAAAAAGGACAAACGAGCAAATATTTGCAATGTTTATAACAAATGGTTACTAGCCATATAATGCAGAAAGTGTCTACATATCAATTTTTAAATAATTAAAAAAACATAAACAGGGAGTTCACAGAAGAAACCGACAAAAATTAAGAAACAAAAGGTTCCCCAATTTCACCACAGTCAATACAATTCCATTTTACGAAGCCCTTAAAAAAGATAAGGTGGATTTATTTGTACTCACATAAAAAATGTTCACGAGATGTTACTGAGTGAACAAATAAAGTTACCGAGTACTATGCAAAGTATGATCCCAACCTATAATAAATTTTAAATGTGTGCATATTGTGATCAGAGTTTGAACGGTGTACACTAGTTAATAGTGGGAATTTAGGGGAATAGGATTATAAACTTTTAGGGGGAGGTGGAGAGAGTTTCATTTTCTGTTGCATGTGACTTTGTAGGGGTTTTTTTGGAATGGACATGTGCTTTGATAATTTATACGTATTAATTTTTATAAGAAGATGATTGAAAATGGTATGTGTTGGAAAATCTGTAGAATCACATGGAGCAATGTAGACCGTGTATATTACGCATTATACATTCCAAATATATGCAGATGAAATAAGCAAGAAAATGTGAAAAATACAAGGTAAGATAATAATGTTTCTATTTGTATTAGGGGAGGGGAGCGCAGAAGAAATACACTTGGCTGTGAATGATTATCTCTGGGGCCTGGGGGTTGCAGAGGCCTTTAAGTTTTATTTAATATGGTCCATCTCGGTTTTGTCTGACAATTAGAGGAAAACCTCGCCCGTTAGTCATGCGTGAATTAGTGAGAAGTTCACCGGCCTGGGGAGGCGAAAAATGAGGCTCTGATGCTAACTCTGTCCCTCCTCGTCTCTGAGCATCCAGTTTTCTCTATAAGGTTGGTGAACTCGATCCAGTTCCTAAAGGTCTCCCGGTTCTAACAAGCTATCATTGTACGTTTCTACATAATTCAAATGTCATTCACGAAAAAAATCACCCTAGCGGTCTTTGGAAACGGCCTAAAACTGATACCGCCTCATGAGGGGGGAAAATTTCAAAACTCGAAGAGTTCCCTAGTGACCTCCTCGATGCCTGTTGCACACTCGTTTCGACTGCTTCGCCAGATAATAATCTACACTCTGATGGGTGGCAGCAGCCAGCAAATAGTGACTGGTGTTTGGCACGATAGGAATGATCTCTGGTGGTTTCGTGATGTAAAACAGCACAGGTCAAAGTAGAAAGTGTTGTTGTTGTTGTTGTTGTTGTTGTTGTTTTGTTTGTTTTGTACCTTTGTAAATACACAGAAGTTAGACATTCAATTCCTCCTTTGACATGGCTCTCTGTTTTTACCAGTTCACAACCCCCCACACGCCCCGCCTCCCCTCCATTCCAACCCTCTGTCCCATAGGCTCCTTGTTAGCAGCAATGAGTCTCAGAAAGATTGTAACATTACTGAAAGAACACCGAAATACAATTCTGCTCGTCATTAATCCCTGTCTTCTCCAGCTCTCCACAGCACAATCGCCTCTCTATTTCATTCATTGCTCTCCCTTCTACAACCTGCACATATTCGCAGTCAATCGGAGAAGTAATTACCTTCGTACAGGAGCCCCAGAAACCAACTCCCATTTCCACTAGACACAAAAATATCAATTAAGCATCAAATTCAATTTAGGACTGAAGGGCAGCTGAACCTCCCACCAAAAAAAAAAAAAAAGAGAGAGAGAGAGAGAGAAACATCCAGTCCTATTCTTGAACAGGATGTCAGGCCTCGTGTTCTTTTTCAAAAGGGGGAAAACACAAGAATCCCTCTGAACAGTTAAAAGTGACCTGTTTTTTTCATTCTGGGAGCAATTTTCTGGGTGCAAAACTTAGGTGAAAAGCTGCAAGAAGATACTTTGGAAATATAGAAAAGGATGTTCCACGTTTTTTCAGGAAAAACAACTGTTTTCTGTAAGTCAGATAAAAATTACCATTTGGAGCGTATCACTTGGATAATAATAGTAGAAACGTACTCAAGGTAAGTGAGGGTTGCTAAGGATTCACTGTGCAAAACTAAGAAACTTGGTTCTTGAGACTAATTTCGCTGGAGTGGGCAACCATCTGAAACGCGTATGCTAACAGAAATCAAATATTGCAAAAAAAAAGTGAGAATCATATTTCTTTATATAAATAATCAAATAACTTCTCCTCCATTATAATTGTTTTTCGAGTGCTTAAAATTTAACAAAATCCACTATCCTGGCAAACGCAGGAGAATCCTCCACGCAACTAAAATTGTGTGAGGACATTTTGTCTTGGGAAATGATCCTCCTTTTCCTGTTCCAAGTTCTGTTTTTCTCTTAATGACCTGGTTTTCATTTGAAGTTGTGTGTGTGTGTGTGTGTGTGTGTGTGTGTGTGTGTGTGTGTGTGTACATGTATACAATGCATCCACACAGACACAAATGCCCACATACCTGATACGAACAAGGGGTTGGTCCTTGACCGGCCTGTCTTCTTTCTCTTATTAATACAACTTCTAATCACACACCAGAGCCTATAATCTTGAACTTTGAAAAACAAAATACATTCATCGACGTTTGAAAAGTAACCCCCAAGAAATGAATTCTTAAATCGTTTAAAATAAACAAGTTAAGCGTCCAAGAACAGGAATTCAAGGAGACTTAAATTTGAATTAGCTTAACTACTTTTGACAAGTTTACACATGAAAGACACCAAGATTGTATGTACTACTTGCTCCTTTAAGAAGTTTCATTCTGTCTGTCTATATAAAAAGTTTCGGCCAAAGTTAAATCAATCTCCTCTACTGATTTTCAACATTAGACAAATACCCAGCCCTTTTTTTCTTTTCTTTTTTTTGAACCCTGCTTTCAGCCTGACTTTTTCCCCAATTGAAATTCAGGCCCTCAATGGTTGGTTTTTCTTGGTTCTAAATGTTGATAAAAAAGGGTTTTCTCCACTCCCTCAATTTGATGTGACAGGCTTCTGACATGAATAATGGAAGCATTTCTTTCACAGGCAAATCAACTTAATTTAGCAAGCCTTTATACTCTCAGTGGGCAAGCCACAATCTCCAAGATTCCATGAGAGCCTTTAAGTTAGACGAAATCTTTAGAATTTGCAGAAAATGTATAAAGTAAACAACACTTATTTTGTCACAATACTTGAATAACTTTTATGCAGGAGTTACAGATGAATATATTACTTCCTAATCAGATCTTGATTTACAAGCAATTTACAAGCTCAAGGGAAACTAGCCCTCAGTAAGAAAAATACGAGAAGTCTCTACACAAATAAATTTTAAAGCCTAAAGATTGAAAACAAAAGATTGAGAAGCTGAGAAAACAAAAAACAAACACCCTCTCCCTCTGCAAAAAAAAAAAAAGAAAAAAAAGACAAATAAAACCGTGATGCATATACCTTGCGGGGCCTAGTGGAGTTTAGAACAGCATTAGCGAAGAGCTCCTTTGCACAGTCCTTTTAAGCAGGACCTTGGGAGAACGAAAAAAGCAGCACTGAAAGGAAGAGATCCCACAGTCATTTCCACTTCCAAATTCAGGACACAGTTATCGGCCCTGAGAACATCTCAGGACAGAAAGGCGACATGGGAATCATGCATTGGCAAAAGAGGGGTGGGACTCAGAATAAAACTAAGACATGTGCCTTCTGAGTTGGCCACTGAGGAATGACGAAAACATGAAGACTCAGAGTGCGACAGAGTTTGCAGAAAAACAGTCTCTGACGGAATATGGAGGCGGGCATTTGCCCTCCGGCCTCCTGTACCGTTTATATAAGGGGAAGATGTGAAGAAAGGAAAACACAGGACTGGGAATCTGGACACCCGTTCCCAGCACGGCCAGAACACTTCCTGTGACCTTAGACAAGTCCCTTCCTCTCTCTGGGCCTCTGATTCCTCTCCTGTTCAAGGAGAAGGCGCAACGCGAGGTGATCTCTAAGGTCCCTTCCAACCTTCAAGTGCTCGTTTCCATACCCCAGTGACAAAAGTCTAGATGAATAGTGATAAAGGTACTGAGTGGCTACCTATCATTCATACGTCCTACGGAGCGCTTACAGCTCTGGGATTGGGGCTCGAGGAGCAGGCTTAACAGATCAACCTTGAACTTCCTCTGGCAGCTTTGCGTCATTTACTGCTGGCCGGGGATATAAACACCAATATGCCTGCATCTGCCAGCGACTGAGACTCCCTTGGAGCAAACGCAGTTGTTTTTATCTGAAACTGGGTTTCTTATCATCAGTCTCGGAGAATATGTAGAAAAGGGCAAATGACAAGTGAGAAGAGAATTTTACCCACGTGCACCCTTTTTGCAGGACTCGTGATATATTACAACTTTGAGCATACAAATAAAAATACAACTCTGGCCCAATAATATGCTCTTTTAATAAGGACAGCTTCTGTTTTACTGTTATTTAACATTTTTAGGACAATAGATTTAAGTAAACAAAAATAACTGGCTTCCTTAATGTAGGGCTTTTCATCTTATATTTCAATCTCAATTTACATGTTAAGGTGGTGAGAGTCATAAACTGGGAGGCAACTGTTACAGAGTAAAAAAAAAAAAAGATGCTCTACATTTCATGTAATAATAAACCTACTGTGAACTATTTTCACATAGACATTTTTTCAGAGAATAAAGACCCATTTTTTTTTTTTTTCTAAAAATACACACGCTATACATCTTTAAGGCCCTCCTCACTACCGCTCAAAATTAGCTAATCAGCCGATTAGGGGTGCCAACAATTACAAATGTCAGAGAAGGTAGAAAGGAAAGAAAACCAGGAACCCTTCAAGGTAGAAGAAAATCCCTTTGCTTTAAAGAGTGTCCACCATTAACCTCTGAAGATTTCTACTCCACCTTGACGAATTTGTTATTCCCAGCCTTGACCCCTCCCACCTCCTTTCCCTATTATAATTGTTGGGTCAGTTAATTGGCTGATTAAGGCTACATTGGAATTTTTATTAACTGGCAATTAGAGTCCGACCAAGGCATAGAGAATCCCTTCTCACTGGGAGTGTCACTTGAGTTACAAAGATGAATAAAGTCAAATGGGTTGTAAAGTATGGTTTGGTTAATTTAGCCTTCCTGTGTGGATATTTTAGCATCATCCATAGCTTAAATATCGTCTCTGGTGCTTTCAAACCAAACTGCATCTCAGAGCTGCAACCATTTAGTCTCCAAACAGGAAACAAAGGGGAGGAATATTGTGTAATCACAAGCCCTAGATATGTTTCCATGTGCTACAATAACAATGGCTACAGGGGCGCCTGGGGGGCTCAGTCGGTTGAGCATCAGACTTCGGCTCAGGTCATGATCTCACAGTTCGTGGGTTCATGGGTTCGAGCCCTGCGTCGGGCTCTGTGCTGACAGCTCAGAGCCGGGAGCCTGCTTCTGATTCTGTGTCTCCCTCTCTCTGCCCCTCCCCCACTCACACTCTGTTTCTCTCTCTAGAAACCAAATAAACATTAAAAATATTTTTTAAAAATAAAAATAACGATGCCTCTATTTTATTCACAACACTTGTTTTCTTTCTAAGCAGGTCCATTCCAATAGAAGACTCAAGATCTCCCTGCGAAAAGCCCACCGGAGTATGGTGCATGATGTGCCCTCATCCCCTCGGCCTAGGTAAATCCTCTCACGGTCTCCTGTCATAATTTCTCTAAGACCAGGTATACAAGCTGTCCATTGATGGCCAAGGCAGATGTTCCCTTACAATCCAAAACCAGTTTGTGATGTTACAAGAGAATGGTATCTTGCTATTCAAGGTATGAACCAGTGAGGCTGGATAGAGCATATCAATACTAACGTGGCCAAGCAGTTGCAGGATGTACACGTGGAGCCGGCTGGATAGTCCCAGAACAATTGTAGAGGCAGTATAAAGTAATAGTTAAACCCCAGAGCTTCAGATCAGATATGGCCCAAGTCAAAATTCCGGCTGTACCAGGTACTTAAAAGTGTGACCTCGGGTTACTTGCTCAGCCTGTGTGAGCTTCGTTCTTTTCGTCTATAAAATGAGGACAATGACAAAAGCCATCTCCTAACTTTAATGGGAGGATTACAGGATAATGCATGCACACTTTATTTCGGTGCATGGCACATAGTAATTGTTCAATAAACCAAAGCTATTATTGGTAAGACTATCTTTCCTTGTTCAACTTACTGGCTGTTCAATCCAACAGGCTTACCGGAACATCTGCTATTCTGTAGAGTCTGAGGACTTAGGAAAACCTACATGACAGAGATCAGAAAACACAAAATCCCAGCGTGTGAGGGGTGGAAAGAGTTTGACCGTGTAAACCCAGGACTGGGGAAATGGAACATTCCCGAGAGCTAGGTCTCCATCAGGCTGACAGGACTGAGAAGGCCATGGGGCCTGTCCAATTGCCGAGGCCAGTTATTCACAAAACCTTATCGCGGTTTTCGAGTTGGTCACATGGAGAATTCGACCAGACAACTAGGTATCCCCATGGGCACAGAGGTTAAAAGCATGGACTGTGGAGCCAGACTGCTCGGGGTTGGTTTGGTTTGGTTTGGTTTGGCTTGGTTTGGTTTAGTTTGGTTTGGTTTTTAAAGACTTTTTAAAAAATGTAATCTCTATACCTAATGTGGGGCTCAAATTTCCAACTCCGAGATCGAGTTGAACAGTCTACCGACTGAGCCAGCCAGGTGCTCCAATGGGGTTTTCTTAAGTAAACGCTTCCCCCAGTGTGGGGCTCAAACTCCCAACCCCAAGATCAACAGTCGCAACCTCCACCGACTGAGCCGGCCAGGTGCCCTAGACTGCTTGGATTTTAATTTCTGCTGTCACTAGCTGTTTGCCCTTAGGCGATGGCGTTAACCTCTCTGTGCCTCAATTTCCAACTCTGGAAAAGAGGGGATGGTATTGGAACCTCATTTACGATCCACGTTATGCAAACGAAATGAGTTAATGCTCCGAAGAGCACTTGGCAAAAATGAACATTGTATAGATTTCTGTTAAAGAAAGCAAGCCCGCCTGTAATGTAGCATACCCACTTGACCCCTGCAGCAGCTCTGCAAGGTGGCAATGAGATGACCAGAGTCCAGAAAAGGAAGACGGAGATGGAGCCTGGAGTCCAAAAGCCAGTACCCGCCATGCTGGTTACAGGCTTACTACCCCCACGGACACACAGGGACCTGCAGTGCACAAAACTAGAAGGGCAGTGAAGTCTATCTCTGAACCTTGACTCTTTCAGAACTCTCCCTCACCTCAGGAGTTACTTCCTCCTTTCCCTCCAACACACAAGCATTAAACCCACTCCTGTTTAAAAAAAAAAAAAAAAAAATCAAACGGAAACACAGAATGTTCGGGTTGGAAGGTCTACGTCCATGTTTTGTGCCCTCATGTTATAGATGAGGTCACTGGTGCCCACAGAGGGGAAGTGACTTGAATTAAATGATAAAATTCATACTTTTTTCCCCAGTCTCCTCAGATTCAGTATCAAGTTGCATTTGGAGAAGAACAAAGGCCCACTCTCATCCCAACATTTGCCGTTCGGATTCTTTGCAGACTGGCACGCCTTCCGAGAGTTCAGGCCAAATGCCACTTCAAGAGTTCTGATGTGCTGTTTGCATGGGGCATTCCAATGCACATCGAGTGTCTTGGTCATGTTCTTGTCCCAGATTTGCATCACTAATATATGCAAGTGCCATATAGTCCAAGGGCATCTAGGGGATAAAACTACATAGGAAATGTTGCCCTTTCATGGTTCTGTTTTCTCAATGGAAATTTAGTTACTATGGCAAATTTCTCCAAAGCAGCATTTTTACTCCAATTGTGGACCTGAAAGACTGTTAATCACATGCGCAAGGAGCGAGTAGTGTAGCGCGGTAGTAGCACGGAAGCAGGGAAGCTGTCGACTTTAGAGATAAAAAAAGAGATTGTGCATTGTGACTGGAGTTGATAACACATGGCGACTCTAGTTGGTAACACCACATTGTATAATTGAAATCTGCTAAGAGAGCAGCACTTAAATGTTCTCGGCGTAAAAAAATAAAGGTACGTGTGTGAGGTGATGGACGTGTAATTAACTCGATGAGGCGGGGGCGGGCGGGAATCCTTTCACAATGTATATATACATGAAATCATCAGGTTGTACACTCTAAATATCTTACAATTTTATTTGTCGATTACACCTCAATAAAGCTAGAGGGTAAAGAAAGATATTGCGGAGTCCAACCTTCCCCTCATTTTATAGAGGAGGAAACTAAAGCCCAGAGAAGGCAGAGCTAATTAGGATTGACAAGCCAGTCTCCCAACTCCTGGTGCGGAGTCCCCTCCTCAGCACAATCCTGTGTACAATTTCCAGTTTATATGAAATTCCTTCGGCAACAAATATATGAATTGAAGTGGGGCTTACATCTCACAGTCTCTTCTGTGTTAAACAAGTTGCTTTCTTTTCTTGGGCAGAAAAATACTATAATTTCAGTTAAAACCTTTCCAGGAATTCCCAGCATGGGAGGTGGATGTTGCTAGGGGATGCTAATATGAGGTCAAAATAGCACGCAAACCCTCTGTGTGTCAGAACAGAAACTTCCCAGAAATATTTACTCAGCACTCTACCTTTTATTTGAAAATGCTTGACTGTATTCAATTAAGAAGAGGGCTCTTTTTAGATAACCATACTGCATTTAGCAAAATCCAATCACATAGCATTTTAATAGTACATTTCTTCCCCTAATTTTCCTAGTTATCTGCTGATCTTCATTTTCCAATGAAAACCATACATTAACATTGCAGTTGTGAAGAAAATGAATAACATTTTTTGCTATGTTATAGGTCAACAGTTAACACAGCCCAAGTTTCTTTTCTCTCCCATTAAAATTGCTTATTTGCTTCATCTCGATGTATATCAAATGGTAATAAGATACGGAATATATAAGGTTGTGACCCATGCCAGTGGGTTTTGCTGCTTCTAGGGTTTTCTTGTTAATTGGTTGCATTGTATGTCAGATCTGCTTCTTCCCCACCATTGTTAAAGCTGATGATTCTTCAGAACGCCATTGAAAACAGGACTCGAAGGAGTTTCACCAAAACAAGGAACCAGAAGTGAAATTTCCTAAACGCAGAGCAACGGCTTCTACTTTTTACTTTTACGGTTTGGAAAATACAGTGCATTCCATCGTGTGAAACTCGTTGAATATGACAAAGTGTTTTACCAGGGGGGAGGGGAGGGTGAGAAGCTACTCAATTTGAAATTCTGCACTGATCTCAGCGGTTTCAGGTTAGAACACATTTCTGGAAACAGAAAACTGACCTATGAAGAAAATCTTCTTGCCAAATTCAAGAAACACCTGCTCCATGTAATTATGTGTCTTTTACTTCATCTAATAAGTGTCTTCCCTAGCTATTGGGTATAAGATATTTTTGTAAATGACATTGTATGGTACCCCTTCCGGGGGAGCTAACTTTCTTTTTTTTTTTTTTTAATGTTTTATTTATTTCTAGGAGAGAGAGAGACGTGAGCAGGGAGGGTCAGAGAGAGAGGGAGTCACAGACTGAAACAGGCTCCAGGCTCCGAGCTGGCAGTCAGCACAGAGCCCGACGCGGGGCTCGAACCCACGAACCGCGAGATCATGACCCAAGCGAAAGTCGGACGCTTAACCGACTAAGCCACCCAGGCGCCCCATGGGAGCTAACTTTCTTAACTAATGGAATAATTGTTTAGCGATGTGAATAATCCCTCTCTAATTTATCTATTGTTAGTGGTTAGATTTTTGGCCATTAAATTCCTTAAAAAAAAAAAAAGAGCTAGCCTATGTATTCTTAATTCTCAGCACTTGAAGGATCGGACTCGGGAAAAGTGAAAAAGGACGGTAGAGGCAAGGTAAAAACACTGGCCAGGAAGTCAGATGACCATGGTTGAATCCAGCCGCCCCACTTACCAGCCAGAGGACTGTGGACAAGTCAGTATACCTGGCTTGGCCTCAGTTTCCTTACCTGTAATAGTGTCAGATAGAGAAACGAAAAGAATCAAATGCAATTATCTATGCAAAAACACTTGCTAAACTGGAAAATGCTAGACGAAAAAAGCTGATAATTAATAATATCAGTTAACTAAATGCTCCCTACTCCCCCTTCCAAAGTCGACAATGGAAAGCAAAATCAGTAGCTACTAGGGCACCCAGGTGGCTCAGCTGGTTAAGCGTCCGACTTTGGCTCAGGTCATAATCTCACGATTCATGGGTTTGAGTCCCCACCGGGCTCTGTGCCGACAGCTCAGAGCCTGGAGCCTGCTTCGGATTCTGTGTCTTCCTCTCTCTCTGCCCCTCCCCCGCTCGTGCTCTGTCTCTCAAAAATACATACACTTAAAAAAATCAACAGCTACATAACAGGAAAGTCCCATATCAAAGAACATAATTTTAGGGGCACCTGGGTGGCTTAGTGGGTTAAGCATCCAACTCAGGCCACCATCTCACGTTTTCATGACTTCGAGCCCCACATCAGGCTCTGCACTGGCAGCGTGGAGCCTGCTTGGGATTTTCTCTCTCTCCCTCTTTCTCTGCCCCTCCCCCTACTTACATTCTCTCTCTCTCTCTCAAAATAAATAAATAAAACTTTTTTAAAAAGAGCATACTTTTAATCAAACAGCCTATGGTTATTTGGCTAATAGGAAATGAATGTAGTCAGGCAACACTGGAAAAGCAACACTCAGCTGATGCTAACTTGGCCTGTATGGAGTCTCTGAACCCAGCACCAAGGGGCACGCTGTAAGGACAGAAAAGAATTTCACTGAAGACTGACTCAGTGCAGAAAACGTGTGTAGAAAATCTTCAGGCGATCAGTGAACTTCAACTCTGTTATTGTATAATATGATTTGATTTTGCATAATACGTCAGGAGTAATTCTTTAGATCAACTGCCTTGAAAACACTGGATCCCTTAGGGCTCAGTTCGGTCACCTCTCCCACAACCAGCTCCTAAATCTCTTCAGCTGGAATTAAACTCTCCCTAGTCCGGGTCCCTAATGCAAGCGGTATGGTCCAGTACGCTAGCTTATCCTAGAGTGTGTGCGCGTGTGCGCAGGCGAGTATTTATGTGTTTGTGTACTGCCTCACTCACAAGAGTATAATCTAAGCTCCTGAGGTCAGGGACCATGTCTTCATCATCACTGTGTTATCTTTCACAGTATCTACTTACATATAGTAAGTAGTTCCTCAATAAGTACTACTGATTGTTAAGGGGAATGAGAACCATACATTTACTCTTAAGGGAAATATTTCCTTTTTTCTCTACTACAAAACTATCTATTCCAAGCTTTAAGGCGTTCCCCTCCTTACTGAATCCTGTAATTCAGGTAACAAGTCCATGGAGGAATAGCGGACTGTAGGCATATTTTGAAAAAAATGGAAAAATCAGAATCATAATCACTGTTTTTTTTTTCATGTTCTCTTTTCTTTCTTTTTTGTTTTTAGTATATGTGCTGCCGAAGTGAGCACTCTTTTTTTTTCCTCCCAGTGTTTACCTATTTTTGAGAAGCAGAGCATGAGCAAGGTTGGGGCAGAGAGAGAGAGGAGGACAGAGGTTCCGAGGTGGGCTCAGAGCTGACAGCAGTGAGCCCAATGCAGGACTCGAACTCATGAGCCATGAGATCGTGACCAGAGCCGGAGTCAGACGCCCAAGCAACTGAGCCACCCAGGCGCCCCCATTATCACTGTTCTTAAAGCAAAGTGGTTGATGGTCTCAGATCTGACAATAGAGACTCACATTCTGGATAGAGCTGAGTATGGTTGTTGAACCACTTGAAGGGAGATCAGTGTGCTTGAGTTATTGTAAGCTCCATCCCATCTGGAGGCCACGTGCATTTAGGACACTGTTGTCCAATACATGAGTCAAGAGCCACATGTACCTTCTGAGTACATGAAATGCACCAAGACAGACTTGAGAAATACCATAAATACAAAACACATACCAAATTTCCAAGACTTAGTACAAGTTTTTAAAAACAAAAAAAAATCTCAGTTAATTTTTATAGATTGCATGTTGAAATCGAACTATTTTAGATATACTGGGTTAAATAAAATATAGTATAATTTTAATATTTGAATTCACCTTTTTCTTTTCTATTATGATTTTTTAATGTTTTATTTATTTTTGAGAGGGAGAGCATGAGCAGGGGAGGGACAAAGAAAGAACGGGACAAAAGATCTGAAGTGGACTAGGTACTAACAGCCGCAAGCCTGATGGGGGGCTCGAACTCACAAACTGCGCAACCGTGACCTGAGCCAAAGTCGGTTGCTTAACTGACTGAGCCACCCAGGCACCCCTCTTTTTATTTTATTTATTATTGATTATTTTTTTTAATGTCTATTTATTTTTGAGAGAGAGAGAGAGCTAGAGAGCTGGGGAGGGGCAGAGAAAGAGGGAGACACAGAAGCTGAAGCAGGCTCCAGGCTCAGAGTTGTCGGCACAGAGCCCCATGCAGGGCTCGAACTCATGAGCTGTGGTATCTTGACCTGCGCCCAGGAGCCCCTTTTTATTTTCTTAAAGTGGCTACATTAAAATTCTAGAAAATTTAGAATCACCTATGTGGCTTGCATTATATTTCCACTGGTCAGCACTAAAATTGGAACTCCATCCCTCCATCCCCAAGAGAATGTATCATTACAACGACCTAGATGCGAACAATTAGCACATCCACCAATTGCTCTTGAGATCAACAGGAACGCCAACCAGCAAAGGGCTCTGACACAAAGCACTGATACAAGGCTACGTCTTCATCTTCAAAATATCTGAGTCCGCAGCCGAGCACAGAATAGGAGTTCCACATGAAGGCCTTCCAAGCAGAGAAGAGAATTATAAAATTTTCAAGAGCTACAATGAGAAAAAGGCGCTCTTGAAGTTTCAGAACAAAACCTTGATGTTTGCCAACTTCACTTGGGCTGACACGATGCCACAACAAACTGAGAAGGTAAAATAAAATCAAATGCTTTGCATGAGGCAGCACAGTGCCTTGCATCCTAACGATGTTTGTCGAAGTGAATTGAATTTGGAAGAGGTTGTCTAATTGGATTTGATCTCTTTTTAAACTGAAGTCAATGAACCAGGGTAAGTCCATACACAACCCTAAAGCTCTCCACTGAGTCGATTAACATGTACTGAGGGTAGGTACTGTGCTCTCTGGGCCCTTTATATGCCCACTACTGGGTCTCCAGAAGAGTACTAGCTGCTACAGGGCAGAATCAGGCATAAGCCTAACCTTCATAGTAATAAATACTGCCTTATAGCCATGTTTCACCTTGAGTGGGAGGCCTCCTGTGGCATGGCCCCTGGAGACTGTGTCATAAGAGCCTTCAACTATCCGTTTTATCATCCACGAAGATATGGCCACGTATAAGGCACCGACAGCAGCTGAAACTGGACTATTAAAAAGAGACTTTAAGAAATCGGAAGAACTCATTCATTAACTAGATTGGGGGGGAACGTCCTTTTCCAATGTCAAATCATGACGCCGTACACTTTAAATATCTTTCGGTCATATTTATCAATTATACCTCAGTTGAAAAAAGACACAGGAAGAACCGATTTTTAAGAAAAGGGAATGTAAATACTGAAAGAACAGCCCTGTTACATTACACATAATTCCGCTTAAAACGTGAAAAGCAAAAAGCAGTATCAACAGGTCTATTCAGTTAATTCAGTGAAATAAAAAAAGAAACGTTCAACCCAGGCATTTGGCATTGTGAGAACAGACTAACCAGTTGATCGATCGATCTATTTTCAACAGGTTGTATGGACATACTGTAGGCACAGGCTTAGTCTGAGGCCATGGCCTTCAAAGAGGTAAAAATCCAATCAGATATAGTAAAGTGGGGGTGGTCACAAGTGACCCAGTAACCTCTGTTCAAACTTGACCCACCTCAGGATCCTCTTACACCGGGTTGTTCTGAATGAGACCCAAACGTATTTACGTATTTCCCTAGTCTTCTTTACCACCTTCGTGTGTACTCGTGAGCAGTTTTCGAAGAGACAAGCCACTATCACAATGTTTTGAAGGCCCCTCTCGTTCTCTAGTTCAAATCCTTGTTCATGCTGTTTGCTAAGTACTTGTCCCCTGTGACAGCTTTCAGCCTAACAGAACACTCTGAATGCGGCATTCCAAACCACCGCGTCCTGCTGGGCTCTGCGCGAAGCGAAGCAAGCTCTTCAAACTCTGTCATGTGAACTTTTCACAGGGAACAATCTCCCTCAGACAATTCCATTCAGAGATACTACCCGTGAAACTGGGACTCGGGGAAGGGTGACATCACAGGCTTCCCCTTCTGGCCAGGGTCATGACCACCAAAGTTGTATTTAAGAGGCTCCCACGTGGTTCAGCACATGATTTCCTTAATGATTTCACATTGCCCCCAACTTTCCCATGAGGTTCCGATTTCAGATATTCACACTTAAACACAAAATTGGACACTGGTGTCCAGAAAGCCTGGGATTTCCAGAAGAATGAGAAATTTTCAACCAGGGCCTCTATTACAATTAGGAGGGGGAAAGTCAATAGAAAACACGCTATATAGTATGTGCCATATGTGGGGGATTGGGGCAGTGTTGGGAATCACAGAAACAAACAGTATTGCATGCAACCCAGAGACTGGAAAAGAAGAGCGAGAGACCCAGAAAATTAGATGGTTTTAAATGTCTAAGACCAAGGTTTGGACACAAAAACTTTAAGAACGGCAGGGCTGTGTCCCCTGCGATGCACAGCCAGTTGGCCTGCAGTCAGGCCAACAACTAGAGAACTAGTACACCGGGCTCTATTTCGAAGAATCTGGGATTGTTTCTAGAAAGACCTGCCTGGAAACTCCTGGAGGAGGCTTTGGACTCCCCTACAAGACGTTTAAGATGAAGATACTAACTCGTGATCCAGGATGGTCCCAGTTCTCACCAGACTTGGGGCATGGGCGCTGGGTGGCCGTCCAGGCCCCCTTCAGTCCAAGGAGCCTCTGAACTCTTCTCTGTGTAACATCTTACTGTTCAATTCACTAATTTTGAAAAAGAATAGAATGCCTCAATAAGGGGGCATTTGCCTGTAATATGCCATTAAACATTCAAAATTGTTTTGTTTAATTCTTTTTTGAATGCTTAATTATTTGTTTTGAGAGAGAGAGTTGGGGGGGAGGGGCAGAGAGAGACGGAGGATTCCAAGCAGGCTCCAGGCCATCAGTGCAGAGCCCGATGTGAGGCTCAAACTCAAGAACTATGAGTTCATGGCCTGAGCCAAAATCAAGAGTTGGGTGCTTAACCGAACGAGCCACCCCGATGCCCGTGCAGATTTCATATTTTAAAAGTAATCTCTGCACCCAACATGGGGCTCGAATCTCTAATTTCAGGGGCACCTCGGTGTCTCAGTCGGTTGAGCGGCTGAGTCTTGGTTTCGGCTCAGGTCGTGATCTCGCGGTTCGTGAGTTCGAGCCCCACGTGGGGCTCTGTGCTGATGGCGTGGAGCCTGTTTGAGATTCTGTCTCTCTCTTTCTCTGTGTCTCTCACAAATAAATAAACTTAAAAAAGCTTTGTTTTAAATGAAAATGTTGTAGAAAGAAGGTAATCATTACCACTGTCTATTGAAATAAATCACAGCTCAGAAAGTGCCAGAGCTTGTAGAGACCTTAGAGATCATCTAACATAATTAACTCCTTTATTTCATACACCAAAAGCTAAAAGAGCTAAGTTGCTCAAGGTCACTTACTGGAAAAGTCAAAACTTAAACCTAGGGGGTGCCTGGGTGGCTCAGTTGGTTGGGCATCCCACTTCGGTTCAGGTGATGATCTCACAGTCTGTGGATTTGAGCCCTGCGTCGGGCTCTGTGCTGACAGCTCAGAGCCTGGAGCCTGCTTCGGATCCTGTGTCTCCCTCTCTCTCTGTTCCTCCCCTGCTCATGCTCTGTCTCTCTCACTCTCTCAAAATGAATAAATGTAAAAAAAAAAAAAAAAAAAAAGTCCAGAGGCCAAAGAGGATAGAAAGGAAACTTCAAGCAGTCTAGGTGGGCTGGTGGCTGAAGTGGGGTGGTGCCAAGGGATGACCTATGTTCCCTGAACGCACAGCTCAAACACCCTCCCCCACAAATAAACACAACACAGCAAGGACAGTGTGCCTTCACAATACAAGTTTCCTAGCCACACTCAATCATCAGCATATTTATTTAAAGGTCACACACAGTATAACTCAGGGAAGTGCAGCGAAGTGAAGGAGGGGCTGGTAGCCGCTGTGGCCCTCCCTGGTGAGGTCAGTTGTCCCATTTGTAAACTAAACAGTTGATCCTGCCCTAGATGATCCTTCAAGGTCGCTCTTGGCTCTGAGTTTAGGAAGGTTCCCATCATGTGTTCGCTACTAGAAGAGATCTGGAAACCTCCACAAGGCCAAGGGCCACCAACAACCCATCCTCCCCTGATCTCGTACTCAATCATCATTTCATAAATGGCAAAATGGTCTAACTGCAACATTTCCTAACTCTCAGTTCATAAGGAATTTTGATTAGAAAGCATCGGTCTAATGGATAGGAAATCAAAGCCTTTTCTCAGGCTCCTATAAAAGGACAAAAATGAGGAAATTTCATTTAGTAACAAGTTTTTGACTCAGTCCTCTCATCTGCGCTCCTAAAAGGAAAATTTATGAGATATGCGAAGTGAGGGGTGCCTGGGCGTCTCAGTTGGGAGAGCATGTGACTCTTGATCTCGGAGTTGTGAGTTCAAGCCCCACGTGGCATGTAGATGTCACGTAAATAAACTTTTTTTTTTAAAGAGAGAGATGCAAAGTGATGATAAAGATAAAAAGTACAAAGAATCGCTTAAAGCCTGCACAGAAATTTCACCATCAAATATCAATTTTAAGTTGGCTCTTTGAATCAGTCACAAATCTCACAAGGGGGTCGCCTGGGTTTCAGACTTCTCTGTGGTTCTTTAATCACGGCATCGTGGGAGTCGGGATACCCGTGGCATTATATGTTAAGGTCCCAGAATTGCTGATTGTCTCAACAGCCCCTTCTTATTCAGGCCCTTCGATACAGGATAGATAGATACAGATATATATACAGACAGACAGACAAATGAGCTCCGAGGATCAATCACAGATTACACAATGCGGGCACAGGAACTTTCGACTTCCCTATGCATCACCATCACTGAGGCCTCCTCCTGAAAGCAGGTCACTTCAGGGAAATCTCCTACTGAGATTTTAATTCACCTGGAGCTGCTAACTTCATAAGTCCTTGGGATAGTCTCAGGCGAGGTGGTTATGTGACTGACCACTTTCCAAAAAGCTGAATCTAATAGTTAGAAATAAGGGTAATGGTGCACAGGGGAGAAATCATCGAGGAATGAGAGCCCGGGGCTCAGGTGCCCTTCCTGGGCAGTATGTAAACAGAAGGGGAGAAGGGAAATAACTAACACCTGAGTCTGGATGGCGGCTTGCTTAGCCACTCATTTAATAAATATCCACTCATTTACTGTGCACCCATATGGATCAGGCACTGTGCTAGGCACTAGAATTACAGAAGGAAACAAATGAGGCTCTGCCCCTCATGCTGACACCCCACCCCCCCCCTTGTAACTCGCCACACCTCCCTGTTGAGGTTCCTGCGGTTGCTAGGGAACCTGGGTGGCTCCAGTGGGCAAGGGTCAGACTCTTAGACTCTTAGTTTTCAGCTCAGGTCATGATCTCACGGTTCATGAGACTGAGCCCTGTGTCGGGCTCTGACACTACAGAGCCTGCTTGGGATTCTCTCTCTCCCTCTCTTGGCCCCTCCTCTACTAGCACTTTCTCTCTCTCCCAAAATAATTTTTTTTTAATCATAAAAAACACTGAAAGTTTCTGCGGTTGTTCTGGCAGTCCCGCATGCCCAAATGATTCCACCGGAGGAGGGTTCTGGAACACTAGCAGCAGGAATAACTAGAAAAGGGAAGGCACAGTTCTTTTGTTATTTCAAGACTAGCCCTCCCAAGAGATTCCGTAGCTGGAACTGAAGGTGCTCTGTCCTCAAGAAGCAGTACAGAGGGGCGCCTGGGTGGCTTAGTCGGTTGAGCGTCCGACTTTCGCTTAGGTCATGATCTTGCGGTTCGTGGGTTAGAGCCCCGCGTAGGGCTCTGTGCTGACAGCCAGCTCAGAGCCTGGAGCCTGCTTCGGATTCTGTGTCTCCCTCTCTCTCTGACCCTCCCCTGCTCACGCTGTCTCTTTCTCTCCTAGAAATAAATTTAAAAAAAAAAGAAGCAGTACAGAACATGCACTGGAGATCCCTCCGACCTGGTACGATGTGAGGTGTGGGCTGGCATGAGTGAGCAAAGGCTTCCCAGAGAAAGCCCTGTCGGGGTAGACATCCGCACAACCCTGATTAACCAAAGGGCAATGTCCCCATAAGAACATGCTATCGGGAGGGGCTCCTGGGTGGCTCAGTCATTCGGGCTCTGGATTTCCGCTCACGTTTTCATCTCACAGCCTCGAGATCAAGCCCCTCATTGGGCTCCATGCTAAGCATGGAGCTTACTTAGGATTCTTTCTCTCCCTCTCTCTCTCCTTCAAAAAAAATAAATAAATAAACGTGTTTCTTTTTTTTAAAAGAACACCCTACAGGCTACCACATGCTATCCCTGCTCCATTGTCTCCCTGCTGGACATCCAAGTGCGCTGCCATCTTCCTAAGGGGGTGGCATCACCCCCCTGCCCTCGGATAGAATCTAAAGTCCTGGGCCAGGCATTTGAGACCCTTGGCTAGCCTTCGGCCCCCGCCTCCCCTACCTACCTCTTGCGACACCCCCCCCCAATACACTTTCCTGCTTTCCTCCTTCTCACACTGTTATGTATCCTTCCCGTCGGTATCCCCTGTGCCCTTTCTACCCATTTTTCTGGGCCCGGTTCAAATGCTACTTCTTCCAGAAGCCATGCCTCTCTTGGCAAGGAGGGTCTTTGTCCCCTGAATTCTCGTGCACGGTCCTTAGGTGCTTTTCCTACAAGTAGAAGTGCTTTTTGGACCACATTAATTTACCTTCCAAGTTAGGATGTGCCCCTTGAGGACAAAGATTGTTTTTATGCTTTGTTTGTTTTTACCTCCCTTCTCAGGGCCTAGTACGGTGCCTTAAGTACTCGTGGAGGGCCTCAATGGCAAGCTCTTATTCTATCAGGGAACTCACTTTATTTTATTGTATTATTTTAATGCATTCGTTTGCTTCCAAATCTACCGCAAAGGCCACGCTAATGAAGCAGAAACAACCTTCTGATGTGAACCTAAAGGCAAGCTATTACTCATCTATCGGCAATATTTTATATGGGGGCTTGGGGACAGCCTGGGGGAGAGATGTATGTTTTAATGGTCTCCCACCCTGTCCGTCCATAACCTCACTGCCGCCTCTTCCACCTCACTGGCCCTTTAGGGATCCCTAGGACTTTCATTTCCAAATCTCTTCCATTTGTATCCCCCACCCTGTATTTTTCTCAAGCCCAGGGAGGTAGGTCTTCCAGGACTTGAGCTGTAAGGAGTACCCCTCAGGCAACTTCAGGAACCTAATATGCAGGGTGAAGATCCTGGGTACTCCGGAGCTAAACACACTTGGGATACAACAGCTGGGATATTCAGACAACTCTCAACTATTCGAACATTAGCTTCCTGTTCAAACAGAGATTCTACTTTCTGACTTGTAGGTTAGTGTTTTCCTGTTTTTTTCCTAAAATATAGTGGGTTTGAACGTTTTACTCACTTATATTTATAGAGAAGGGAGAACATTTACTAGGTCCCTTTAGGGGTCAAACACCGTGCTAGATACTTAAAATATGGATATCATCTTATCCTCGGGACTACCTCAGGAGCAGTTCCATTTCACAGATGGAAAATTGAGGTCAACGGACATGAAGCGATTTGCCCAAAACCATGCAGTGAAGTTGTGGGGCTGGGATTCTACCGTTGATCCTCTTAATACAAAGCTCGCGCTCTTTTACTTGGGTCATGCTATATTCTCATACAGAACCCAGGCCACCTGGACTATTCCGTCTTCCAATTCAAAACAGAGATCACCGGGTTCCGGAGGCAAGATGGCGGAGAAGTAAGGAGCTCCGTACTTGCACTCGCGCCCATACATCACACAGAAAAGATCTGAAGCCATTGGAAACCATACAAAACCTGAGAGACTCGGAGAAAAAGGACGCAGAATCCACTGAGAAAGCCTTCTAACCGGCGGCGCGCCTGCCGCCATTGTAGCTCCAGCGCTGCTGGGACCCCTGAAGGAGATGCAGACACCGGGCGTCCGCGCTCCTGGCTGGCTGGAACTCGAGAGGGAAGGCAAAGAGCTAAAAACTGGGAAATTTGCCTGTGAGTTCGTGTTTCGGGTGACGAGCCATAGAGAGACCCGGTTTTCCTCACTCCAGCGGGCTCAGGCTACGCGGACCCGGCAGGCAAGCCCCCGCGCATGCGCACCAGCCCGACCCAGAGAAGGAAACAGCGATTCTGACTCCGCCCCCAGAGCTCAGCAGGGAGCCTGGAATAGCCCGAGGGGGTTGTCTGGGACGCTGTGTCTAAGGCAACTTCAGCGGGGCGCGGGACTGGGATTTGGAGATTGGAACTGGCCTGGGTTGAAGAGTGCAACCAACTTCGGCTGCGTCCCCGGAACGGGGAGTTGACACGCCAAAAAAAAAAGCGAGCTGCAGCGCGGGGTTCAAGAAGGGACTGGAGCACCGTCACTCTCCTTCCCACAATCGCCAAGGCAGAACCCCCGCCTGAGGCATCGGATCACGCCACGCCCATCCCTGCCTGAGAGGTGCCCTCCTCCCTTTTTTTTTCTTTTTTCTTTTTTTTCCTTTTTTTGTCCTTTTTTTTCTTCTTTTTTTCCCCTTTCTTTCTTTTCTTTTTTTCTTCTTCTTTCTCTTTTCTCGCTTTTTTCCCCAAAACACTGACCTGATTAACTCTGGTTGCCAGCTTGCTTAAACAATCACAAGTCCATTCTGTAAATGTAAATTCTACACCTACCGACTTTTTCAGCTATTTCTCTCAGGAGTAATTAGACTATATAGTTTCTCTGGATAATTCCAGCATCCTTCTCTCACCTATCCAACCATATTCTACCCTTTACCTCTTTGAAAAAAGTTTCTTATCCCTTCTGCCTGTTCATTCTCTTTCCAAATCTGCCTTGTCTCACCCTGCCTTCTCTCTTTTTCTCTATGCTCTTCAACCAGCAATGCATACACACGGCTATTTAACTGTAGCTGGGAAATCCAGGTATATGCTTTAAACCGTTCTTTGTCCATCGGTTTTCTTCTTTTTTCCTTTTCTTTTCCCCTTTTTGACCCTTTTATGTATTTTATGCTCCCTATTATTCGCCCTCCCTCCTCCGTCTTTTCTATTAACTTTTTCGTTTTCCCTCTCACTTTGCATGTTAGTTGAATCAGCCTGTGTGTTTGTGTGCTCCTGCTCCCTGTGTGTTTGTGTGTCTGTTTTCTTTTCCAGGGCTACCTCAAGAAACAAGCTAGAGTACACAAGGTGAAGAGTCCCAAATATCACTACGAATAGGAAAATAAAATAACTAAGGTCCCAACAAGAGTGACCGAGGGATACCATTCAAAAAACAATCTCTGAAAGGATAGGCCCTGGAAAGTCAAAGAGTTTCTTGGATATAGCAGTGCTCATAGAAACAGAGAGCATAACAGGTCTTTAAAACCAACAAGAGCCAGAAAGCTAACTAAAATGACGAAATGAAAGAGCTCTCCTCCAAAGAAACTCCAAGAAGAAATGACAGCTAATGAACTGCTCAAAACAGATATCAGCAGCATAAGTGAACAAGATTTTAGAATAATAATGGTAAAATTAATAGCAGGGCTTGAAAAAAACATAGGGGACATCAAAGAAACTATGGCTACAGACAGAATGGAAAATAAAAATAGGCATGAAGAATTAAAAAATGCGATAAATGAGATCATAATAAATTAGAGGCCTCCAATGCACGGCTTGAAGAGGCAGAAAGGAGAATAAGTGATTTAGAAGACACCATTCTAGAAAAACAAGAAGCTGACAAAAAAAGAGACAAACTGATCCAGGAACAGGAAAGAAGAATTTGAGAGCTCAGCGACACAGTCAAACGCAACAATATCCATATCATAGGAATCCCAGAAGAGGAAGAGAGAGGGAAAGGTGCTGAAGGAGTCCTGGAACAAATTATAGCAGAGAACTTCCCCGACCTGGGGAAGGAAGTAAATGTGGAAATACAAGAGGCTCAGAGGACTCCCCTCAGACGTAACTTGAATCGATCTTCTGCACGACACATCATCGTAAAAATGGCAAAATACAAGGACAAAGAGAGAATTTTGAAAGCAGCTAGGGAGAAAAGGGCCCTCACATACAAAGGGAAACCTATCAGAGTGGTGACAGACCTATCTACTGAAACGTGGCAGGCCAGAAAGGAATGGCAAGAGATCTTCAATGTGATGAACAGTAAAAATATGCAGCCAAGAATCCTCTATCCAGCAAGCCTGTCATTCAAAATAGAAGGAGAGATAAAAACCTTTCCAAAGAAACAGAAATTGAAAGAATTTGTCACCACGAAGCCAGCCCTACAAGAAATTCTGAGGGGGATGCTCTGAAGGAAAGGTTGCAAGGAACAAAGATTCCAGAGACACCACCACAAACATGAACCCTACAAAAGATACAAAGACTCTAAACCCACATATTTCTATAATAACACTGAATGTAAATGGGCTGAATGCTCCAATCAAAAGACATAGGGTAGCAGAATGGATTAAAAAACAAAATCCATCTATATGCTGTCTACAAGAAACTCATTTTAGATGGGAAGATACCTTCAGATTAAAAGTAAGGGGATGGAGAAATATATATCATGCTACAAGAAATCAAAAGAAAGCCGGAGTAGCGATACTTATATCAGACAAACTGGACTTTAAATTAAAGACAATCACAAGAGATGAAGAAGGGCACTACATAATAATTACAGGGTCCATCCATCAGGAAGAACTAACAATCATAAATGTCTACGCACCGAATATGGGAGCACCTAAATATCTAAAACAATTAATCACAAACAGAAACAAGCTTCTAGATAAGAATGTGCTAATAGCAGGGGACTTTAATACTCCGCTTACAGCAATGGATAGGTCAACCAGACAGAAAATCACTAAAGAAATAATGGACTTGAAAGACACATTGGACCAGATGGACCTGACGGATATATTTAGAACTTTACATCCTGAAGCCAGGGAATTTATTTTCTTCTCAAGTGTGCATGGCACATTCTCCAAGATAGATCACATACTGGGACATAAAGCAGCCCTCAAGAAATATAAAAGAATAGAGATCATACCATGTACACTGTCAGATCACAATGCTTTGGAACTTGAAATCAATTACAGGAAGAAGTCTGGAAAACTTCCAAAAACATGGAGGTTAAAGAACACCCTTCTAAAGAATGAATGGGCCAATCAGGCAATTAGAGATGAAATTAAAAAATATATGAAAACAAATGAAAATGAAAACACAACAATTCAAAATCTATGGGATGTGGCAAAGGCAGTCCTAAGAGGAAAGTACATTGCTCTCCTGGCCTATTTCAAGAGATTAGAAAAAGCGCAAGTCCAAAATCTAACAGCTCACCTAAAGGAACTAGAGGCAGAGCAACAAGAACGCCCTAAACCCAGTAGAAGAGGAGAAATAGTAAAAATTAGAGCAGAAATAAACAACATAGAGACCAAAAAAACAATTGAACTGATCAGTGAAATCAAGAGTTGGTTTTTGAAAAAGTAAACAAAATTGACAAACCTCTAGCCAGACTTATCAAAAAGAAAAGAGAGAGCACCCAAATACACAAAATTTTGAATGAAAATGGACTTATTACAACCAACCCCTCAGAAATACAAGCAATTATCAGGGAATACTATGAAAAATTATATGCCAACAAATTGGACAACTTAGAAGAAATGGACAAATTCCTCAACACACACTCACTACCAAAATTCACACAGGAAGAAATAGAAAATCTGAACAGACCCATAACGAGTGAAGAAATCGAATCAGTGATCAAAAATCTCCCAACAAATAAGAGCCCTGGACCTGATGGCTTCCCTGGGAATTCTACCAGACATTTAAAACAGAATTAATCCCAATTCTTCTCAAGTTATTCCAAAAAATAGAAAGCGAAGGAAAACTCCTGGATTCATTTTATGAAGCCAGCATCACACTGATTCCCAAGCCAGACAGAGATCCAGCAAAAAAAGAGAACTACAGGCCAGTATCCTTGATGAATACGGATGCAAAAATTCTCAACAAGATCCTTGCAAATCGAATCCAGCAGCATATGAAAAGAATCATCCACCAAGATCAAGTGGGATTCATTCCTGGGTTACAGGGCTGATTCAACATTCGCAAATAAATCAATGTGATACATCATATCAATAAAAGAAAAGATAAAAACCATATGATCCTGTCAATAGATGCAGAAAAAGCATTTGACAAATACAGCATCCCTTCTTAATAAAGACTCTCGAGAAAGTTGGGATAGAAGGAACCTACTTAAACATCATGAAAGCCATCTATGAGAAGCCTTCAGCTAACATCCTCCCCAACGGGGAAAAACTGAGAGCGTTCCCCCTGAGATCAGGAACACGACAGGGATGCCCACTCTCACCACTGTTGTTTAACATAGTGCTGGAAGTCCTAGCATCAGCCATCAGACACCAAAGGAAATCAAAGGCATCAGAATTGGCAAAGAGGAAGTCAAACTTTCACTCTTCGCAGATGACATGATACTCTACATTGAAAACCCGACAGACTCCACCAGAAGCCTACTAGAACTGATCCAAGAATTCAGCCAAGTTGCAGGGTACAAAATCAACGTACAGAAATCGGTTGCATTTTTATACACCAACAATGAAGCAACAGAAAGAGAAATCAAGAAACTGATCCCATTCACAATTGCACAAAAAACCATAAAATACCTCGGAATAAACCTAACCAAGGATACAAGAGATCTGTATGATGAAAACTATAGAAAACTTAGGAAGGAAATTGAAGAAGACACAAAGAAATGGAAAAACATTCCATGCTCATGGATAGGAAGAATAAATATAGTTAAGATGTCATTACTACCTAAGGCACTCTACACATTCAATGCAATTCCCATCAAAATTTCACCAGCATACTTCTCAAAACTAGAACAAACTATCCAAAAATTTGTATGGAACCACAAAGACCCCGAATAGCCAAAGTAATCCTGAAAAATAAAACCAAAACGGGAGGGATCACCATCCCAGACTTTAGCCTCTACTACAAAGCTGTCATCATCAAGACAGTATGGTATTGGCACAAAAACAGACACATAGACCAATGGAACAGAATTGAGAACTCAGAAGTGGACCCAAAAGTATACAGCCAACTAATCTTTGACAAAGCAGGAAAGAATATCCGATGGAAAAAGACAGCCTTTTTAACAGATGGTGTTGGGAGAACTGGACAGCAACATGCAGAAGAATGAAACTAGATCATTTTCTCACACCATGCACAAAAATAAACTCAAAATGGATAAAGGACCTGAGCGTGAGACAGGAAACTATCAACACCCTAGAGGAGAAAGCAGGAAACAACCTCCTTGACCTCCACAGCAGCAACTTCTTACTTGACACATCCCCAAAAGCAAGGGAATCAAGAGCAAAAATAAACTGTTGGGACCTCCTCAAGATTAAAAGCTTCTGCACAGCCAAGGAAACAACCCAGAAAATTAATAGGCAACCAACTGAATGGGAAAAGATAGTTGCAAATGACATATCAGATAAAGGGTTGATATCCAGAATCTACAAGGAACTCACCAAACTACGTGCCTGAAAAACAAACAACCCAGTGAAGAAATGGGCAGAAGATATGAACAGACACTTCTCCAAAGAGGACATCCAGATGGCCAACAGACACATGAAACGATGCTCAGCGTCCCTCCTCATCAGGGAAATACAAATCAAAACCACACTGAGATACCACCTCACGCCAGTCAGAGTGGCTAAAATGAGCATATCAGAGAATTCGAGATGCTGGCGAGGATGTGGAGAAACGGGCACCCTCCTACACTGTTGGTGGGAATGTAAACTGGTACAGCCCCTCTGGAAAACAGTGTGGAGCTTCCTCAGGAAACTAACAATAGAACTCCCCTATGACCCAGCAATAGCACTGCTAGGAATTTACCCAAGGGATACAGAAATGCTGATGCATAGAGCACATGTACCCCAGTGTTCATAGCAGCACTCTCCACAATAGCTAAAACATGGAAAGAGCCTAAGTGTCCATCAACAGATGAATGGATCAAGAAGATGTAGTTTATCTATACCATGGAATACTACATGGCAATGAGAAACAATGAAATCTGGCCATGTGTAGCAACATGGATGGACCTTGAGGGTGTTATGCTGAGCAAAATAAGTCAGGCAGAGAAAGACAAATATCATATGTGTGCACGTATGGGAGGATTAGGAGGAGCTTAACAGAGGACCAAGGGGGAGAAGAAGGGCGGAAATGGTGGGGGAAAGGGGGAGAGGCAAACCATGAGAGACTCTTGAATGCTGACAAAAACTGAGGACTGGTGGATGTGGGGGGAGGAGGGGTGGGCATGGAGGAGGGCACTTGTGAGGATGAGCACTGGGTGTTATGTGGAAACTAATTTGACAATAAACTATTTGTAAAAAAAAAAACAAAAAACAAAAAACAGAGATACCAAAGAGTTGTAAGCACAGAAAAGGGAACTGTTTGCATTCCTACAGAAAAGGAGCACCCCTGGGCCACTCGGAAGGCCATGTTTGATCTCAGGATCTCAAATGTCCGCCTGATTTTCCTAAAGAGCACTGCACTGACTCAATATCAAGTATTATTATCTGCCGATCCTTACAGGACCCCTCTGTACCGTCACACAATCACCAAAATAAGCAGCTACTTCTTTAAGAAATAAAGCACCTTGCAGCCTAATATGTATTACTTGGACGCTCTGTACAAATTACGTGCATAGTAAAGTGGAGCAAAAATAGAAAGCTGCAGATTTCACCAAGATGCCAAGTATTACGTTTGGATAACACGTCATCGAACTGGCAAGTACGGTTACAGCAAAGAACCTAATAATAACGGATAAAAGTATCCTATAACCAAGTAATCACCTGTTAGTCCTTCCCCTTTTAAGAATTTTAAATAACGTCACATCTATTCATTCAACAAACATTTATTGAGCTCCAGCAACTGTGCTGGGTGCTAAGGAATATCACTGTGAACAAGATAAACCAGGCTCCCGCTCTGACCGGGTAGTCTTCTGATCTTGCTAACTACTACATAATACTTCTTCTCTGCTAGAATTATATTCTTGGCAAAGCCAGAGCCATCCAAGGCCTCTGGGAGAGTACTTTAAAAGTTTCTTAGGGCAAACTTGGCAGAAATCTCTGTTGAACTTGGAGAAGAAAGAGACAGTCTTGAGTGTCCTTTCGACGAGCACGCTGAAGGTCCAGTTAACGGTCAAGTAAGATGGTGGCTGGTGGCCAACGACGTGCCTCAGAACAGTCGGTTGCGCTTGTGGCTCGGGGGGTCTGTGACACCGTCGCCGCACTGGGCCGAGGGGCGCTTGCGGGTCCCCCCGCCGTCCAGGCGGAGGGCCAGTTCTTCGGAGTTGGAGGGGTTCGGGTCGTCCTCCAGCAGGCCACTTTTCCGGCGCCCGCCGCCGGCCACGCCGCCGGCGACACCGCTGGCCTGGGACGGGGAGCCGGGCGCGCCGGGCTTCACGCTGATGCTCGCCATGGCACCGCTGAGGCCGTGCAGGGCGATGGCCTCGTGGAAAGGCTGCAGGTCGACCCCACGGCCGAGCCGCGCGCGGCCGCGGGCCTGGCCGCGGCCGAGGCGGGCGGCCGGGGCGTCCTGGGGGCCCGCGGCGGGGCGGGGCGGGGGGCACTTTGCCGCACAGAAAGCTGATGAGGTCCTCGCGTTGGATGGTGCTCCGGCCATTCTTCACCCACTCCAGCACGTCTTTGATGCGACGCTGGCAGCCAACCTGGACGCCCAGGTCAAAACTTCGCTGGTGGGCATCCCCGCTCTCTTTGTAGAGGCTGGTCACGGCCATGGCCGCGTTCTGGAAGGGGTCCCACATGGACAGTCCTGCCTGCTGGCAGCCGGGATCCTTGTAGAGCTGGGCCACGGCGGTGGCGGAGGTCTGGAAGAGGTGCCACAGCCTCTGCTGCTCGCTCTTCAGCCCCGCTGCCTCCGCGGCCGCCTCGTCCTCCACCTCCGGGCGAAGCTGCTCGTCCTGCTCGGCCTCGGCGACCTCGGCCTCACCCTCCTTCGGCGGCTCCTCCATCCTCCTCCTCCTTCTGTCCGCTCGGCTCCGCCGCCGCCGCCTCACCTCCGCTGCGCGCCGCCCTCCTCCTCCTCCTGCGGCCGCCGCCGCCGCCGCCGCCTCCTCCGCGTGCGCCGGCGGGCGGTCGCGCAGGCGGCGGGGCCCCGAGGCCAACTGTTCCGAGCGCGCCGCGGCCCGTGCACGCCCCGCCCGGCCCGGCTCGGCCCGGGGCTACGCCGCCGCCGAGAGAACTCCGCAGCCGCCGGCGCCGCCTTGCTGCCCCCTTCCGGCCCCGCGAGCCGCTCCTAGTGCCCCCCACCCCCAAGGCGCCGCGGCCTCGCCGCCGCCGCCGCCGCCGCCGCCGCCGCCGCCGCCGCGGCCCCGCGGCCCGGTCCCAGCCCCGCTCCGCCGCGGCCTCCGCCCCGAGACCCGGAGGGACCGGCCGCGGCCCTGCTCCGCGCCGCGCCTGCCTACCACTTGGCCCTCTTTTCACACATTTTAGAGACTTGTCGGCAGCGTCCAATGAGCTGATCAAATTTTACATCCTATGTTGCCAGAGAGGATTATGGGGCAACTTCATGGTGTCGATCACATCCAGGGCGCCGATCCGGGAAGGCCGGGGGGTGGGGGGGTAGAGTGGAAAGAGCACGCCCCCCTACCCCCCTCCCGGCAAACAATGCCCTCGACCCCCTAGGTACCCAATAACGGTGTTTTTCCGTGGGCCGCCGCGGTATTTTGTAGAGGGAAATACGGAGATCATAATCCGCCCTCCCCCACCCCACCCCACCCCCCGCCTCGCTTCCTCGGCCTCAGTTTCCCCAAGGGCCAAATGAGGCGGTCGGATTAGGTCTCTCTGGAAAGCACTTACGACCGTGATTTAGAACTTTCCCGCTGGCGCTGCAAAGCACCTCTTCCGGGCTGCTTGCACACTTATCAGATTCTAAGAGTCACGTCAGAAATGGTAATGACTGTTCTCCCTGCGTATTCTTGCAAGATCTTTGGTCGTTAAAAAAAAAAAAATGCGTTGGGGGTTTTCTGTGGTCTCGTTTCAACTACTGAGAATTCCAAGATGAAGAACTCAGGGGAGAGAAAAAATAGGAAAATGAAATCCCAAACACCCGCTAGTGTAAAATTCACTACCTTTTAGGAAAGAAAGCAAGCAAGCAAGAAAGAGAACAAAAAAAGCTCGTCAAATTCAACACCCATATAGCTAGGTAAACCATCTAATAATAATACCAAAATTAAGCTACACCTCCGATACTACGGTCTCTTCTCTGGGTTCAATAATAACCCTCCTATAATGCTGCAGTTCTTTTTCAGTGCAGACAATTGCAGAGCAAACTGTGTTCACAGAAGAAAAATTATCACTGAGCTAAGAATAACATCAAAATGGGAGAAACTAGCATGTAGTAGTTCTTTACATTTAAGAAAAAAGTTGGAATTTCCCACTTTCTGTTGAGGACAATATTTGCCAGGTCTCCGTAAAGCCTTACAAACATAAAGGAGGCTAAATCTTCTAGCAAAATATGTTTCATGATTCCCCAATATGGAAATGAGTATATAAAATAAAATGATCTAATCATTAAGCTTTATCATCTTCCTTAAAAGAAATACATGTTTCTAAGTTAACTATAAAAGGGAAGAAGAAGAAGAAGAGGGGATTGTGTTCTTTCTCTGCAAACCAGGCTTTTTCACGATTCATTAAACCCTTTTTCCATATGTGTAATTGGACTCTTCTCATTTACATAAACGAGGGATGAGGCAAAAGACCCAAGATCAGCCCAAAAGCAGAAATACATTTCTCATTCTCGAGTGTTAAAAAGAAAATACAGTGTAGAAAACTCCAAGAAGGCAGATTTCCCCCTCCTCCCATACACACCCACATATACCGGCCCTGAAAGAGTTCATGGCCAAGGAGATAGTGAGTTTGCCAGAGGTCTGGGGGTTACTTTGCACACGGCGCCTCATGGTTATCATCAGGGGTACGTGTTTTTATTTTAGGTTCTCGCAGTGAAAAAGCCTAGACTGAAACGACTGACAGTAGGACACCATATCCTATTTTCTCCCCTCATTTTTGATTGGGTTAAAAAACCAAGAAGAAAGACCGCGCTGTCTTTGAAAGAGCACAAGCCTCTGCTTGGGGCTTGAGTTGTCTGGCTGGTGTCCTCCATTCAGTTGGTCTCAGCACCTGATTAATTAGTTAATTAGTACTTAGAGCTGACTAGCCCCAGTCGGCATGGTGAAATGTTGAAGCCAGCATTGAAATTTCTGTGTCGCACACCCTCATTACTATCACCCCACCACTTTTTAAACCATTGCACCAAATTATTATAATAGAGCCAGACAACTGTGTGGGAATATGTTCTTTCTGTGAAATAATGGTAGACTTCTAATATTTTTCACTATTGCCCTTAACACATTTAAATAAAACAATGAATGGGGAAAATTCTAATTCAATTGGCCTCCTGATCCTTCCATAGAGAAAATGACTGTGTATGGGAGAGGTGTCAGAGAAATCACACCAAAAATTTTTCATGATTTATCATTTCTCGCAGGTGGCAAAGAGTACGTTTCTGAGCTATCCTGAGATTAATTTTGGGTCCCATAAAACTCTAAAATGTCAGGAGTAAAAACGTAGAATAGAAAATAGAAACAAAACCAAAATACCCTACGATTATTTTACGTAACTGTCAGGAAATGATGTTATCTGTGTGCGTTTGGGGGAGAGGGGGGCTTTTGATGTTTAAAAATACTGACATGGTTTAGGAATGAGTTTTCTCTGGGAAACTCATTCTAAGGAAAAAATACTCCTTGGCCGCTGCCCTATTCTTCCATAAATTAGATGTCATAGATAAGGTTTAACATCAACCAGGGGGAAATAGTTTCAGAAAATAAGTCAGGACACAAACCTGGCAGAGTCTAATTTTGGGCGTTTCTCAGTGTCCGGTTCCCAAAAAGGGCCCCGGTGTGCCAATGATTTTCAGTATTATCGGTAGCTATTTTCACCTGAAACAGCCCTTATGGATCAGTAGTGGGCTGCCTGTAATTGTAAGAGCTAAATGGTACACAAAACTGGATACACAACCACACAGATCAGTAAATGGGTCGGACTGAAAGCAAAAGTAAACACCAACCTTAGGAAATGAAAGAAGTTAAAAGATAAGTGTTAAGGACCTTATTCTTTTTGGAGAATAAAACAAGATTTAGTAGCTTTCCACTTAATTTAAATGAAAAGAATCACTACCTTACATATTGCAGTGATAATGTAATGGGGAAAGAAAACAAAAAAGTCTTTGTACAAATGACACCTCCTATAGTTCTTGTGAAGAAACTTTTCCCCTTGGTATCTGCTAACAAATTCTAATTAATGCTGCACATTCCTTTACTGAAATCATTTAATGCGTAACAAGGGGGGTAAAAAGGAATGCTGAATGCTCGTGATTGCCCTGTTAGAATTATGGGAGTGAAAGCCTGGGGCCCCAAACTTACTGTCTATTAAAGCCAAGCTTTGAAAAAGAAATGCAACCTACAAAAGCTGTCAATCTCCCTTGCCCCTAAAGCCTGGGTTCACATGGATTCAAGTGACAGCCCTCCTCCCCCATGCACAATACATCAATCTGTCTCTCCCACAAGCACCCACAGCCCATTGTGCTGGCCGCAGGTGCCTATTATAGCACCCAGGGCTGCCTCCTTCAGCTCCGCCCCTGAGAAACAGGAACTGCAGACAATGGAGTCCTGTGGGAAGGCAGAGGTGGGTGTTGGGAGGGATATAACAGACAGATGGTAAAGGGTATAGGGTAGTAAGGTAGTTTTCAAAACAAACGTCAAACATACAGAATTATTGCCTCCTCGTGTCTCCCCTTTTGAATCGCCTCTGCTTCAATCACCATCTGCCATATTTATAAAAACACTTACCTGTTAGGACGAATTTCTGCTCCGCTTCTTGGGTTGGCTAGCGGGGACGAGATGACCTTCAACACTCTAGTCCTCCTATTTAGCCTCTAAGTTTCTCAAGGTCACAGGCTGAGGGGTTTTAGTAAAGCCACACCAGCAGACCATATAGGGGCAAAGAAGGCGTTTTTCTAAAAGTGTTTGCAAGGTTTGTGATTTCCCTTTTTAGCTTCTTATAGTCTTGGGCCCCTTGAGGGGAGTGGGGCATGAAAACTGGTGACTTTGGGTAATATATTTATGAAATCAAATACTCTAAGGCATTACAAATGTCATATCAGGCAGGTGGAATTCCTTAGGCCGTTTCTTTTCTGGAAAGGAGCCACATAGAGAGAGACAAGATGCATTTAATAATAAAAGTACCGAAGGTTTCTCACTCGACCTTTTTTACCTATTTCCAAACATGTCAACAAAAATAAGTTAAACTGTAAAAAAAAAAAAATCACTAGATATTATTCACATCGAGTGCCCTTATCCGAAAAAGTATATTTTAGGCGATTCGTTTCGTAAACATGTATGTCACTTGCCTGTGGGGTTTTTAACGTCCGGAGTCAGGAACTAATGAAGAAGTAATAAATGGAAGAAGTAAGTAAATATGCCCCCAACACATGTCCTAGTTCAAGTAAATCTGACTTAGATGCTCTTGTCCTTGTTCCGTCATCTCCATATACCACCTCATTCCTATTTCCAAGAGAATCTGTCAGAAAGTAAAAGCACGCTGACACTAATTTCCTCACTACTACGACTGCTACCTGTCTGCAACAACAAAACCACCAACAGAAAATCTGGCACAATTGTGAGTCATGGTCAAGAGGCTCGGTGACTTGTTGGGATGAGGGTACCGCGAAAATAATGCCAGGCACTGCAAGTAGCCAGTTTTCCTGAAGCAAACAAGAGGATCTTTGGTTGACTGTCAAAAACGACAAACGAAGCTTTAACTAGGAACTGTCGGGGTTCCAAGTGAGCTCCTGGCCAGGGAGAGCTTAATTAGCAGAGATGGTTTGGGTTTTTAAATTGCAGAAGAAAAACAACCAGTGCAGTGTGAAAGCACACAGCGGTCTAATGTGGCACAAAACTCCCTATTCCGTTATGTGCGTGCGTAGCGATTTTGCACATTTTGTTAACGGTTTAAAGTTAGATTTTAAACATTATTTTTGTGCCCAGCACTAGGGCAGGCGTCTTCTGTTTTCTTCTTATGCATCCTTCCAGAGGATTTTTTCTTTTTCTTTTTCCTTTCAGAGATTTTCACGAACTTATCACCAAATACAAATATGTGGGCCCCCTCTTTTGACATAAATGGTGGCCGAGCACATACACTATTTTGGTTCTGAACCTGAGAGATCTTGGAGATCGGTCCATATCAGAATAGTCAGAACTATTAGAGCCTGCTTCCACTTCTTTTTGTTGTTGTTGTTGTTAATTTATTGGCTGAAACAACAAACCTCTTTTATGTTTTTAAAATTTTTTAACATTTATTCATTTTTGAGAGATGGAGAGAGACAGAGTGTGAGTGGCGGAGGGGCAGAGAGAGAGGGAGACACAGAATCCGAAGCAAGCTCCAGGCTCTGAGCTGTCAGCACAGAGCCCGATGCGGGGCTCGAACCCACGAACCGTGAGATCATGAGCTGCGCCGAAGTCGGACGCTCAATTGACTGAGCCACCCAGGCGTCCCTAGGGCAGGCTTCTTAAATGTGAATAGTTTTGAGTCATATTTGGTATCAGTAAAAGTTAAGAGTCTAGTTCCACAGTGGGAAAAAAACATGATTCCAGTATTTCGCTACCAAGAGATCCGAGCCATTGGGAGCTATTCTTATATTCTTATAGTTGTTATTCTGCTAACAACTATCGAATTAGGTATTCCATTTCAAATGCTCAGAAATTAGTATAGCTAAGTCCTATCACCCCTCTAAATGGCAGCCGGAGAAAACGTGGGGAGAAAGTCATGGATAACCCACAGATACGACCTTTGTTAAAGACGCTTACACGGGCAAACTTATAAGATATTTATTGGTGGGGTTTGTGAATGTTTCTATAGCATCCAAAATATTCAGAGTTCAAAAGAAATTGCTAAAGGTTTCCCATTGGATCCAGGGTCCATTATTCATACTTACGCTATATCAAAAAAAGACCTTGCTTAATTGATTTAACTGATTAAAAGATGCCAGGTTTTAGCTGTAAAATTAATTACTATACACACTCCTTTTACCTGAACACCACTGCCAGGTTATTTTACCTCTAGATGTTTTCCGTGGGGCTCTTGAGTCTATCCTTTTTAAAATTAACATAGTTAACTGGTTAAAATCCAAGGTTTCATTACCAGACAACCCTGGGTTCTAATCCTGGCTCTGGACCTTGAAAGTGGTGTGATTTAACTTCGCTAACACGGACTTTTCTCTACACCAGGGTGGTAATAGTACCTACTTCATAAGTTTGTGTAAATATTAAATGAGACCATGCACGGACTCTTAAAATGATGCTTAGAACATAGCAAATCCTCAAAAACAAAGAGTATCTGTTATTACTATGATGACTATCAGTTCTAGGACTCAGAAGATTAGCTAGATGAATTCTCAAATCTGATCAGCAAACTCACCTGGAGGGTAGTGTTTGAAAAATGCAAAGGGGCGCCTGGGGGGCTTGGTCCGTTAAGCATCTGATTCCTGACATCAGCTCAGGTCATGATCTCACTCATGAGATGGAGCCCTGTGTCAGGCTCTGCACTAGGCTTGCAGCCTGCTTGAGATTCTCTCCCTCTGCCCCTTCCCCACTGGCTCCTTCTCTCAATTTTTTTTTAATGCAGAAACCCCAGCCATACTCCCCCTCCCTCCCCGAGAAACTCCAGTTAAATACGTCTGTGGTGGTGCCTACACATTTGTATTTTAAAGCAATAAAAGCAATCCCAAGACGACCAAGGAAGCATTAGGTTGTAATTAGAACAGGAAGTCAAAGGGCTCAGTGAAGAGTATCCTTAAGATGGATGCAAATTCCATAATCAACCTCTATAACTAAGACACCAGAAGCTATTTCTGTGTGCTTTTGATTGACAATGACATACAATTAGGAACTCTACAGAGAACAAAAAGCTGTAGGATGCTCCTAGTTCTAACAGGAAGCGTGCTCAAAGGTGGCATCTTTGTGAGCCATTGAGGGAGTGTAAAAAAAAGATAATCCATTTGACTTTGACATCTGACATTTGGTTCTACCAGCAGCACTGCCATATGATTACATTGTTTTCTCTGTAGTTCCAATCACACGACGCAGTCCTGCTGTGAATCATATTTACATGGAAGTTAATAATGGGAATGCTGTTGATTTAGATCTTTCATTAAACTCCTTTTTTTTTTTTTAGGAAAGGTTCACATGCCATCGTGAGAAATAATACAGAAAGCCAGCGTATTCTTTACTCAGCTCTCCACAACAGCCTCTTGCAAAAGTAGAAAACTAGAAAAAAGTAGAAAAGCAGAAAACAATATTGTATTGCCATCAATACAATCGAGATGCAGAGGAATTCCATTACCACAAGGATCCCTTATGTTTCTTTTTCGTAGCCATACCTGCTTCCCTCCCATCCTTTCCCTTCCCTAATCCATGGTAACCAATCAACTGTTCCACTTCCATAACTTCATAATTTCAGAAATGTATGTAAATAATGTAAATACAATCTGACAGTTTGCAGCCTTCTGGGATTGGCTTTCTCCACTCAACATCATTCTCTGGAGATCCATCCAGGTCGTTGCCTAATATCAATAGTTCTTTTTTTTTTTTAATTTTTTATTAACATTGATTCATTTTTGAGAGTGAGAGAGACAGAGCACGAGCAGGGGAGGGGCAAGGAGAGAGGGAGACACAGAATCCGAAGCAGGCTCCAGGCTGTGAGCTGTCAGCACAGAGCCTGTCGCGGGGCTCGAACTCACGGACCCTGAGATCATGACCTGAGCTGAACTCAGACGCTCAACCGACTGAGCCACCCAGGTGCCCCATTTCCTTCCTTTTTTATTGCTGGGCAGTACTGCTTCATATGGCTATAGCACACTTTGTTTAACCATTCACCTGTTGAAGGACATCTGGGTTATTTCCAGTTTATGAATGAAACTACTACTAATAAGGCTGCTGCGAATATTAGTGTACAGGTGTTTGTGTGAACTTCAAACTTCATTTCTCCGAGGTAAGTGCCCAGAAGTGCAATTGCTGGCTTGTACAGTGCTCGCATGTTTCATTTATTAAAGAAACTGCCAAACCTTTTCCAGAGTGGCTATACCATGTGACATTTCCACCAGTGACAGGTGAATGATTAAGTTTCACCACATCTTCGTCAGCATTTGTTTCTCACTAATTTTAACTCTTCTGACAGATACATAGTGATATCTCACTGTGGTTTTCATCTCTGTTTCTGTAATGAGTAATAATATTGAACATATTTTCTTTTTTTTTTTTTTTTACAAATAGTTTATTGTCAAATTAGTTTCCACATAACACTCAGTGCTCATCCCCACAAGTGTCCTCCTCCATGCCCACCCCTCCTCCCCCCCCACATCCATCAGTCCTCAGTTTTTGTCAGCATTCAAGAGTCTCTCATGGTTTGCCTCTCTCCCTTTCCCCCACCATTTCCCCCTTCTTCTCCCCCTTGTTCCTCCGTCAAGTTCCTCCTAATCCTCCTATACGTGCAAACATATGATATTTGTCCTTCTCTGCCTGACTGATTTCGCTCAGCATAACACCCTCAAGGTCCATCCATGTTGCTACACATGGCCAGATTTCATTGTTTCTCATTGCCATGCAGTATTCCATGGTATAGATAAACCACATCTTCTTGATCCATTCATCTGTTGATGGACACTTAGGCTCTTTCCAGGTTTTAGCTATTGTGGAGAGTGCTGCTATGAACATTGGGGTACATGTGCTCCTATGCCTCAGCATTTCTGTATCCCTTTGGTAAATTCCTAGCAGTGCTATTGCTGGGTCATAGGGGAGTTCTATTGTTAGTTTCCTGAGGAAGCTCCACACTGTTTTCCAGAGGGGCTGTACCAGTTTACATTCCCACCAACAGTGTAGGAGGGTGCCCGTTTCTCCACATCCTCGCCAGCATCTAGAGTTCTCTGATTGGCTCATTTTAGCCACTCTGACTGGCGTGAGGTGGTATCTCAGTGTGGTTTTGATTTGTATTTCCCTGATGAGGAGGGATGCTGAGCATCGTTTCATGTGTCTGTTGGCCATCTGGATGTCCTCTTTGGAGAAGTGTCTGTTCATATCTTCTGCCCATTTCTTCACTGGGTTGTTTGCTTTTCGGGGTGTAGTTTGGTGAGTTCCTTGTAGATTCTGGATATCAACCCTTTATCTGATATGTCATTTGCAACTATCTTTTCCCATTCGGTTGGTTGCCTATTAATTTTCTGGGTTGTTTCCTTGGCTGTGCAGAAGCTTTTAATCTTGATGAGGTCCCAACAGTTTATTTTTGCTCTTGATTCCCTTGCTTTTGGGGATGTGTCAAGTAAGAAGTTGCTGCGGTGGAGGTCAAGGAGGTTGTTTCCTGCTTTCTCCTCTAGGGTGTTGATAGTTTCCTGTCTCACGATATTGAACATATTTTCATCTGCGTATTTGCCAACGACATATCCTCCTTGGTGAAATGTCTTCATGTCTTTTGCATTTTTGTTTTATTGTTGATTTATTTATTTCTAACTTTATTTATTTATTTTAAAAGAGAGAGTGCATGTGAGCAGGGGAGGGGCAGAGAGAGAGAGAGAGAGAGAGAGAGAGAGAGAGAGAATCCCAAGGAGGGCCCGCACTGTCACTGTGGAGCCCGATGTGGGACTCGAACTCACAAACTGTGAGATCATGACCTGAGCTGAAAACAAGACTTCGGCGCTTACCTGACTGAGCCACCTAGGCGCCCATAGTTTTATTATTTTTTTTAATCAGGCTATAAATAGAGCATACTGAGGATTTAATTCAAGTTGCAAGAGAGATTTCATTTTACTTTTAATTTTGTTATTTTCTTTTCTTTTCTTTTCTTTTTTTTTAAATATTTTTATTTATTTCCAGGAGAGAGAGAGACAGCGTGAGCAGGGGAGGGTCAGAGAGAGAGGGGGACACAGACTCTGAAACAGGCTCCAGGCTCTGAGCTGGCAGTCAGCACAGAGCCCGATGCGGGGCTCGAACCCACGAACCGCGAGATCATGACCCAAGCGAAAGTCGGACGCTTAACCGACTAGGCCACCCAGGCGCCCCTGTTATTTTATTTTCTAGCTTAACACTTCAAAAGCATTTACTATGGGGGCTTAGTTGGTTGCACATCCAACTTTGAATCAGGTCATGATCTCATGGTCTCGGAGCCTGGAGCCTGCTTCAGATTCTGTGTCCCTCTCTTGCTCTGTCGCTCCCCTGCTCATGCTCTCTCTCTCTCAAGAATAATTAAAACATTAAAAAAATTTTTTTAACAAAAGCACTTACTATGTACCAAATACTATTTTAAGTATTTGGAACTATTTACTTCAATTTAAGTAATATTTAATCTTACAACAACCCTATGAAGTAGATACTGCTATTATCATCTCCATTTGATAGGTGAGGAAACTGAGGGCACACAGGCATTCAATAATTTACCCAAGATGACAGAGATAGCAAGGGGTGGAGCTACAATATCAACCTAGGCAATTGTTATAAGCTTAACAATGTACACATAATATTACAGCTGACAGAAGGCACAGGCAGTGGGAAGAGGGAGAGTGTAGGAAGTTATCTCTGAAATGAGTATTGATAAATATTGCCTAGGATGAATGCATCCAAAAATAGAAATGAAAGCATATTATGTAAAGTTATAGGGACGCCTGGGTGGCTCAGTTGGTTAAGCATCCGAATCTTGATCTCAGCTCAAGCCATGATCTCATGGTTCGTGAGTTCAAGCCCCACATCAGGCTCCGTGCTGACAGCGTGGAGCCTGCTTGGGATTCTCTCTCTCTCTCTTTTTCTGTCTGTGTGTGTCTCTCTCTCTCTCTCTCTCTCTCTCAGTCTCTCTCTGTCCCTCCCCTGCGAATACTCTGTCTCTCTCAAAAATAAGTAAAACATTCTTAAAAAAGTAAAACATTCTTTAAAAAGGAACATAAGTATAAACATATTATGTAGAATAATGGTATTAATCATCAGCAAAACTCAAAACTAGAAATCAAGTAGTTACCTCTGGAGACCGGAAACAAGCTAATAGATATGAAACTTTTCTTTCTCTCCTATACTGTTCAATTTTTTAAAAACTGTATGCAGGTTATATTGACGATAATAACACAGGATATTTTAAAGCTCCCCAGGTAATTCCAATTAAGGCTAAGGTTTATAGCTGACAAGCTAAATCACACCCAGTATTCTTGGGGATCTTCAAAGATAGGTGAGGATGAATAGTTAGCCATGTGGCATATCAGTCTGGAATTACTAAAATCTACTTGTAGTTGCTGTTAACATTAAATATCAATCTGTCAGTTATTTTACCAGCAAAAATGGGTTTATCCAGGAATAGCCCAGAACTGCAACGCAGGATAAGCAAGCTACTGCAAAGCCAAGGCAAGTGCAGGTAAAAGATAAGAAAGCCCTCTCACTGAGCAAAGGAGGACGTTGGAAAGGCTGTTCCTGAAAAATAAAAAAGTTCATTGGAGCAAACTGGGAGTTCCGAGTAAGGGGGCTTCTCATTGGCTGAGTTGTGACAGTTGCTTATTGGCTGGGCCGTTGCAGGCGAAGAGAAGCCCTTTCCCTTGCCGGGGTCCTGCCATTGCAGCCCCACGAGTATCCACTTGCAAGCACGTCCCTTCTTGTGTCCGCAATGGACCGCCAGCGGGAGGGCCTGAGTGCTCCCCCTTCCGGCCTCCCTCCTAATTCCAATGTAGTGAGATTGCCCCGGATTAATTTTCACACATGCTTAACTTCCAAGTCACCCTAGGACGCTGTTTCTAACTCTGTACTCGCCTTCTTGCCCTTCCACTCCCTTTTCTTGTCCAAACTATCCCCCCTCAGATCAAGATTCAGAAGACTGGTGGAAGGTTAGCAACATCGTCAGGGTCGAACATAGGGAACTGACTCATTTCCGTCTTCCAAAGTCAAGCTCCTGACGCAATACAAAAATAGATCTCAATTCTAGGTAATAGATGCTCAGAGGGAGGCATTTTTCATTTGCAAAAGTAACAGGTGTGCATGGTTACAGAATTCAAATAGGAAAAAGGGAAGGCAAGTCTCCTCAATCCCAGACCCCATATCCTCCTGGCCAAAATCACTCGTTTGTTCCCATCTGTAATGGTTATTTATTTATTTTTGAGGGGGGGTGGGAGGGGCAGAGAGAAAGAGAGACAGAATCTCAAGCAGGCGCCGCACTGTCAGCGCAGAGCCCAGTGTGAGGCTCGAACTCACAAACCCTGAGATCCTGACCAGACCGAAATCAACGGTCCCACACTGAACCGACTGAGGCCCCCAGGCGCCCCTGTTGACATTGTTAATACAGCCTTTCAGATTATGCAACACACACACACACACACACACACACACACACACACACAGCCAGCTGCATACTTTTCACACTCTCGTGTTCCTCGCTTCTTTCTTCACGTATTAATACTTTTTGGAGATCATTCCAAGCTTCACATGTAGACCTTCATCCTTTCCAACAACAGCATGACCCCCCTCCCCCGGCCCCCCCGGGTAGGAGCACACCACGCTTATGTCATCAGCCTGCCTTGCCACAGTGACCACCGTCGTACAGAAGGCTTCACACAGGCTTCTACTTCAGTACATGCAGACAGACATATAAGCTTCTCATATACACGTACGTGAATAGGTCTCTACGTCACTACGGTCTACTTGAGAGCTGCATACTCTTCTCGTACATGACCGCTGAACGCACCGTGACCGTAACTGAGGGGGGCAGTCCCCGCTTACTGGATAGTCAGTTGTTGACCATCTTTTGCAAAAAACGGGATAAGGGCGATGATGAGTTTGTGGCTCTGCGTGTGTGTGTGTGTGTGTGCGTGTGTGTGCGTGCGCACACGCGCGTTACTCAGAGCTCGCCTGGAAACGAAACCAATCGAATGTGTATACATAAAGAGAGATTCGGGGCGCTTGAGTGGCTCAGCCTGTTGAGCTTCCGACTCGTGGTGTCCGCTAAGGTCATGATCTCATGGTTCTCGAGTCTGAGCCTCACATCAGGCTCTATGCTGACCGGGCAGAGCCTGCTCGGGATTCTCTCTCCCTCTCCTGCACTTTCTCTCTCTTTCGCAAAATAAATAAATAAACTTAAAAAACATTTTTTTTTTTTTAAAGAGAGCGAGGTTTATGTTAAGGAAATGGCTCACGTGTCTATTGGAGGCTGGGTGGGCCAACAGCCCGGAGACCCGGAGAATGGCCAGCGTGGCGGTGGAAGTCCGAAGGCGCGCTGCTTGCACAATGCCTTCTTGTTCAGCATCGGTCAGTCTTTCTTCTAGTAAGGCTTCAACTGATTGGACAAGGCCCACCCACATTGTGAAAGGTAATCTGCTTTATTCAGTCAGGGTCCGCCAATCTGAATGTTAACCTCATCCCCAAAAAAGACCCTCACAGAAATACTCAGAAGGACATCTGACCAAATACCTGGGCACCGTGGCCCAGCCAAACTGACACAAAATAACGAGCCATCGCGGCGTATGTCCATAGAAGCGTATTCACAGTCAGTGATTACAGAAGACTGTAGAATCAGACCCATAGCTACTGGATACTAATCACAGGATTTGAAAATGTACCAAATTTACCATCACTTTTGAAAAACAAACCTAATAATACTTTTAGACGACGTTGCTAACCTTCCACCAGTCTCCTAAATCTTGATCTGAGGGGGGATAGTTTGGACAAGAAAAGGGAGTGGAAGGGCAAGAAGGCGAGTACAGAGTTAGAAACAGCGTCCTAGGGTGACTTGGAAGTTAAGCATGTGTGAAAATTAATCCGGGGCAATCTCACTACATTGGAATTAGGAGGGAGGCCGGAAGGGGGAGCACTCAGGCCCTCCCGCTGGCGGTCCATTGCGGACACAAGAAGGGACGTGCTTGCAAGTGGATACTCGTGGGGCTGCAATGGCAGGACCCCGGCAAGGGAAAGGGCTTCTCTTCGCCTGCAACGGCCCAGCCAATAAGCAACTGTCACAACTCAGCCAATGAGAAGCCACCATACTTGAACCTCCGAGTTTGCTCCAATGTGGAGCATAGAATCTCTCAATGAAATTGCTGGTGGAAATAAACAAAAATGAACTCAAAATGGATAAAGGACCTGAATGTGAGACAGGAAACCATCAAAACCCTAGAAAAGAAAGCAGGAAACAACCTCCTTGACCTCAAGAGCAGCAGTTTCTTACTTGACACATCCCCAAAGGCAAGGGAATCAAGAGCAAAAATGAACCATTGGGACTTCATCAAGATTAAAAACTTCTGCATGGCAAAGGAAACGATCCATAAAACTAATAAGGCAACCGACAGAATGGGGAAAGATAGTTGCAAATGACATATCCAATAAAGGGCTAGTATCCAGAATCTTTAAGGAACTCACCAAACTCCACACTCAAAAAACAAATAATCCAGTAAAGAAATGGGCAGAAGACATGAACAGAGACTTCTCCAAAGAGGACAGCCAGATGGCCAACAGATACATGAAATGATGCTCAACATCACTCACCATCAGGTAAATACGGATCAAAACTATACTGAGATACCACCTCATGCCAGTCAGAGTGGCTAAAATGAACAAATCAGGAGACTCTAGATGCTGGTGAGGATGTGGAGAAATGGGCCCCTCCTACACTGTTGGTAGGAATATAAACTGGTGCAGCCCCTCTGGAAAACAGTGTGGAGGTTCCTCAAAAATTAACAATAGAACTCCCCTAGGACCTAGCAATAGCACTGCTGGGAATTTACCCAAGGGATACAGAAATGCTGATGCATAGGGGCACATGGACCCCAATGTTAATAGCAGCACTCTCAACAAGAGCCAAATCATGGAAAGAGCCTAAGTGTCCATCAACGGACGAATGGATCAAGAAGATGTGGTTTATCTATACAATGGAATACTACATGGCAATGAGAAAGAATGAAATCTGGCCATGTGTAGCAACATGGATGGAACCTTGAGGGTGTTATGCTGAGCGAAATAAGTCAGGCAGAGAAGGACAGATACCATATGTTTGCACGTATAGGAGGATTAGGAGAAACTTACAGAGGACCGTGGGGGAGAAGAAGGGGAAAATGGGGAGAGGGAAGGAGGCAAACCATGAGAGACTCTTGAATACCGAGAATAAACTGAGGGCTGATGGAGGTGGGGGAGAGGAAGGGGGTGATGGGCATGGAGGAGGGCACTTGTTGGGATGAGCACTGGGTGTTATATGGAAACCAACTTGACAATAAACTATGAAGGAAAAAAAATAATAAAACTAAGAAAAAAAGGAAATTGCTGGTGGGAATCCAAAGTGGTTACTACCACTATGGAAATGTGTATACATATATTCACACACACACATGATCCTGCCAAGCTATGTAAAAATAAAATAAAATATATAAATGTATATAATAAATAAATAAATCTATATATGTAAGATTTAACATGCATTTAACATACAGCCCAGCATGGGTAGACATTTCTAGATGTCTACTCAAAAGCAATGAAAATGTATGTCCAGAAAAGACATACACTCAAATGTTCATAGTAGCATTATTCATAATAGTCCCAAACTGGAAAAAATGCAAATATGCATCAACTGATAAAGAGATGAACTGCACAGTTAAAAAAAAAAAAAAACCCAACAACTGATAGACCTAAGCATGTGGATGAATCTGAATATTTCACTGATTAAAGCAGTCAAACGCAAAAGCGCACAGTGACAGAAAGCAAACCAGTGGATGATTGAGCTCAGGGGCCTTGGAAGAGCATAAAAGAGCAAGAATGAACTTCCTCTGGGCCATGGAACTGTTCTATAAGTTGATTACGGGGGTGGCTACATGACTTGATACAATTCCTAAAACTCACTGGATACACGTAAAATGGGTGGATCTTACTGTCCAGAAATTGCAGCTGAAGAGAGTTGAAAATTTTCTAAAAAGGAAAGATTTTTTTTTTAATTTTTAACATTTATTCATTTTTTTCTGTATTTATTTATTTATATTTTTTTTACAAATACTTTATTGTCAAATTAGTTTCCACATAACACTCAGTGCTCATCCCCACAAGTGCCCTCCTCCATGCCCATCCCTCCTCTCCTCCACATCCATCAGTCCTCAGTTTTTTCAGCATTCAAGAGTCTCTCCTGGTTTGCCTCTCTCCCTAAAAAGGAAAGATTTTATGTTTCCTTTCTGCCCGAAGTGCCCATCCATGCTAGATGCCCAGAGTCACTTTTAGAGGAAATCTGCCAAGTAGGCAATAATGTCAGAAAGCTACCCTGTGGGGGAATCCACAGCCCATGTAAACTGCTTTGCTTTGGAGAACTTTCCTTTCTTCTAAACGTTAGCCATCCTAAATGGTTCCTCCTCCTGTCTCCCAGTCTTTCCCAAGGCTTCCTTCTTCCCATCAGAGTCTAAGCTATATGTATTTATTTATTTTTTATTTTGTTTATTTTGAAAGAGAGAAAGAGTGCGCACACATGAGTGGGGGAGGGGCAGAGAGAGAGAGAGAGAGGGAAGGAGGGAGGGAGGGAGGGAGAAAGAATCCCAAGCAGCCTCTGGGCTGATAGCTGGATCTCACGATCCTTGAGAAATCGAGTTGGATGCTTAATAGACTAAGCTACTCAGGCGCCCCAAAGCTACATGCATTTAAACTCCTGATTTCCCTTTCCATTTTTCCGTCCACCTCTCTGTTCCCCACATTTCAGTCACAAATTCTTTGTGGACTCTATGCAGGAATACGGCTTCCATTTTTCACTTGCTGGCATGGTCCTCGACATCTTTAACATTTCTATCCTTCGCCCACCCTCATGAGTTTGGATCCCCTTGCCCTCTCCTGCTCCCATCACAGCTCAACTGTTCCTGTCGGCCCCTCTGTGCCGGCTACAGCAGGGGACCCAAACAGCCACTTATTGTTCCCCCAGCTAACCTAATGAGCTCGCACTTTGCACACTTTACGCAGCCCTGCCCCAAGGGCGCAACCACAACTTGGAAGAGGAAGATGTCGTTGGAGGCTCAGAGAAGTCCAGCAAGCTTCCTCACAAAGTGGCCTCACAAAGCCCGGTGTCCGCTTGGGACCAAGCAGACGCGACATTCATCCTCACAAGGGTTTAACAGGTGCATCCTTGACGGATACTAGACACCTCTGAAGGGCATCAGGACTTGACTTCGGTGAAGTTCACACTAAGCCAAGAGAGCTCCATTCAATATCCTGTCTCAGACTACACTCAGCTCTGCTACTCAGCTGAGCACACATAGTCAAGGTCAAAATCCGTACATCCAAAAATAACACAAGAACAGCCTCTCAGATTGGTAAAGAGTAAACAGGTTTGTGAGGCCCAGTTGGTGGATTTATGGGTAAAGCACATATTTTATACACTGCTGTCATATATATATACGTTGTATTAGTATATACACAAATACAGGACAGTATGTGAAACTATGTGTTGTGCTTCTGAAGCAGTAATTCAGCAAGGGAGTTACAAGGCTTTCGTGAGCATACTCTTTGACACAGCAACTCCCCTTATAGGATTTCGTCAAGAACATAGGATCTACAGTAAGACAGACCTGGATTTGAATCCTGACACCACCTTCTTCCTATATGACCTCTCTCTGTCCTAGTTTTCCCATCTATAAAATCAGGGCAAAAAACCCTGACAACACTGGGGAAAACACGGGCATGTATTATACTGTCTTTTACCATGAAGATGAGCAGCTGTCCAGGACTAAGGCGATTTCCAGGATGTGAAATATTGAGTGCTAAATCCAGGAAGGTCCTGGACAAACTGGAACAGGGTCTACATGACCTCTTTCAAGAGCTGCGATTTCTTTTAGAGTTTATTTATTTACTTTGAAAGAGAGCGAGAGTGAGAGCGTGAGTGTGGGACAAGCAGAGAGAGAGAGGGAGACAGAGAATCCCAGGCAGGCTCCACAGTCAGCACGGAGCCTGACGCGGGACTGGATGACACAACCGTGAGATCATGACCCGAACAAAACCGAGAGTGTCACGCTTAACCAACTGAGCCAGCCAAGCACCCCCAGGACCTGCATTTTTTTGACTAGTCGGTTCTACAAAGTATCAGAGCCATTCTGTATAACCCTCTGGACCATTTCTGAAGTACCAGCCACACCCTAAGCCCTTTATATAAATCAGTGGCTCTCATACCTGCATGTGCATCATAAGTACTTGGAGGGCTCAGTAAAACACATTTCTGGGCCCCAGCCCAGGGGCTGATTCAGGAGGTCATGGAAATGCGTACCAGGCACAGTCAAGATGGCGACCAGAGGCAAGAAGGTGGGACAAAGTGGGGACTCACTAGACGGAAACAACAGGTATACACCATGCAGTTCCGAACTCACGCCAGCCTCCCTAACAGTACTGTCTCCTAAAACAGGGGACCACGTCTCATTCATCCCTGACACCTATGCGCAGGTGTGCCCAGCCCAGCATGAGGTGCACAGCCCGTGCTCAACACACCTCAACAGCTCTTTCCTCAATGCCATCCTTGAGGAGATGGGCCTTCTAAGCATAAGCTGGGACCACGCCCATGACCCCACCTGACTGCTTTGCTACCTAATCGCAGGACATTTATCTCAGGATCTGCTGGCACAGCCACAGGACAGGCTTTATTGTGTGGCCTTTCATTCACCTATCACAGATTTATGGATCCTATCTTGGCCCTGGACAGACCACTGGGTGTGATCATGGGCTGCTGCCTCGGCCCGACCCGGGTGCATAGCTCTGTGCACGCGGGCAAATTCACTTTGGTCCCTTTTATCCAAACGGGGTGGGGGGGGTGGGGGGGGTGGAAATTCTACCAATTTCAGCAGATGCTGGTGGGATGAGCAGAGGACAGTGGCACTTGGACACAGCAGAGCACACTGTATGGCACCTAGTAAGTGTGCCACAGATGGCAGCTATCATTACTCAAGATGCCCGCCCCCATGACACTGCTGTGTGGCCACAGGACATTACGTGGGGTGGGGGTGGGGGGAGCCCAGGATCCCTGCACAGTCATACCCGGCCACTTCCTAACTGGCCAGCAATCCTGGAACATGGGGGGCAGAAGCTTCAGCAGAAAGGATGCTCAGAGCCCAGTCCCAGGGACCTCTCAGCTGCTTTGGGAAGAACTCGGTATCAGCCAAGGACCTAGTGGGCAAGCAGAACACCCTATGGGCCAGAGTTTAGGCATCTGGGCACCAGAAAGTCTGGTCTTCAAAAGTCAGCCATGGGGCTGTGAGGACGATCCAATAAAGTAATTAACGCGAAGCACCTAGCACAGGCATGGCCACCATTAGAAGAGCTGCGGTCCCCACCCCTGAAGGTGCCGGCTAGTGTCAAAACCTACCCAGTAATGGGACCCTGACTAAACCTGTAGGGAGTGGCCTACAGTGGCGGTATTTGTAGATGGCTAACCAGGCCCCACTGCCTCCAAATCCCCTCCATGGCTCCAGATGTCACAATGCCACACCATCATTGTTAGAAATGTGCTCCTCAAGAAGGGGAGCCCTCCTGCACGCAAACTGGGGCAGCTGCTCTGGAGAACAGTATGGAGGTTCCTCAAGAAACTGAAAATAGAACTACCCTATGATCCAGCAATCACACTATTAGGTATTTAGCCAAAGGATACAAAAATACAGATTCAAAGGGGTACATGCGCCCCAATGTTTATAGCAGCACTATCAACAATAGCCAAACGAAGGAGAAAGCCCAAATATCCATCGACTGATGAATGGATAAAGAAGAGGTGGTGTATATGTACAATGGAATATTACTCAGCCATCAAAAAGAAGGAAATCTTGCCATTTGCAGTGATGTGGACGGAGCCAGGATGTATCATGTGAAGCAAAATAAGTCGGTCAGAGAAACACAAACACCATATGAGTTCACTCATATGTGGCATTTAGGAAGCAAAACAGATGAACATATGGGAAGGGGGTGGGGAGTGGAAAGGGAAGAGAGGGAAACAAACCACGAGAGACTCTTAATGATAAAGAACAAACTATGGATTGGCGGAGGGAGGTGGGTGGGACATGGGGTATTTGGGGGATGGGTACTCAGGAGGGCACTGGTGATGAGTGCTGGGTGTTGTATGTAAGTGGTGAATCACTGATTCTCCTCCTGAAACCAAAATCACACTGGATGTTAACCAACTAAAATTAAAAAAAAGAAAGAAAGAAAGAAATGCACTCCTCATAGAATGGGTGGCAAATACATAGCATTTGTTCTGAGGAATTCGCTTCTGGCGTGTAGGGCACACATCACTGATAAGGGACTCTATGCCACCAGCCCAAATAAAGCCTCTCTACATGGTACTCCACGCAGTAATTGCCAGAAGGACTGAGGTGGCCTGGGAGCCCTCCCATCTGCCTGCCCAACATACAGGTTCTCTCTCATTGCTTTTTTTTTTTTTCCAGATTTGGTTTTACAATTAAGTTTATCTGTCATTGTTATATTATATTAGTTATTATTATATTAGTATATATATATATATATATTATATATATTAGTACCAACTACTGATCTTACTCACATTTCCCAGTTTCACTTGTACCCATTTATGTATATGTGTCTGTGTGTGTACTCAGTTCTATGTAATTTTATCATGTCAAGTTCATGTATCTATCACCACAGTCAAGATACTGAACTGTTCCTTCACCACGCGGACCCCTCCTGTTGCGCTTTTAGAATTACCTGCACCCCTCTTCCCAGGCTCCAGACCCCATTCCTAATCCCTAGCAAGTACTAATCTGTTTCCTATTTGTATAATTTGTCATTATGAGAAGGTTATATAGATAAAATCATTGAGTATAAACCTTTTGGGATTGGCTCTTTTCACTTAGCATCAAGCTCCAGCACGCCATCCAGACTGTTCCACGGATCAGCAGTTCGCTCAGATCATTGCTGGCTCATATTCCACAGTGGATTTCCCACATGAAAGAGCATCTGAGGTGTTCCTGAGAGTTTTTTTGCTATTACAAATAAAGGTGCTAAGAACACTCATGTACAAGTTTTGACACGAATATAAATCTTCATTTTTTGGAACAAAGGCCCAGGAGTGAAATTGCTAGGTCATATGGTAGTTGCATGTTCATTTCATAAAAGAAACTGCCAAACTGTTTTCCACAAAGGCTGTACCGCTTCACATTCCCATCAGAGATGTACAAGGGAATCCAGTTTCTCCCTATCCTTGCCAGCATTTCGTGTTTTCACGAATTTTCTGTTCTGTTCCATTGACCTATGTGTCTATTTTGGTGTCAGTACCATACTATTTTGATGACTACAGCTTGGAAATATAGCCTGAAATCCAGAATTGTGATGCCTCCAGCTTTGCTTTTCTGGAAAAATCTCCTAAGCAGATCCCTGCCCCTCCAGCACACATTCTGAGGTTAGCAAATAAATTTCCTGTATACCCTAGTCATTTTTCAAACTGCTGCTTCTATGCTATATCTCAGCAGTGGTGTCTGTTGTGGTGTCTCCTTAAGGGCAAGGACTCAGCTTCCTATTGCCCTTTGGCTCTCTTAGAAATGAGACTGCTGACTTTTAAGGTTCCACTGATTATAAGAACGTGCAAAGTTAGGTCGTTCTGGTTTTCAAAGCCAAATGTCATGGGGATATGTCTTCCCAGTATGAGTCTCTTGTGCCTGCGGTGCCTGGTATGGGGTCTGCTCCTCTCCCCTCTCTCTGGCCTCCGCGTCCCTCCCTCCCGCAGACAATCTCACATTGTCAATTTGGCCCCCACCAATATGACCTCTTCTCTACATGTAGTGATGGAGAGTCTGTTCTGCCAGTCTCTGGGTCATTTTCTGGGTTATTCACACTAATGTGGGTGTTATCTAGGTGTATCCATGGGGCAAGATGAGCCTAGCATCCTCCTACTCTGCCATCTTCCCTGGAAGTTGGAGTTTATTTCTATTTTTAATTTTGTGAGGACCTTTTGTACTGTTTTCCACAGGGGCCGCACCAGTTCACATTCCCACCAACAGTGCACAAGGGCTCCTTGTTCTCCACATCCTTGCTATGTCTTATCCCATTTCTGCTGGAATATTTGCTATTGCTGTGTTGTGGGCTCCTAGTCCTTTGTCAGATATACAGTTTGCAAATGTTTTCTCCCAGACTGTCTTCTCATTCCCCTTTGCTTGGCCTCTGGCAGAACTAATGTTCGGATTTTGATGAGGTCCAATGTATAAATGTTTCCTTTTATGGAAGATGCTTTTGGCCCTGTGATTTCAGATAGGGAACAGTTGATCTGTCCTTGTCGTCCTTTAAGTCAGCTACCTTAGAGGTTTGCAAGGTTGGGGATCAGCACCTAATCGTTACGTATCAAGCATGTGCCAAACATCACTTCATTTAATCGTCCCAACCACGCTATGAGATAGATGCCATTACTATCGGCATTTTACAGGTGAGGAAGCTGAGACACAGGAGGACCGGGGGATTTGCCCCCGGTTCCACAACTAGAAACTGGAAGGGCCGGCCCCAGATCTTGGTCTGCTGCTGCTTCCAAAGCACCCGACTCGGTGGTCACTTCACGTTTCCAGCAGGCTACCTAAACTCCGACTTGTGGCATACAGTGTGGTTATAAATCTGACCTCAGACATGATCATGCACCTGACGCATGTTCCTATCCAATTACTAGAACAAAAACCAACAGGGACAACAAGGGATACACAAGCAGAAGGACCCCCATGCCAACTTTTGCGGTGCTCCACACCCAGTCCCTCACGCTCCTACTGCCAGGCCTACCGCACACCCAGGGTGTGTGCCACCTGCCCTCACGCTGCCACGGGTCTTGTGGCATGGTGGCAGTGGATTTCCCGGGCCGCTGCTAGGTCCGTGCACATCTGTCTTTCAGAAGCCCTCTAATCTGGCCCCAAGCTTTATTGGGCATATCTGGATTCCTGGGTTCAAATTCCTACTGCGTCCACGTAGGTAGAGGACTCTCATACCCACCAATGGCTCCTAAGGCCTATGTTGCCCCCAATGAATCCCCCCCACATCTACCCCCAAAAGGCTTCTCAACAATTGTTAATAATCTTGAAACGAACTGACTTCCTGAGCACAACAGACGCTATAACCCCAGCTCAATGGTCTGCTCTATCACCTGTTGATGCTTTAGCACTTCTGTTTCTATAAATACATTTCCTTAAAAATCGGCATTTTCTAGGATTGAAAATAAAGCTATTTTTCTTTCCTTCTTTACTGAAAAACCAACAAATAAACAAACAAACAAAAAAAACCCTCTTCTCACCAGCTCCCCTGATCACGGAGACAGCTGCCTGCCCACATTCGTCTCTTCCCTTCCTTTCTTTTTGTGGCCTGTGAGTTTGGGATAAGAAGGTCATTTTGGATTCAGGCTCCTGGGCAAAGGACCTTCACGTTCCTCTGTTTTTTGATGTATTTGTTTCAAATGCTTTCCAAAGACCTAGACTGTGTCTACAAAATTTAATCTTACAGGGGCACCTGGGTGGCTCAGTCAGTTGAGCATCCAACTTTGGCTCAGGTCGTGATCTAGTGGTTCATGAGTCCGCAGTTCATGAGTTCAAGCCTCGCATCGGGCTCTGTGCTGACAGCTCAGAGCCTGGAGCCTGCTTCGGATTCTGTGTCTCCCTCTCTGCTCCTCCCCTGCTCACACTCTGTGTCTCTCTCTCTCTCTCTCTCTCAAAAATAAATAAACATTAAAAATATATATTACAGATTTTATTACTGGCTCTGGTCTTCACCCCTGGGCTTTTCTCCTACTTCCACACTCAAACCTTATGTTCTAGTGCAATTTGGATTAATCACCCGTTCCCTAAACATGCACTGGGCTTCCCCACCCCACCCCCACAGCCTTTTTACATTCTCTTCACTCTAATAATCTGCCACCCATTTCTAGCAATCCCCACCTACCACAATGTCTGTGATGACTTCAAGACCTAAATAAAATCCTGCCTCTTTAATCGAGGCTTTCTCCATAACCCCTGTTCCACACGTTTCCCCCTCTCTATTTGTAGAGTACTGGGCACCACTCATGACGTTCGCTATACATACACTGCTTTATGTTCTAGTTATTTTCCCACCCATATCCACATGAAAGACAGCAGAACCCCTGAGGGTAGGGCCTCCTTCTGACATGTCTTCATGACCCTTGTCCACGTCACAGTGTCTTCGACATAGCAGGCATGAACTGTGTGCTCCGCGGGGGAATGGCTGACCTAGTGCTGTTCGTTTAATTTAACAAACACTTGGGTAGCAGTTACTGTGCCCCAGACATTGTTCACTTGGGTGGCATTTACCAAGTGTCACATACTGCTCCAATGTCTAGACAGACATTACCTCCCTGGACTGTGACAAGCTTCCACGGAGGTAGGTACTATTAGGAGCCAAAAGTGACAGATAAGCAAAGTGGGACTCAATGCGTTGCTCTGGCCCAAGGTACCCCGCCCAGTAAGTGTCACAGCCAGGATTCAAACCAGGCAACCTGCCTCAGGCCTGAGCTCTTAGCCCTGGGCATCTTAACAAGGCCTGGAATGACATGCCCAGTGTGGAATCTATCGGATAGCGAATATGGAATCCAGATCCAATTGTTCTGGACAATTCATGGCACCATCTCTCCAGTCATGTTCTTCACAGGAACTATGGCTCAAAGGGGTGCTGGGGCAAACAAAATGACACAAAGTGCTGAATTAAACTGAGTCTTTCTGAAGCCTTTCTGAAGGCCAGAACTCCTTCAGTCCCTTGTCAGCGTCCTAACTTTTGTTTTCATGATCGCCTTCCCATCCCCAGGTGTATTTTGAGACATTTTCCCTCTACTTGCCTCCTCGTGAAATGTTAACATCACAGATACCCTGTATATCTGTTAATGTACTGGATGTATGTGTATCTGTGCTTTACCCATAAAGCGATATTTTTTCATCACCCAAGAACCAATGCTCTCCTCTCTCTGAGGACAATATTGCCTTGTTAAGAATCCATGCTCAATGCTAACAAGCACTGAATCCTTCCAGTGTCTAAGAGGACAGGGTGAGCAGGATCCTCACGCCTGTTTGATCCAAGATTTTCCGTAAAATATCTCTGCTTTCAGTAAAGTAACACAATTTGCAACACTGCTTAGAGCTAATAATCACTCTGATAATATGCACGACAACAACAATCTTGCGATGGATGTTGGGGTGAGAAAATGATTCAATCCCAGTCTCAAGTTCTGAGAGTTATCAGATGAGTCATCAGTAAGATACATTTCTTAGAACTCTCAAAGCCTCAGTTTCCACACCTGTTAAAGGGGACACTAAGGCTTTAAGTGTTCTAAGGGGCTTTTGTGAAACCACGAAGGTCTAAACCCTGTAAATTATTAGACACTATGCAAAGGTAGGGGTCAAAGTTATAGCCACCTAAAGGGAAATGGGGCTTAACTCTTTTGAAGACTGAACTGAAAAGTCAGTTTTACTTCATGCGAACTTTTAATAATAAATAGTGCGATGTCTCCCTGGGTATTGGCTCCCCCATACAATAAAAGCATCCTCTGCTTAGACAAGATTCTTTAACCGTAGTCACAGGAGCAAAACTCACATAACTGAAAGCTAAGTAGAATCTTCTCATTGTCGTCCTCATATAGAACATCGAGTTTCCAGATGGATAAATATATAACCTGAAAATGAAATGTTTTGTCCAGCATTTCCCAAACAATCTCAGGATCCCCTTCCAGACTTGTGGGAGTGAATAGGCATAGCTGGGAAGTTGTATGTTTTTAAGATTATTTATGTATTTAGTAACCTTTACACCTGATACGGGGCTTGAACTCTAGACCCCAAGATCAAGAGTTGCAAGCTGTTCTGACTGAGCCAGCCAGACGCCCCGGGAAGTTGTGGGGTTTTTTGACAGGCTCCCCAGGAGAGTCCCATGATCTGCAGTGTTAGAAAACTACCCTCACTCAATCCCCTGGCTTTCCAAGCCTTGCCTTCACTTTTATTCCCAATTAATTGATCCCTTCATTTATCCCACAAACTTGCCGGAGTGAGTCTCATATGCTACGACCTAAACAGGTACCCTGGGGCACAATCCCTGGGCCCTTCCGCTCATGAAACTTGAATTCTAGAATGGAAGATCGAACTTGAGCAAATCATTACAAGGCAACACGGGCCACAAGGAGGGAAGTTCTGGATCAGAGGTGAGGCTGGAGAGGTGTGTGAGGGGCTGGTGAGAGCTTTGGAGGAAACGTTAAGGGTTTTGGAGGTTATCGTAAAGCTGTTTAAAATTGGAGTGACCCGGCGCCTGGGTGGCTCAGGCGGCTAAGCATCTGAGTCTTGGTTTCCGCTCATGATCATGATCTCGGGGTTCATGAGTTTGAGCCCCGTGTTGGGCTCCACACTGACAGCATGGAGCCTGCTTGGAGGTCTCTCCCTCTCTCCCTCTGTCCCTTCTCCGCTCATGCTCGTTCTCGCTCTCTCTCTCAAAATAAATAAACTTAAAAAGAAATAGAGTGACAAGATAAGATTTACATTTTTTAAAAATGTTTATTTATTTTGGAGAGAGAGAGAGCATGTGCGGGAGAGGGACAGAGAGAAAGGAAGACACAGAATCGAAAGCAGGCTCCAGGCTCCAAGCTGTTAGTGCAGAACCTGACACGGGGCTTGAACCCACAAACTGTAAAATCATGGCCTGAGCCGAAGTCAGACGCTTAACTGACTGAGCCACCCAGTCGCCCCTAGGCTTACATTTTAAAAACTGACATTTATTGAGCCTTTACAATGGGCCGGGCCATGTTTCTAGCACTTTACATGCATTAACTCATTGAATCCTTACAACAACCCCCCACGAAGTGAACCCTATTTTCCCTACCTTACAGATGAGGAAAATGAGGGACACGGGAGAAATAAGTAATTTACAGACTCCCAAAACAGAGCATATAACCAAACCAGGGTCCACGTGTTTAAACATGCCCCAGCTCCTCTGAAGGACCAGCCTATCCTGTGAAATCAAATGCTCTTCACCACAGAATGAAACGGAGGAGCAAGAATTGATGTAGGAAGATGAGTTAGGAGGCCGTGGCAGGCATCCAGGAGAGAGATACTAGTGGTAATAGAGATCGAAATGTATAAATTAGAGAAATGCTTAGGATCGAAACCAGTGACTTTCAACCTTGGCTGCCCATCGAATCACCTGGAGAGCGTCAAAGAATAGAAATGTCTGGGTCCCAGAGATTTGGATTGCATTGGTCTGGGCACGGAAATTTTTTTAAATATAACTTATTATCAAATTGGCTAACATACAGTGTATAAAGTGTGCTCTTGGTTTTGGGGGCAGATTCCTGTGGTTCATCGCTTACATGCAACACCCAGTGCTCATCCCAACAAGCAGGCAGTGAAATGTTTTAAAGCACCTCAGGGGCGGCTGGGTGGTCCAGGCAGTTAAGCCTCTGACACTTGTTTTTGGCTCAGGTCATGATCTCACGGTTCATGGGTTTGAGCCCCGAATTGGCTCTGTGCTGACAAGCTGCTCTCTTACCTTCTTTCTCCCTCTCCCTCTCTCTGTCTCTTTCTCTCTCTCAAAATAAATAAATAAACATTTTTTTTAACATTCACTTGTTTTTGAGAGAGAGAGACAGAGCGCGAGTGGGGTAGGAGCAGAGAGAGAATGAGACACAGAATCCAAAGCAGGCTCCAGGCTCTGAGCTGTCAGCACAGAGCCCGATGTGGGGCTCAAACCCACGAACCGTGAGATCATGACCTGAGCCGAAGTCGGACATTCAACTGACTGAGCCACCCAGGTGCCCTGAGTAAATAAACATTTTTAAAAAATAAATAAAAGCTCCTCAGATATTCTAGCATGCAGGCAAAGTTAAGAACCACTAGTCTAAACTGGTACTTCCAAGACTTTAATGTGAAGAAAAAGAAATATAAAATATTTTTCCAGCTTTGTGGAAATCTAGTAATTGACATACAACTTTGTGTAAGTTTAAGGTATCCAAATGTGATGATTTGGTATATGTATACGTTGTGAAGTGATTGACACGATAAGGTTAGTTAACACATCTTTCACCTCACATAGTTACTTTTGGTTTTCTTTCTCTGTCTGGCTTATTTCACTTAGCATAATGCCCTCAAGTTCACCCAAGTTGTCACAGATGGCAGTATTTCCTTCTTTTTAATGGCCGAGTGATATTTCATATATAAAAACAGATTGGTACAAATCAAGACCACGATGAGATATCACCTCACACCTGCCAGAATGGCTAAAATTAACAACACAGGAAACAACACGTGTTGGCGAGGATGTGGGGAAAGGGAACCCTCTTACACTGTTCATGGGAATGCAAACTGGTGCAGTCGCTCTGGAAAACAGTGTGGAGGGTCTTCAAAAAGTTAAAAATAGAGGGGCGCCTGGGTGGCTCAGTCAGTTAAGTGTCCAACTTTGGCTCAGGTCATGATCTCACGGTTTGTGGGTTCAAACCCCATGTCGGGCTCTGTGCTGAAGGCTAGCTCAGAGCCTGGAGGCTGCTTCAGGTTCTGTCTCCTTCTCTCTCTGCCCCTCCCTGCTCATGCTCTGTCTCACTCTATCTCTCAAAAATAAATAAATGTAATTTTTTTTTAAGTTAAAAATAGAACTACCCTAGGTCCCATCAATTGCACTACCAGGTATTTATCTGAAGGACACAAAAAACTGATTCGAAGGGGTATATGCACCTCAATGTTTATAGCAGTGCTATCAATGATAGCCAAATTATGGAAAGAGCACAAGTGTCCATCGACTGATGAATGGATAAAGAAGACATGGTATCTATCTATCTATCTATCTATCTATCCACACACACACAATGGAGTATCACTCAGCCATCAAAAAGAATAAAATCTTGCCATTTGCAATGACATGGCTGGAGCTAAAGTGTATTATGCTAAGCGAAATAAGACAGTCAGAGAAAGACAAATATCATATGATTTCACTCATTTGTGGAATTCAAGAAACAAAACAGATGAACATTGGAGAAGGGAAAAAAGAAAAAGAGAGGGAGGCAAACCATAAGAGACTTTTTTTTTAACGTTCATTAATTTTTGAGAGACAGAGAGAAACAGAGCGGGAGTTGGGGAGGGACAGAGAGAGAGGGAGACAGAATCCAAAGTAGACTCCAGGCTCTGTGCTGATACAGAGCCTGATGTGGGGCTCGAACTCACGAACCGTGAGATCATGACCTGAGCCAAAGTCGGATGCTTCATCGACTGAGCCCCCCAGGTGCCCCAAGACACTCTTAGCTATAGAGAACTACAGAGAACTATATCAAATTGAGGGTTGATGGAGGGAGGTGGGAAGGGGATAGGCTAGATGGGGAATGGGCACTAAGGAGGGTACTTGTGATGAGCACTAGGTGTTGTATGTAAGTAATGTGTCACTCAATTCTACTGCTTTTTTAATGTCTATTTATTTTGGGGAGAGAGAGAGAGCAGAGGAGGGACAGAGAGTCAGGAGGGACAGAGAATCAAGAGAGGGCTCTGCTCTGACAGCAGCAAATCCCGTGTAGGGCTCGAACTCACGTACCATGAGATCATGGCCTGAGCCAAAGTTGGACACTCAACCAACTGAGCCACGCAGGCGCCCCATTAAATTCTACTCCTGAAACCAACATCACCCTATGTGTTAACAAACTAGAATTTAAATAAAAACTTGAGGGGTGCCTGGGTGGCTTAGTCGGTTAAGCATCCGACTTTCGCTCAGGTCATGATCTCGCAGTTCGTGGGTTCGAGCCCCGCGTCGGGCTCTGTGCTGACTGCCAGCTCAGAGCCTGGAGCCTGTTTCAGAGTCTGTGACTCTCCTGACCTCCCTGCTCACGCTAGTTCTCTCTCCTAGAAATAAATAAAACATTTAAAAAATAAATAAATAAATAAATAAAAACTTGAAACAAGGATAAAATAAAATAAAAATAAAAACAGGTTGGAAACAACCTGACGATAGACAATTGACACAAAGAATACGAAGGAACATCCAGCGAAATATGAGGCGATACAGGATGTATGTTGTTGTGAAAGACAAGGGAAGAAAATTTTGAGGAGGACATGATCGATAATGTTGAATGCTGCTGAAAAGTCAAGTAAGTGAAAGCTCTGAAGTTTCCATTAGCTTTAGCAAGAAAAAGATCAATGAGGAGAGCAGTTTCTTGACGGTGGCTGTTGGAGTGGGCAGAGGGAAGACTGTGGTTGAAGGAAGGGTGAGTGTTAATGAGAATGTGTGGGAAAAAAAATTTTTAAACAGAGAGGTGGGGCAGTAGTCCGGCAGAGAGACACATGACTAATAAAAGATATCTGCAAAAGATAGGTACATGTTTAACTGCTGCTGGGCAGAGGGTGATAGAGAGGAAGAGGTTTGAGATAAAGGAAAAAAGAAGATGCCACAAAAGGTAGAAGGGGAAAGACAGATCATGGCAAGAAGATAATACACCCTTCCTAACATGGGAAAAGGATGCTGCCACAATTATAAACATGGTGGTGGAGATTTACAGAGAGTTGTGTCTGATGGCTTCTACTTTCCTTGAGAAGAGAGCTAGGAGTCATCATTTGAGAATGGAGATGGAGGTGAATAGTAGGGTCAGAGCTGTGAGGAAAGTGGAGAAGATTTAAAATATTGTTCGGAGGGCTGATGGGGGTGGGGATGAGGGGAAGGGGGGTGATGGGCATGGAGGAGGGCACTTGTGGGGATGAGCACTGGGTGTTATATGGAAACCAACTTGACAATAAACCATTAAAAACATAAAATATTATTGTTCAGAATGGGAAATGGGTGAATTGCTAGGCTAGGCTTGAAGAAACACTTGAGATGAATCATCACGAATTTACAGTGGAATGAACTTACCTTGTGTGACTTTTTTGGCAGTGCTCTGCCAATCCAGAAAGGATATAAAGAAAGTAGGTAATTTAATTGAATTCACACAGGTTCTGGAATTTCCTAGGTAGTAAGGTGAGCTTAGTGAGCTTCTCTCCCACACCCCACATCACCTGGCACAAAATTTAAGGAAGCACTCATCCTCAGGGTCATGCAAGGGTTGGATTGGCACCTGACACTGAGTGCCCCCTTACATTCTTGGGGTTGTGGGGAAGAAGAGGTAGCATCGAAGGCTCGTTTACCTCACCCTAGGCCCATCCCTGCACAAATAAGTTTGGTATATTGGCATTCGTGACATGAAGAATATTGACAAGAGAGTAATTACAGTAACAGACCCTATTTATGTAAGATAGAGGGACAAGTAAGTAAAAATGGGAGAAAGTACAAGGATGAGGCAATGGGGAAAACTGACTGAGTAAACTGAAAAGCTAACAAGTTGTAGCCAGAAAGGAATTCTGAAATTGTGGTCTTCGAGGTGGAACAAATTTGGGTCCTAAAAAGTTTCAAGATGAGATGGGAGATGTCAGGGGCTGAAGTGGAGGTCAAGGAGCTTCAAGATCAAGCTGTTGAATGTGTTGTTCTTATGGCTGTTGAGTTCAGCTATGATGTATGGTAAGATGTGGGATAGAGGGGAAGAAAGGGTCTCTGCACTCGGTGAATTCAGAGGAGTATCTAAGAGATCAGTAGATGACAGCAAAAAGGAAGGTTAAAGAGAAGTTAAACTGATTGGTACAGGTCTCAAGAGGAGCGAGGTTTTTTGTTTTCTTTTGTTGTTATTATTGCTATTTGCTGTTTTTGCTTTTGTTTCTGAGTGGGTAGAGGAGCTGAGAGTGGCTTTGGACGGTGAAGATCAAACTGGCCCTGCTGTTCCATAAAGAAGGGGAACATGACCTGCAGCCAACTCAAGAAGCAGCTGGCATTATGGTTTCTTCACTGACGAACCAAGTTTCACATAAGGCTAAGTCATGAAGCGACTGTCTTATGAAAGGGTTGAGTTTGGAGGTGAATTTGTTAAACAGGTGATGAGAATTCCAGAGGACTTGAAGGAGCAGATTGAAGCATGGTAGAATTAGCTGGTTCATAGGATTTAGGGGACAGCAAGTCACAATGAATCCCATGGAGGATGGTGGGCATGCAGGACTCTAAGAATTCTATTTTGGTCTGCGTGTCACATCCTGACGCTACCACACAGGGCTCAAATTTTTGTACTTGCTTTTGACTTTCTCATGGTCCTCAGGGATGGGATAGCAGTGAGTGATGATAGGGAAAATCTTACTGTGTTGTTTTTTTTTTGTTTGTAATTTTAGTTTGAGAGTTTAGAAAGAGAGAGAGAGAGAGTGGGGGAGAGGGGCAGCAGGAGAGAGAGCAAGAGAGAATCTCAAGCAAGTTCCACACTCAGCATGGAGCTCCACACAGGGCCCGATCCATGACCCTGGGATCATGACCTGAGCTGAAATCAAGAGTTGGATGCTCAACCGTCTGAGCCACTCAGGCACCCTGGGAAAACCTTATTGTGGCTTTCATTTCCTTGATACCTTCCTTCAGCTCACCTGATAATAATAAAGAAAATAATAATAGAAATAAGAATTGTAAATTTAGGAAATACCAAATACCTGCTTTATGCCACTGTTCTGGGTGCTGGGAACAGTTATACATGACAGGTAAAGTTCTTGGCCTCAAAGAATTTAGATTCTATTAAATAGTCAGGTCATGAACAAAGAACCAAAAATACGTATATAAGGTTAGGGAGCTATAAGCGTTATGAAAAGAATTTAGGTGGAATAAATGCAAAGACAGTGATGATGATATTATGTGTGAAGAACTATATTAGTGAAGGTAATCAAAGGAGGCTCTTTTGAGGAGGACTTGAATGATAATAAGGAGCCAGCCATGTGAAGACAGAAGGAAAGAGCATTTCAGATCAAGAAAACAGCAAGTAGAAAGCCTCCATGGAAGGTGAGGGGCTTGGGATGTTTGAGGAACAAGAAGGTCATTATGACTGATAAGTCTTGCTAACACCAAGAAGGGACCCTTTTAACCTCCTGTTGTTAAGGATGAGTTTGAAGGGTCTCCATGGTCTAATTGTGTAAAGATGTCAATTTCCCACAGCTGGTCCAAGAGGTTGAGGCTCTGTGGGAGCAGAAGGCTACTCTCAGGGGTGGTAGAGGAACCCAGGAATCATTACCACACTTTGGAGCAGTCCACCATCTTGGTCCCAGATCTATCGCACAATCACAGTCGAGATGGGGGAGTGCTCTTGCCCCTTTCATATGTGAAAACACTTCATCATAAACTGAGCCCCTTGGCTTGAGGCTATTACATGAGGTAAAATTTGCAGAGGCACCAGCAATGTAGTTGCAAGAAAAGTGGCATGAAATAGAGGATTTAAGTTTTTCATAAGAAGGTCATATCATAGAATTCAAGCCAGGAGAGGCCAAAAACTAAAAGGAAACAACGATGTGTGTTATAGACTAGCACAATGTATGGGATGCTACATACACACCCATCTTAATGATTCCTTTAACAGGGTTGCCTCATGTCTGCGAATCTGAGCTGGATCCATGGAGCTGCCTTGAGTCCCTGAAACTATCACTACTTTAGTCCAAAGGCCTACACCTGGCACTCTAAAGGGATGAGAAGCACTCTAAAAGTAAGGACTGGGTTGCAGCATGGAGTGGAACTCAGCAAATGCCCTGGCACACCCATGAGCCCAAACTGATTAACGAAGTTGCTTTTGTTATTGTAGCATTAATCCAGACACCGGGCCTAGAAATTCACATCGTTATGGAGGATGATAGATATGGGAGGCCAGCCACAATAGCTATGCAAATGGGTAAGCTTATTGGGAGATCACTTTGGAAATGCCTTGGTTTCTAGAATTCAGGTCAGTTTAGTACACAACATGGAATCCCCCCCACAACCACCTCACACCTTCCTGGATATTTCTGTGAGGCTAGATCATTCAACTCAAATTCCTGAAAAGGTATATATTCTTTAGAGGACAACAATGCCTTTCTCCAGGCAAATGTAGGAAAATACCAGCTAGCTCTCTCAGCTGGGCAGGAAGTAGGGTGTGAGGGTTTGGTTCTCTAGGCTCCATTAGAATCTTTAATTTTTTAAAGATTTTATTTTTAAGTAATCTCTACATCCAACATGGGGCTCAAACTCACAACCCTGAGATCAAGAGAAGCATGCTCTACAGACTGAACCAGCCATGTACCCTCAGAATTCTTAATTTTTAGTGACCCCTCATCACAAACAACCAAGACCACAAGAATCATTTATTTTTTTAAGTTTATTTATTTAATTTGGGAGAGAGAGAGTGTGTAAGGGAGGGAGGGCAGCAAGAGAGGGAAAGAATCCCAAGCAGACACCAGGCCACCAGTGCTGAGCCCTATGCAAGGCTCAAACTCCCAAACCGTGAGATCATGACCTGAGCCAAAACCAAAAGTCAGACGCCTAACTGACTTAGCCCCCCAGGCGCCTCCATGGGAATCATTTATTTTTTATTTTTTTAAAAATTTTTAATGCTTTTATTTATTCCTGAGAGAGAGACAGCGTGAGCAGGGGAGGGTCAGAGAGAGAGGGAGTCACAGACTGAAACAGGCTCCAGGCTCTGAGCTGGCAGTCAGCACAGAGCCCAACGCGGGGCTCGAACCCGCGAACCGCGAGATCATGACCTAAGCGAAAGTCGGACGCCTAACTGACTTAGCCCCCCAGGCGCCCCGCCACGGGAATCATTTAAAGGCCTATTGCAGTTGCCCTCACCAGCTTAGACAGTATCTCCATGTTCTGCCTCCCAATTCTCCTGTATAAAGCCTCCTTTTTGTATCTGGTGTACTTGTTTTGATCCTGTTGG
>JAESUZ010003973.1:0-116102 GCA_017311185.1 Proteles cristata cristata
CTCTGAGCTGGCAGACAGCACAGAGCCCGACGCGGGGCTCGAACCCACGAACCGCGAGATCATGACCTGAGCGAAAGTCGGACGCTTAACCGACTAAGCCACCCGGGCGCCCCTTGAACATTATCTTTTGATAAGTAGATTGTTTTTAATGAAGTTCCACTAAGCAAAATTTTATGATTATTGACCTGTTCCTCTGTTATCTTTTTGTAGCTGTAATTTTAGCTTATAGATTTATGTCTGTTAATTTTAGTGTATAAGGTTAATTGAACCCCTCTCCTTTAAAAAAACGGTTGATAGAAAATCCCTTGTTGAGGTCTTTTTCTTTCCCATTTAGTTGAATTATTATCTTAGTTAAATATTTAACCAGAGTATGGGACTTTTACTATTTATTTTTTTGTTATTTTATGCCAATAGTATAATCTGTCATTGTAGCTTTATAGTAAGACAAATTCATGTACTATTAATGTTCTCAACTTGGTCTACCTTTACAAAATTAAAAATGATCTATTTCTACATAAGTTTTAGCATTGGCTTGTAAATATCTGGAAAAAATATGCTGAAATAACTCAGTTTTAAAACCTAGATAGCTTGATAGTATTATCTTCTTACCAGTGAATTTGGCAAGTGTATTCACGTGTTTGCAGCAAAGTTATTTTCTATCAGCAAGGCGTTGTAGCTTTTAGTGTAGGATTATTTTTATATTCTTTATTAAAGTTGTTTCTAGGTATTTGCCATTTTGATGCTATTAGATATAGTCTTATAATTTAATATTTTTTCCAATGTACATAAATTAATTTGTTATTAGAGTAAAAAAATAACTGATTTTTTATATTAATCTTATAACCTGAGACCTTGATGACTTTGCTTTTTAAGTTTGTTTTTTAAATGTTTTATTTATTTCTGAGAGAGAGAGAGAGACAGACAGACAGCATGAGCGGGGTAGGGTCAGAGAGAGACAGGGAGACACAGAACCTGAAATCGCCTCCAGGCTCTGAGCTAGCTGTCAGCACAGAGCCTGACGTGGGGCTCAGACTCAGGAACCATGAGATCCTGACCTGAGTTGAAGTTGGACGCTTAACCGACTGAGCCACCCAGGTGCCCCAACTTTGCTTTTTAAACCTAACAAGTTTTTGTAGGTTCCTTTGAACTTTCTACATGAGTAATCATGTAATCAACAAATAAATATTGTCTTAATTCTTTATTCCTTAAACTTCTAATATTTCATTGTACTCTTCTTTTGCCTTGTTGAATCAGTAAAATCCTCCAATAAAAATATTTACTTCAAAGTAGTAAGCCTAGAGAGTGGGCTTGGAGAAAGGGCCTGAGCATGTTAAAGAGTGGGGGGCGCACACTCACGGGGGGCCTCTGCTGGAGACGCTCTTCTGCACAGGCCAGGACACTGAGTACAGAGAGCAGTGCTGTTCGTGGGCTGCTCAGGCGCTCAGTGCAGGACACAGATGCCATCTGTCTCCCAGCCCAGATCCCGCGTGAGGAACATATCCATGTGTGTGAAGTGTTCTGTCACATTGCCCTTGGAACTAGCCATTTGAGGAATCAGCCATTAGCCCGATGCATTTCAAGTTAACTAATAAAGTGCAGAGCACATTATTTTAAATATACTCAAAGTAATGTGTTACAGTTATTGATTAAAGAAGAAACATGATTTGATTAGATGCTGACTTAAATTCAGTAACCTTTTCTGAATGTAAAAGTCCTATAAATAATAGATTTCATCATCTGTGTTGTCTTGGCCTTGACCTTTGTGGATCACACATGTGTGGAGTAATTTTGGATTGTAGCCTGGACATTTTAAGTCTTTTGTTGGGATGCTGCAGATCTTGTACAAACCGTGCGGTAGAACATTGGTATATTGCTTCCATTTGTTTTTATTTAGAAGCCAGTCCACCTGGTTGTGTTTAATTAACATAATGGCTTGTAGTTTTCTAAGAATTAAGCACCAAAATGGACTGTTATTTAAATGTTCTTTCTCATATTTCTCTTCCACTACTAGAAAATAAATTGCTCTAGTTGAAAGTGTAGCTCTGGGCTTACTTTCTAGTGCTTCTTTTCAGTGGGGTTAAAACTATTAGCAACTTTGGATTAATTTCTGTGTAATTCATAATGAATAATTTATGGAGAGCAATTAACTGGATATTAGTGTTGAAATCATAAGGAAGCTAATTGTCTTTGTGTTGTATGAAGCACAGAGTTGTATATTGTGATATAAACGATACACTTTTGACGCGGTGTTTGTTTTAAAGCACTTTAAACAGTGACAATATGGTCATAATTTCTAGGAAATTGTCCATTTGCCATTATACAGAATTGTAATCTGTTCATATCCCTTGATTCTATTTTTGATAGAATGTTAATGAGCTTTCAGAAATAGTTAATAGCAGTTGCTTATATTAATAACAGCTTGGAGGAAAGGTGGGTGATATAAGGTATAATACATATATAATGGCTACCTCTGAGTAAGTTGTTTTCTTTCAACCACCTTGAAAAATCTATGCTTCAGTGGGAAATTTGCTGTTGGTAAATAGAATTTGTAAACTTCTAGTGTTTTATTTCAAGTTTCTTTTTGAGTCGAAGGGATCTAGTTATTTTTTAAGCATTTAATGACTTTTATAAAATCTCTAACATCATGGTGCTGATTTTTATAAAATCCTGTCAGCATAAGTCTGGGGCTTGGGCAGTAAGACCCCTAGAATGTGTTTGGTTGCTTACTTCGTAGTGGGATGGAGTGGGCTGGCCAGACTCTGGTGTCTAATCTGGCATCTCCTTGTCCCTTCTGGAGTGCCCAGTAACACTCCACTTCATGGTCTTTGATGTCTGCTGTCCTGTCCTTTTTTTTTAAAAAAAATTTTTTTAGTGTTTATTTATTTTTAAGAGAGAAAGAGAGAGTGAGTGAGCAGGGGAGGGGCAGAGAGAGGGAGACACAGAATCCAAAGCAGGCTCCAGGCTCTGAGCTGTCAGCACAGATCCTGACACGGGGCTCAATCCCACAAACAGTGAAATCATGACCTGAGCTGAAGTTGGATGCTTAACTGAATGGACCACCCAGGTGGCCCTGTATCTGCTGGAATGAGCATCAGTACCATCTCAGATTCCAGTAAGTGATTAGTTTGGATTAAGGTCTGATAGTCCTTGTAAATACAATTTTACGTGACTTTAAGGACAAACATGACAAAATAAAATTAAGTACTCAAGCCTCAGGCAGGGAAAAATAAATTGCTGAAGGAGCTTAGATTTTGAGACGTGTTCCGTGGGGGTTGGAAGGAAATTTGTTCAGTTTCTCATAAATACATATAATTGATTTTACCCACATGTAAGTCTAATTTTATATTTATATGAAATATAACTTTACCTACGTATGGTTCTCTGTGAAATCTGCCAGACCACCTTCTCCTCTGAGAGATGGGCCCGCGCCTTTGGCAAAGTGTTGAAAGTCACTCCTTTTTCTGCTTCCCCTGATCCATCCCTGGGGACTGCCTGAGTACTGCCTGGTACATAGAAAGAAATCAATGACTATTTGTCTAATGCTTTTATTTAACAGTAAGTGCAAGGCCTGAGTTAGATTTTAGATGAGTCATTTAGTTTCTCTGAGCATGCTTCAGTCCTAATGTAAGTAGAAGGCATGAAATACCAGCTACTCTCTGCCTTCTGTGGTTTACAAGTATATCACTTCCATTCATGTTTTTATTGAGTGTTTGGACACAGCTACCAGAAGCTCTAGGGAGCAGAGGTGATGTCTGCAGAGGTCCCACACATGGGACATACACACACACATGCATGCACACACACAGAAACGGGAAACACACCACCTGTTTTTGTTTGTATGTTTGTTCATTTTTGTTACCTGGTACCAGCTCTATCTTGCTTTTCAGAGAGAGGCCAGATGGGAGACACAAAACAAATGCTTTGGAGAAAAGTACATTTCTAATGTTAATGTCACAAAGATTAGTTATTATAAGTTATTTTAAGAGTTACTTACAAATATAGTAACTTTGAAGATTAAACACATTGTTAATTACGTAATGCAGTTAAACACTTTAATATAGCTTTGTGCCATAGTCAAATCCGTGCTGTAGGGGGAACATAGCATATGCTTCCTGTGTGAGCTGTGTTCCTACGAAAGCAGCAGACCAAACAGAGACTGTGTGATGTTCTAGAAAAGACTTCAGCAACAGAAGCCTGCAGTCTAGTTTTGGCTTAGTGTATAACTTGGCCTGTGACCCTGTGTAAAGTATTCTTTTTTAATGTTTAGTTATCTATTTTGAGAGAGAGAGAGAATGAGTGAGAATGTTCAGAGGAGGGGCAGAGAGAGGGAGAGGGAGAACCCCAAGCAGGTTCCCTCTGTCAGTGCAGAGCCCAACGTGGGGCTTGATGTCACAACCCTGGGATCATGACCTGGGCCGAAATCAGGAGTGAGATGCTAGAACTAGTAAGCCACGCCGGTGCCCGGCCCTGTAAAGTATGCTTTCTTTATGTTTTCTTTGCGCTTATTAAATGTGCCTACTAACCTTGCCTCCACAGTGTCACACTGTTCCTTTAGGATCACGTGTTGATATACATGGAAATATGTAATGTACATACAGTGTGTTTGTGTGTGTGTGTGTGTGTTTGCGTGTGTGTGTGCATGTGTGTGTGTGTGCATCTGAGGGAAGAACTTCTAGGAAAGACAGTGAGGGACATCTCTGAGACCACACAGTGACCACAGTTTGCAGGTGATCATGCTCAGGCCAGGCCGGCACTCTTGAAAGACCAGGAGAGGTGTTTTCCCTGCCATGACTCGGGCGGCCCCTGCTCAGGCCGTGATGGCTCCTGTGGGGTATCAGGAATGTGCTGGGTGCCCCTCACCTGTGCTCCCCACTCCTGCTCCCCCTCATAGAGATGGGCTTGGCTTCTCCCCCACCCTGGAGTCTGCAGGCCACCCTCAAGTGGCACAGGCATCCCAGCAAGGAGCTGGGGAGGGAAAGATAAGAATTTGACTTCAGGAATTAAAAAAAAAAATTTTGAAATACAGTAGTGTATTTTATTCTTGTTTTAAAATTTTATTATTTATTTTTAAGTAGGCTCCATACCCATGGGGTTCGAACTCATGAGCGTGAGATCACTGAGCCATCTGGGTGCTCTTTTAAACTGTTCAATTTGAATGAAACAAAACCATTTTCTTTCTTTTTCTTTTTTTTTTTTTTTTACAAATAGTTTATTGTCAAATTCGTTTCCACATAACACTCAGTGCTCATCCCACAAGTGTCCTCCTCCTCCTTTGATTTATTACTGGGAATATCCCTGGTGTTCTGTGTTCTTACAGCCTCACTATAATACTTCTGAGTACTAATTTCTTTCTATTTATATCATTTGGGGTTTTTAGTCTTCCTGGATTCAACAGTTAGTGGAGGTTTTTCCCCAACTTTCTAACATTGTAAGGCAGTATTTCTTCCAAATATGTCCTCTAATTTCTATTAGATATTATTTCTCTATTTGTAATGCCTTTTTGTGCCTCATCCATATATTTTTTTTACAAATAGTTTATTGTCAAATTAGTTTCCACATAACACCCAGTGCTCATCCCCACAAGTGTCCTCCTCCATGCCCATCCCTCCTCTCCCCCACATCCATCAGTCCTCAGTTTTTGTCAGCATTCAAGAGTCTCTCATGGTTTGCCTCTCTCCCTTTCCCCCACCATTTCCCCCTTCTTCTCCCCCTTGTCCTCCATCAAGTTCCTCCTAATCCTCCTATACGTGCACACATATGATATTTGTCCTTCTCTGCCTGACTTCTTTCGCTCAGCATAACACCCTCAAGGTCCATCCATGTTGCTACACATGGCCAGATTTCATTGCTTTCTCATTGCCATGTAGTATTCCATGGTATAGATAAACCACATCTTCTTGATCCATTCATCTGTTGATGGACACTTAGGCTCTTTCCAGGTTTTAGCTATTGTGGAGAGTGCTGCTATGAACATTGGGGTACATGTGCTCCTATGCATCAGCATTTCTGTATCCCTTGGGTAAATTCCTAGCAGTGCTATTGCTGGGTCATAGGGGAGTTCTATTGTTAGTTTCCTTAGGAAACCTCCACACTGTTTTCCAGAGGGGCTGTACCAGTTTACATTCCCACCAACAGTGTAGGAGGGTGCCCGTTTCTCCACATCCTCGCCAGCGTCTAGAGTTCTCTGATTGGCTCATTTTAGCCACTCTGACTGGCGTGAGGTGGTATCTTAGTGTGGTTTTGATTTGTATTTCCCTGATGAGGAGGGATGCTGAGCATCGTTTCATATGTCTGTTGGCCATCTGGATGTCCTCTTTGGAGAAGTGTCTGTTCATATCTTCTGTCCATTTCTTCACTGGGTTGTTTGTTTTTCGGGCGTGTAGTTTGGTGAGTTCCTTGTAGATTCTGGATATCAACCCTTTATCTGATATGCCATTTGCAACTGTCTTTTCCCATTGCGTTGGTTGCCTATTAATTTTCTGGGTTGTTTCCTTTGCTGTGCAGAAGCTTTTAATCTTGAGGAGGTCCCAACAGTTTATTTTTGCTCTTGATTCCCTTGCTTTCTGGGATGTGTCAAGTAAGAAATTGCTGCGTTTGAGGTCAAGGAGGTTGTTTCCTGCTTTCTCCTCTAGGGTGTTGATAGTTTCCTGTCTCACGTTCAGGTCCTTTATCCATTTTGAGTTTATTTTTGTGCATGGTGTGAGAAAATGATCTAGTTTCATTCTTCTGCATGTTGCTGTCCAGTTCTCCCAACACCATCTGTTAAAAAGGCTGTCTTTTTTCCATTGGATATTCTTTCCTGCTTTGTCAAAGATCAGTTGGCTGTATACTTTTGGGTCCACTTCTGAGTTCTCAATTCTGTTCCATTGGTCTATGTGTCTGTTTTTGTGCCAATACCATACTGTCTTGATGATGACAGCTTTGTAGTAGAGGCTAAAGTCTGGGATAGTGATACCTCCCGTTTTGGTTTTATTTTCAGGATTACTTTGGCTATTCGGGGTCTTTTGTGGTTCCATACAAATTTTTGGATAGTTTGTTCTAGTTTTGAGAAGTATGCTGGCGCAATTTTGATTGGAATTGCATTGAATGTGTAGAGTGCCCTAGGTGGTAATGACATCTTAACTATATTTATTCTTCCTATCCATGAGCGTGGAATGTTTTTCCATTTCTTTGTGTCTTCTTCAATTTCCTTCATAACTTTTCTATAGTTTTCATCCTACAGATCTCTTGTATCCTTGGTTAGGTTTATTCCGAGGTATTTTATGGTTTTTTGTGCAATTGTGAATGGGAGCAGTTTCTTGATTTCTCTTTCTGTTGCTTCATTGTTGGTGTATAAAAATGCAACCGATTTCTGTACGTTGATTTTGTACCCTGCAACTTGGCTGAAATCTTGGATCAGTTCTAGTAGGCTTCTGGTGGAGTCTGTCGGGTTTTCTATGTAGAGTATCATGTCATCTGCGAAGAGTGAAAGTTTGACCTCCTCTTTGCCAATTCTGATGCCTTTGATTTCCTTTTGGTGTCTGATGGCTGATGCTAGGACTTCCAGCACTATGTTAAACAGCAGTGGTGAGAGTGGGCATCCCTGTCGTGTTCCTGATCTCAGGGGGAAAGCTCTGAGTTTTTCCCCGTTGAGGATGATGTTAGCTGAAGGCTTCTCATAGATGGCTTTGATGATGTTTAAGTAGGTTCCTTCTATCCCAACTTTCTCGAGAGTCTTTATTAAGAAGGGATGCTGTATTTTGTCAAATGCTTTTTCTGCATCTATTGACAGGATCATATGGTTTTTAACTTTTCTTTTATTGATATGATGGATCACATTGATTGATTTGCGAATGTTGAACCAGCCCTGTAACCCAGGAATGAATCCCACTTGATCTTGGTGGATGATTCTTTTTATATGCTGCTGGATTCGATTTGCAAGGATCTTGTTGAGAATTTTTGCATCCGTATTCATCAAGGATATTGGCCTGTAGTTCTCTTTTTTTGCTGGATCTCTGTCTGGCTTGGGAATCAGTGTGATGCTGGCTTCATAAAATGAGTCTGGGAGTCTTCCTTCGGTTTCTGTTTTTTGGAATATCTTGAGAAGAATTGGGATTAATTCTGTTTTAAATGTCTGGTAGAATTCCCCAGGGAAGCCATCAGGTTCAGGGCTCTTATTTGTTGGGAGATTTTTGATCACTGTTTCAATTTCTTCACTCGTTATGGGTCTGTTCAGGTTTTCTATTTCTTCCCGTGTTAATTTTGGTAGTGAGTGTGTGGTTAGAAATTTGTCCATTTCTTCTAAGTTGTCCAATTTGTTGGCATATAATTTTTCATAGTATTCCCTGATAATTGCTTGTATTTCTGAGGGGTTGGTTGTAATAAGTCCATTTTCATTCATAATTTTGTCTGTTTGGGTGCTCTCTCTTTTCTTTAGATAAGTCTGGCTAGAGGTTTGTCAATTTTGTTTACTTTTTCAAAAAACCAACTCTTGGTTTCATGGATCTGTTCAATTGTTTCTTTGGTCTCTATGTTGTTTATTTCTGCTCTAATTTTTACTATTTCTCTTCTTCTACTGGGTTTAGGGCGTTCCTGTTGCTCTGCCTCTAGTTCCTTTAGGTGAGCTGTTAGATTTTGGACTTGCGCTTTTTCTAATCTCTTGAAATAGGCCTGGAGAGCAATGTACTTTCCTCTCAGGACTGCCTTTGCCGCATCCCGTCGATTTTCAATTGTTGTGTTTTCATTTTCATTTGTTTCCATATATTTTTTAATTTCATCTCTAATTGCCTGATTGGCCCATTCATTCTTTAGAAGGGTGTTCTTTAACCTCCATGTTTTTGGAAGTTTTCCAGACTTCTTCCTGTAATGGATTTCAAGTTTCAAAGCATTGTGATCTGACAGTGTGCATGGTATGATCTCTATTCTTTTATATTTATTGAGGGCTGCTTTATGTCCCAGTATGTGATCTATCTTGGAGAATGTGCCATGCGCACTTGAGAAGAAAGTAAATTCCCTGGCCTCAGGATGTAAAGTTCTAAATATATCCGTCAGGTCCATCTGGTCCAATGTGTCTTTCAAGTCCATTATTTCTTTAGTAATTTTCTGTCTGGTTGACCTATCCATTGCTGTAAGTGGAGTATTAAAGTCCCTGCTATTTGCACATTCTTATCTCTAAGCTTGTTTCTGTTTGTGATTAATTGTTTTAGATATTTAGGTGCTCCCATATTCGGTGCGTAGACATTTATGATTGTGAGTTCTTCCTGATGGATGGACCCTGTAATTATTATGTAGTGCCCTTCTTCATCTCTTGTGATTGTCTTTAATTTAAAGTCCAGTTTGTCTGATATAAGTATCGCTACTCCGGCTTTCTTTTGATTTCCTGTAGCATGATATATATTTCTCCATCCCCTTACTTTTAATCTGAAGGTATCTTCCCGTCTAAAATGAGTTTCTTGTAGACAGCATATAGATGGATTTTGTTTTTTAATCCATTCTGCTACCCTATGTCTTTTGATTGGAGCATTCAGCCCATTTACATTCAGTGTTATTATTGAAATATGTGGGTGTAGAGTCTTTGTATCTTTTGTAAGGTTCATATTTGTGGTGGTGTCTCTGGAATCTTTGTTCCTTGCAACCTTTCCTTCAGAGCATCCCCCTCAGGACTTCTTGTAGGGCTGGCTTCGTGGTGACAAATTCTTTCAATTTCTGTTTATTTGGAAAGGTTTTTATCTCTCCTTCTATTTTGAATGACAGGCTTGCTGGATAGAGGATTCTTGGCTGCATATTTTTACTGTTCATCACATTGAAGATCTCCTGCCATTCCTTTCTGGCCTGCCAAGTTTCAGTAGATGGGTCTGTCACCACTCTGATAGGTTTCCCTTTGTATGTTAGGGCCCTTTTCTCCCTAGCTGCTTTCAGAATTCTCTCTTTGTCCTTGTATTTTGCCATTTTTACTATGATATGTCGTGCAGAAGATCGAGTCAAGTTACGTCTGAGGGGAGTCCTCTGAGCCTCTTGTATTTCCACATTGACTTCCTTCCCCAGGTCGGGGAAGTTCTCTGCTATAATTTGTTCCAGGACTCCTTCAGCACCTTTCCCTCTCTCTTCCTCTTCTGGGATTCCTATGATACGGATATTGTTGCGTTTGATTGTATCGCTGAGCTCTCGAATTCTTCTTTCCTGTTCCTGGATCAGTTTGTCTCTTTTTTTGTCAGCTTCTTGTTTTTCTATAATGGTGTCTTCTAAATCACTTATTCTCCTTTCTGCCTCTTCAAGCCGTGCATTGGAGGCCTCTAATTTATTATGGATCTCATTTATCGCATTTTTAAATTCTTCATGCCTATTTTTATTTTCCATTCTGTCTGTAGCCATAGTTTCTTTGATGTTCCCTATGTTTTTTTCAAGCCCTGCTATTAATTTTACCATTATTATCCTAAAATCTTGTTCACTTATGCTGCTGATATCTGTTTTGAGCAGTTCATTAGCTGTCATTTCTTCTTGGAGTTTCTTTGGAGGAGAGCTCTTTCGTTTCGTCATTTTAGTTAGCTTTCCGGCTCTTGTTGGTTTTAAAGACCTGTTATGCTCTCTGTTTCTATGAGCGCTGCTATATCCAAGCAGACTCTTTGTCTTTCCAGGACCTATCCTTTCAGAGATTGTTTTTTGAATGGTATCCCTTGGTCTCTCTTTTTGGGATCTTAGTTATTTTATTTTCCTATTCGTAGTAATATTTGGGACTCTTCACCTTGTGTGCTCTAGCTTGTTTCTTGAGGTAGCCCTGGAAAAGCAAACAGACAGACAAACACACAGGGAGCAGGAACACACAAACGCACAGGCTAATTCAAGTAACATGCAAAGCGAGAGGGAAAACGAAGAAGCTAAGAGAAAAGACAGAGGAGGGAGGGCGAATAATAGGGAGCCTAAAATACATAAACGGGTCAAAAAAGGGGAAAAGAAAAGGAAAAAAGAAGAATACCGATGGACAAAGAACGGTTTAAAGCATATACCTGGATTTCCCAGCTACAGTTAAATAGCCGTGTGTGTGCAGTGTTGGTTGAAGAGCATAGAGAAAAAGAGAGAAGGCAGGGCGAGACAAGGCAGATTTGGAAATAGAATGAACAGGCAGAAGGGATAAGAAGCTTTTTTCAAAGAGGTAAAGGGTAGAATATGGTTGGATAGGTGAGAGAAGGATGCTGGAATTATCCAGAGAAACTATATAGTCTAATTACTCCTGAGAGAAATAGCTGAAAAGGTCGGTAGGTGTAGAATTTACATTTACAGAATGGACTTGTGATTGTTTAAGCAAGCTGGCGACCATAGTTAATAAGGTCAGTGTTTTGGGGAAAAAAGCGAGAAAAGATAAAGAAGAAGAAAAAAAGAAAGAGAAAAGAAAAGGGAAAAAAAAGAAGAAAAAAAAGAAAAAAAACAAAAAAAAAAGGAAAAAAAAAAGGAAAAAAAAATAGGAAAAAAAAAAGGGAGGAGGGCACCTCTCAGGTAGGGATGAGCGTGGCTTGATCCAATGCCTCAGGCGGGGGTTCTGCCTTGGTGGTTGTGTGGAGGAGAGTGAGAGTGCTCCAGTCCCTTCTTGAACCCCGCGCTGCAACTCGCTTTTTTCGGCGTGTCAATTCCCCGTTCCGGGGACGCAGCCGAAGTTGGTTGCACTCTTCAACCCAGGCCAGTTCCAATCTCCAAATCCCAGTCCGGGCGCCCCGCTGAGATTGCCTTAGACACAGCTTCCCAGGCCACCCCCTCGGGCTATTCCAGGCCCTCTGCTGAGCTCTGTGGGCGGAGTCAGAATCGCTGCTTCCTTCTCTGGGTCAGGCTTGCGCGCATGCACGGGGGCTTGCCTGCCGGGTCCGCGTAGCCCGAGCCCGCTGGAGTGAGGAAAACCGGGTCCCTCTATGGCTCGTCACCCGGAACACGAACTCACAGGCAAATTTCCCAGATTTTAGCTCTTTGCCTTCCCTCTTGAGTCCCAGCCAGCCAGGAGCGTGGACGCCCGGTGTCAGCGCGGCTCTTTCAGGGGCCCCAGCCGCTGTGGAGCTACAATGGCGGCAGGCGCGCCACCGCTCTGAAATCGATCCTCCAGGAGCGGCACAAAGAAGCAGTTTGTGTGCTCAGCCCCCCCAGGACCAGTTAGCGCGAGGTGACCTGGTGTGCAGGTATTTGGCAAGTACAGTCTTTCTATGCACCGAGCGGAGGTTTTTTTCCCCCCCGAGCGGAGGTTTTTCTGTCTCGGACTCTCTCCTTTTCCCCTCTCACTCCCCGTAGAGGGTAGAGGGGGATCGCCTCCCCCCTGGAGTCTCCGATCCCGGCCCGATTTTACCTTCCCCGGTTCGCACTCATGTTAGAAGGCTTTCTCAGTGGATTCTGCGTCCTTTTTTCTCCCAGTCTCTCAGGTTTTGTATGGTTTCCAATGGCTTCAGATCTTTTCTGTGTGATGTATGGGCGCGAGTGCAAGTACGGAGCTCCTTACTTCTCCGCCATCTTGCCCTCCTCTGAAACAAAACCATTTTCAACATTTCAAACATACGGCAAACTTGATAAAACATCGCAACACAGATGGCATACAAGGCTTACTGTCCTCTCTGTGGACGGACTTCATCTGCATATTGAGGAAGTGATGAGCAGCCTGGTAGATGGTGGGCAAAGGAGTTTTCTGATCCTTCCTGACTTCCGAGGGACAGTGTAAAATTAAAATAGTGAGCTGCCTTCCCCATTTTACTTATTTGGCAGGAGCTGTAAAGCTGTAGAATGACGTGTGTGAGTGAGGGAGGTGACAAAAGGCATGTTTTCCACTTCCATTCGGAAAGCTGGTTGAGTCACGAAGAATGCATGTTTAGAAATGAGATGAGTAGGTAAGCTTAAGTGTATTTTACAGTGTATTTATGGCACCATTTGTATTTAATCACCATCCGCAAAACTTGCTGACTGAAAACAGATGAGTAATAATGTTTCTAGGAAATAATTCAGACTTCTGAACAGGATGGTGCAAATGTATGTTGTGAGTGTGGAGAGACAACAGAGCTTGAACTAGTGATTGTTTCTCATAAAGGTGTTATTTTTGTAAACATTTGTAGTCATTTATACATAGACAAAAATGCATAAAGTTTTGGAAGGTTGTCTGTAAGTACTTAACTGTTACCTGTTGTTTGAGATGATGGTGATTTTTAAATCTATATTCTTGTTACAACCTATATTTTAAAAATAAGAATATGTTAAATAACCATGTTTTGGGGAAAAAAGTAAAATTAGTAAAAGGAGTAAAATTAGTTCAAATACAAGAAAATACGTAAAAGGTCTTGAGGTTCAGGAACGGAAATGCTTTTCTCTTAAGCTCAGTGATGCACTGGTGTCGCTTTTCCCCTCTGACTCCATTTCACGGCTGTCATATTGTGTCCCCTCCATCCAAGCAGGGCCTAGGACACCACGTGGGCTGGGAGTGAGGAGACAGTTTGCCATTTCGCACTGGGGCAGGTGTGCCTGAGACGCTGCAGTGTCATGCCCTGTCATACCCCCTGGGGATTGGCTTCTTGCCTCAGACGTGTCAGTCCTGCTAGTGAGAAGGACAGTGTATTATCTGCACGAGGTTGCTCAGGAAATGTTTGTTGCTCTCTTCACTTGCCCTGATCCCACTCGATCCTGACTTAGCTGGATTGCTGCTCTCATGGCTTCCCTGGGCTCTGCCGGTGCTTGGGAACAGCTGGGCCATCCAGACCTGGCCGGGCATCCTGGTTCATCCATCCATCCATCTTCCAGGAAAGGATCAGGACAGGTGGGCCATTTAGACGTGGCCGGGGCGTCCTGGTTCATCCGTCCATCTACCAGGAAAGGATCGGGACACGTGGGTAGGGCTGGTGTTTCCCGACTCAGCGTTGAAGTCCTGGTCCCAAGTGAACTTGCCGCACTTGTCCTCTGCAGTCCTCCTGATCTGACTCACGGCTGGTGGAATGGCCACAGGACTGACATGCCTAAAGCACCGTTTTATGTTTTCTGAGAACTGTAGTAGAAGTTAATGCTGACACATTCCGATGTAGATGTAGCGAAGGAAACACTGCGCCAGTGCATACACCTCACAGAATTACAGAAGCATTCATGAATATTTATTAGAAACATAATTTTTTATTATGTCTCAGCTCTTTAATGTCTGTTGAGTTTTCTGCCAAAGATGTTATTTGTGTTTAGTTATTTCTTAGAATATCAATATAAAGAAGTGACTAACATGCATAGAGTTTTTTCAAAACGAATATGCAAAAGAGCTAATAGTTTGTCCTGAGGAATTTAACAAGTGTACAATAGCTTGAGCTCCATGCTTTCTGTATTCACTTGGAGTTCCGACCACTGCTGATAGAAAAGTATAAAAGGCTTAACTAAGCTTAACTAAGGTGTCATACACATGTGATGCCTCACACTTGCACACATGTGTGCATGCACGTATACACATGTAGACACACATTTATGAATGTGTGCAAACGACAGTCACACATGCATCTGCACTCACACACGTTCACACACGTGTACCACACATGTGTACACACATATGTGTCCATGCGCACATGCCTGCACACACATGAACATAATTCTCAAATGCTCACACGTGTACCCAGAGTCACACCTGCACACCATACACACACAGTCACAAGTTTCTGTTGAATACCTAGCCCACAATCTCTACTCTGAAAGTATTCAAAGAATTACAGTAATTTGGGGGAAATTATATCATGAATGTTGCGTAGTACATAATGAAGAAACAGCCTTAGACATTTCAAGGGCTTTGTTTATTTTCGTTCTTATATCTATAGAAACCTTGAAGAAGCAGTTGTACTTTCCTGGCCCCTGCAAATAGAGGAAGCTCAGATACCTGGAAAGGGGTCAGAGGACACCTTAGGGAAACCATATGTCCAAGCATTAAACACGTAGGGCCGAGGGGCGCCTGGGTGGCTTAGTTGGTTAAGCGTCCGACTTTCGCTTAGGTCATGATCTCGCGGTTTGTGGGTTCGAGCCCCGTGTCGGGTTCTGTGCTGACTGCCAGCTTGGAGCCTGGAGCCTGTTTCGGTCTGTGACTCCCTCTCTCTCTGACCCTCCCCTGCTCACGCTGTCTCTCTCTCTCTCTCTCTCCTAGAGATGAATGAAAAAAAAACAACAAAAAACAAAACAAAAAAAAACACGTAGGGCCGAGGCTATGGGAACATGGCTCAGAATACAGTGCATACCGAACATGGGGAATGAGTGCAGGCCTTAGCACCACGTGGCCTGGAAACATCACTAGTAGATAGAATAAAAGTAGACAGAAGAAAGAGAAAAGTGGCTAAAAGGGCAGAGCAAGAATTGGTTTTATGGTGTTTATGGTATTTTCAGTTGTGATATTTCAATTAAGAAAGTTTTGAAAAGCAGGGGAGTTACAGCCATGGACTGTGTCCCCCCAGAATCTGTATGTGGAAATCCTAATATCCTAGCCCCCAGTGTGATGGTCAAGGGAGTAGAGCCCCAGAGCGGAACCAGGGCCTTAGAACAGAGACCCCAGGGAACCCCTTTCCCCCAATGTGAGGACACAGCACCCTGACCAGACTGGGAGTCCTGGCCTCCAGCTCTGTGAGGAATGGGGTCCCTTGTGAGGTCACCCAGTCTGTGGTGACAGCAGCCCAGATGGACTACGAGATTGCTCACCTGGCACACTTAGTACTGGTCTCTACAGATGCTCAGAAACAGGATCTCACTTTGGGTGAAGAGAGGAGGAGTAAATCTTACTGAAAGAAACAGTACAAAACAAACCAAAAATGAGACAAAAACAAGTAAAACCCGCACATTCCTGAGCACTTTTGCAGCTAGAAGTTTCCTGTGTCACAGCTCGCATTAAGAGACACAGATCAACAAGATGTCTTGGATGTAATCTTCTTATTCCTGACAGTTACGTGGGTGCGTGTTTGATTCTAATCTTTGAGCACCTTTCCCAGGAGCATGCCTTAACCAGCCTGACCCCAGGATACAGGGCTGTTTTATCTTTTTTTTTTTTTTAAATTTTTAATGTTTTATTTATTTCTGAGAGAGAGAGAGAGAGACAGCGTGAACCAGGGGAGGGCCAGAGAGAGAGGGAGACACACAGAATCTGAAGCAGGGTCCAGGCTCTGAGCTGTCAGCACAGAGCCCGACGCAGGGCTCAAACCCACGAGTGGTGAGATCATGACTTGAGCCGAAGTCAGACGCTTAACCGACTGAGCCACCCAGGTGCCCCTGTTTTATCTTTTAAAAGGACATACTAACCAAATGCAACAGTGTTAATAATGTTTAACTTTTCACTGTCCCAATGACTGGATGAGTGTCATTCCAGGGATTTTATTGGACTTCGAAGTAATCCAAGAAAGGTCACTTGGAAATTACGCTTGTAAGACAATTGATTTATTTTTCCTTTAAATACGAGGGTATTAATTTTCTTTCTTTGTGTCTTTTATCCTTATAATTTGCATCACAACCTGTACAGTGTCTTAATGTTTATCATAGTGGGTCACTTTACCAAGTTCTTATTTTAGTGTTGGTGAGAATTTCTTACTAGCATTCTTTTCTTCAGTTGAAAAACAAATCTTAATGCCCAGTGTCCGAAATAAGGCATCATCAATATGAAATTCGAAGAAAATGTGACATCAGAACAGTAAAAAATGCCTTTATTTCAAAATTACCACCCACATTGGATGTAATTACTGCTTTAATAGTAATATGATCAGAGTTTTGAATGAGATCCAAGTCCATTGGTTTTCAGATCCTCTCATCATCACATATAAAAATTTAGTTCCAAAAGAGAAATGTGCAGAGGTAATACTGATTCCCTTTTATAGCACTTAATATGAAACTTTAAAAGTTCAATGTCAAAAGTAGTCCAGTATTCTTTAAATGTATCAAAGCACGTAATACATGCTTTTTTGTAGCATGTTGTGGAGGACCTTAGACAATAGAGTATTATTCACACATGCATAATACCTTCTTGGCTTAACTTTCAGTGTGAAGTATTCATCATGTATCTTAAAGCATATATTAAACAAAGTGCAGCTTTGATCTTTTCCAAGTGTCATTTAAATCTTTTAATTAGATTTTTGTAAAAGTTCAATTTTTGAGATGCATTTTTCCCAAGAGTTGAATTTCTCAATTCAAAAGTCTTTTTGAATTACATTGTTCAATATCTCATAAAGGTAAATAAAAATGTACCATACAACAGGATTCCTAATCACAGGGGCTTTAAGAACTATAGAGAAATTTAAAGAAAAATGAAACAAAAAGAGAATGACTGCTATTTATATTCATCAGTGTATGCATTGGTGTTCTTTCTTTGAACTCACAAGACTGGAGGGTAATAGTAACTAAATGACCTACTTAGTTTATCCTCGGGTATGGAATCTTCTGTGGCTGTCTCCGGTGAAATTTAATGATTGCCAACACCTCTTCATGTCAAACAAGCTTGATGTCTTTGATAGAGTAGGAGGTTAGCTGTGAAAATAACTTTCACTCATATGTCAGAATTGTGCAGATATTTAGAGGAAAAAATGTGACCAGAGGGCTAGTGCTGACATAGAAGAGTAAAGGATATAAAATATTCATGGGAGAGTATGGGTCTTTATGTGTCATTCTCTCTGTAAAAGAATATCCCAGGACCTATGAAAAGGAATATCTTTGAGGCCTTTCAGTTTTCCCTACGTAAAATGGATGCGTAGAATACCATGTTTTTTGAAGTAATTCATTCTGACTGATAAATCACCTCTCCTGATTTTCCATTCATGTTCATTATCCAAACACTCATGGATTATTGTTTAGTTTCTTGAGGGAGGTTTGACTAGAAGGCAAAGGCCTGCTTCTCAAAAAATATGAGTATCTGCTGGGCTTGAAATCAATAACTTTTACTGAAATTAATATTTTGGCATTGTGTGTGTGTGTGTGTGTGTGTTCAATCTACTTGTAACCACAAGAGCATTTCTGAAAACAAAAGTAATTTGAATTGATGAATGTGTCATTTGTCTCTTATTATTGGACAGGTAGAATATTAAATTTTTCTAATAAAAACTTGTGTCCAGCTTGGTGCCACTTTGGATATATTGCCAAAAGGGAAACGATAAAAGTTTAAGTAATTTTTATCACTGGTGAGCAAAACTTAATCCTTCTGTGTATAATGGAGTTATAAACTTCATGTTCTCCTTATTAATGTGCAAAGTTCAGTAGCTATAGAGTCAAGTCACCGAGTTTGCTGTGGTGTTGAGATACTGAGAGTGCTCCAGAGGTTGGCAGACTTGTTCCCTCATGATGTGTCCCTTTGTGATAAGATGGTGGGCTTATTGCAGGGGCTCCTTGACTCAGTCACACGATTCATGGTAAATATGGTAGGACCTCAGAGACAGCACCCACCACTTGCTGGTTGACATTTTTGACTTGATAAATTGGGGAAGTGTTCCTGAAGAGGCTGTGGAGTGTCAGGTCCTCTTTCGACAGTCTTCTTCTGCCTGCGCCGTGCCAGGCAGTTCCCAGAAAAGAGACACGCTGTTCCAGGTACCACATAGGTACAAGTCGAGTGCATACACAGAGACTGTATTTGTGTGTATTTCAAACTATTCTTTCTCTGCAGACATACACAGGCCTTTAGTTTCTCTGCTCACATGGATATATAAACAGTTACCTGAAGGTTTTCAGCTTTTCCCAGCAACCTTTCAACTTTTCCCGTGCTTTCCTTCTATTTATGACTTCAGATTATTTTAGTTTTCATATACAACTGTGTTGTTGAACTGGGTTAAATTTATGCTAGGTAGATAATATATGGGCTATAGATATCTGTATTAGGTATATAAGAGAGAGAAGTAGATCTCTATGGTATTATATAATACATATATTGACCATGAAAGTTGGTGTCTGTGCATGTGTGTGTATATCTGTATAGCAAATGAATGTCTCTATGTAATATGTATTATTATATAATATACAAAGTATGTTATACTGTATATATGTTTTATATATGTATATGTTTTGTATAGGAATGTGTGCGTGTGTGTGTGTATGTGTTTACATAAAAAAGACATGATTTTCTAGACAAGTTTTAGGCTCACAGCAGTGTTGGGATGGAAGTGCAGATTTCTCACACCCCCCAACCCCCATCGATGTCCAGCCTCCATGAATAACTGTAGCCACTTATTTGGGAGCACTTCCCACCAGTTCCCAGTTGCCAGTCTGATTTATATGCTGTCCCTTCTCCATTCATGAACAGCTTCTGTCATTTTGTAACAAAGTCACAGGTGCAATATTTTTTAAATGACTTACTACTGACTTCTGTGAAAAGGATTTCTACAACTGTTATGAATTTTATTGGCTTTTCTGTTCTAACAATCCACTGAGGCTACTCTCTATACAATAGTATCATTCAGTATATATCTTACATATTTTCCCACTTAATACACATCACATTTTTTAATCTTTCAATATCACAGCTGGCTATTTTATATATATTGACAATGACAATATACTTCATACTATCATAGCATCAGTACATTTTAATTTTGAGATTCTCAGAGTCTTGATTAGAAAAAAGAAAGGAACATTGACTTATATTAAAGAAATACTTTTAAAAATAAGCATGTGTTACTCTGTTGTGTAATAATCCAAGATGGGGCACCTGGGTGGCTCATTTGGTTAAGCATCTGGCTTTGGCTCAGGTCATGATCTTATAGTTTGTGAGTTCGAGCCCCGTGTTGGGCTTTGTGCTGACAGCTTGGAGCCTGGAGACTGCTTCAAATTCTGTGACTCCCTCTTTCTCTGTCCCTCCCCTGCTTGTATTCTCTCTCTCTCTCTCTCTCTCTCAAAAATAAGTAAATATTAAAAAACATTAAAAACAAAAAGAATCCAAGAGTAGCTTAGCTGGGTGGTTATGTCCCGGGGTCAGAATCTCATGAGTTTGTTTGTAGTAAGGATGATGGCAGGCTGGAGTTGCTGGAAGGTTTAGCTGGGACTTCAGAGGGTCTGAGGGATCTGCTTCCAAGATGGCAAGGCCAGGATGCCTGTCACGTTGGTTCTTGCTGTTGGTACGAAGTGACCTGAGTCTCTTTGCCACCCGGGCCTTTCCATAGTATTGGCTGAGCATCCCTGTGACTTGGCATCTGATCTTCCCTAGACCACGTGGCCTGAGAAAGCATGGCAGAAGCCACAGTGATTTCTGTGACTTGGCCTCAAAATTCGCATGATGTCATTTCTGCAGTATCCACTGGGTAATGCAGGTTGGCCCTACTCAGTGTTGGAGAGGCCACACAGGAGTAAATACCAGGAAGAAGGAATCCTTGAGGGACATTGTTCACGTCAGACATCCAGATCTCTGTACACTGGTTACAGAACCTCATTTATCAGGCTCTGCCAGTCACTAGCTGTGTGATCTTGGATAAATTACTCCACCTCTCTGCATTTTAATTTCTCATTCATGAAACGGAAATGATGGTAAGAGTGTCTCCCTACAAGAGTTATTTGGAGATGTCAGGATGAAGAAAACTATTAAGTAGAATTGTTATCAGACAAACTTGATGCATGTTGTAGAAAATGACACTGGAGAATTTATGCCAACGTTACCTCTGCAACCTCCAGTACACCTTAAATTTAAGGGAGAACTATAATAAGTGCAACCTGTGTGGGAGGGTGCCATACAGCCATTTGAGTCCTGCTTGTCTGACTGGGAATCTCAGAGAACTGGAAACACCGAATAAAGGGTAGTAGAAAAAAGGAAATAAATTCTGTGATTTACCGCTAATGGGGTATGGAGATCCAGCCACTCTTTATATTTGGCGTACCATTTGTAGCTATTATTTTTTTCCCAGTGTAAATTCTGTCTCCACTGATGATAGGTAGGAATTTCTAAGAGCAGCATAATGTCAAATTCCTCTACTTTTCCTTTCCATGCTTCAGGAAGATTATTAGGGCTTTTACTTCGTTTGTCATGGCTTAATAAAGACATCGTCACTCAAGTTGAGCCCTGAGAATCACAGTCATAATATTTTGGAGTAGAGGAAGGAATATAAGTGATATGAGACTTCTCATTTTGTAGTTTAGGAGAAAGAACCCTGAGAAGTGAATGCATTTGTCACAGTCCACAAAGGATCTCCAAGGATCATTAGTGTCCTAAAAATTTTAGTCTGACAGTTAATATAATGCTTATCCCTTGCAAATATTAATTAATTAATTAGATATAATTAAAAACATTTCAGTATAGTTAACATACAGTGCTATATTAGTTTCATGTGTACAATAAGTGATTTGACACTTCCATACATAACCCAGTGCACATCACAAGTACATCATTAATCCCTGTCACCTGTTTCCCCCATCCCCCACCCACCTCCCCTCCTGTAACAACTACTTTGTTCTCTGTAGTTGAGAGTCTGTTTCTTGATTTCTCTTTCTTTTCATTTCTTTTGTTTGTTTGTTTTTTATATTCTACATTCTACCAAATTCTTCATGAGGTCTTTGTCTTCATTTGCTTTTTTGTTTCTTAAATTCTACATATGAGTTAGGTCATATGGTATTTGTCTTTCTCTGACTGACTTATTTCACTTAACATAATATTCTCTAGATCCATCCACATCATTGCAAATGTCAAGATTTCATTCCTTTTCATGGCCAAGTATCATTCCATTGTATGTATGTGTGTGTGTGTGTGTGTATACACATATACAGCACATCTTTATCCATTCTTCTACAGATAAATTCTTGGGTCGTTATCATAATTTGGTGATTGTAAATAGCGCTGCAGTAAACATAGAGGTGCATATGTCTTTTCCAATTAGTGTTTTTGAATTATTTGAGTAAATACCTAATCGTGGAATTACTGGATCATTTGGTAATTCTATTTTTAATTTGTTGAGGAACCTCCACACTTTTACACAGTGGCTGCATCATGCATTCCCACCTACAGAATACAAAGGTTTGTTTTTCTCCACATCCTCACCAACACGTGTTGTTTCTTGTGTTTATGATTTTAGCCATTCTGACAGGTGTGAGGTGATATCTCATTGTGATTTTGATTTGTGTTTCTCTGAAGATGAGTGATGTTGAGTATCTTTTCATGTGTCTATTGGCCATCTCTAGGTCTTCTTTGGAAAAATGTCTTTTCATATCTTGTGCCCATTTTTTAATTGGGTTGTTTGTTTTTTGGGTGTTGAGCTGTATCAGTTCTGTATATATTTTGGATACTGACCCTTTATTAGATATGTCATGTGCTGCAAGTATCTTCTCCCATTCCATAAGTTGTGTCTTTTTGTTTCATTAATTGTTTCTTTTGCTGTGCATATGTTTTTTATTTTGATGAAGTTCCAATAGTTTTGTTTTTGTTTTGCTTTTGTTTCCCTTGCCTCAGTAGACCTATCTAGAAAAATGTTGCTATGGCCAATGTCCAAGAATTTACTGCCTGTGCTCTCTTCTAGTATTTTATGATTTTAGGTCTCACATTTAGGTTCTTAATCCATTTTGAGATTATTTTGGTGTATTGTGTGAGAAAATGGTACATTTTCATTCTTTTATAAATTGTTGTCCAATTTTTCCACTGTTTGTTGAAGAGATGTCTTTTTCCCATTAGATACTCTTTCTTGCTTTGTCAGTTGTCATATAATTGTGGGTTTATACCTGGGCTCTCTATTCTTTCTATTTTGTGCCAGTAACATATTATTTTGATTACTGTAGTTTTATAGTATATTTTGATATCTGGGATTTTTTTTTTCAAGATTGATTTGGCCATTTGAGGTCTTTTTTGGTTCCATACAAATTTTAGACTTGTTTGTTCTAGCTCTGTGAAAAGTGCTGTTGGTATTTTGATAGGGATTGCATTAAATCTGTAGATACTTTGGATAGTATGGATATTTATCAATATTGTTTTTTTAATCCATGAGTATGGAATATATTTCCATTTGTTTCTGTCTTATTTAGTATCTTTCATCAGTGTTTATAGTTTTCAGAGTATAAATCTTTCACCTTCTTGGCTATGTTTACTTAGAAGTGTATTATTATTTTGGGTTAAATTGTAAATGGGATTGTTTTCTTAATTTCTCTTTTTGCAGTTTCATTATTGACATATAGAAATGCATTGGATTTCTACATATTGACTTTGTATCCTGTGACTTTACTAAATTCACGTATCAATACTAGCAGGTGATTTTGTGGAGCTTTTCATGTGCAAATAGTGGAAGATTCGCTTCCTTACCAATTAGGATGCTCGCCCTTCTCTTCCCTTCCCTTCCCGTCCAGTCCCGTCTGATTGTTATAGCTAGGACTGGCAGTATAATGTTGAATAAAAGTAGTGAGACTGGATATGCCTGTCTTGTTCCTGATCTTAGGGGAAAATTTCTGTTTTTCCCCATTTAGGATATTAGTGACATTTTTTTATGTAGCCTTTCTTATGTTGAAGTATGTTCCTTTAAACCTACTTTGTTGAGGGTTTATTATGAATGGATGCTTTACTTTGTCAGGTGCTTTTTCTGCATCTATTGAAATGGTAATATGATTCTTATCCTTTCTCTTATTGCTGTTATGTGTTACATTGATTTGCAAATATTGAATCATTCTTGCATTGCAGGAATAAATCCTACTTGATCATGGTAAATAATTTTTTAAATGTATTGTTGGATTTGATTTGCTAATATTTTATTGAGGATTTTTGCATATCTGTTCATCAGAGACATTGGCCTGTAGTTCTCTTTTTGGAAGTGTCTTTTTTTAAGTGTTTTATTTATGCTTGAGAGAGAGAGAGAGAGAGACAGAGAGCGAGAGAGTGAGAGCGAGAGAGAGAGAGAGAGAGAATGAGTGGGACAGGGGCAGAGATAGAGAGGGAGACACAGAATCTGAAGCAGGCTCCAGGCTCTGAGGTGTCAGCACAGAGCCTGATGTGGGGCTTGAACTTGTGAACCACGAGGTCATGACCTGAGCTGAAGTCGGATGCTTAACCGACAAATCCAACCAGGTGCCCCAAAGTGTCTGTATTCAGTTTGGGATCAGTGTGATTCTGGCCTTATAGAATGAATTTAGAAACTTTCCTTCCTTCCCTCTCCTCCTTTTCCTCCTCCTCTTTTTTTTTTTTCTTCTTTTTCTTTTTCTGAATAGTTTAAGAATAGTTTGAAGTCTTTTTTTAATGTTTGGTAAAATCAACCTGTGAAGCTGTCATGTCTTAGACTTTTGTTTAGGGGGAGATGTTTGTTTTGTTTGTTGTTTAAGTCACTGATTCAGTTTCATTGCTGATAGTTGGTCTGTTCAAATTTTCTATTTCTTTTGCTTCAGTGTTGGGAAACTTAGATATTTCTAAGAATTTATCCCATTTGTTCTAGGTTGTCTGTTTGCTGTTCATAATATTCTCTTATAATCCTTTGTATTTTTCTGGTCTCGGGTGTTATTTCTTTTCTTTCTTTTTCTTTTTCTTTTTTTTAATTTATTTCTAGGAGAGAGAGAGAGACAGTGTGAACAGGGGAGGGTCAGAGAAAGAGGGAGTCACAGACTGAAACAGGCTCCAGGCTCTGAGCCGGCAGTCAGCACAGAGCCCGACGCGGGGCCCGAACCCACCAACCATGAGATCATGACCCAAGCGAAAGTCGGACGCTTAACCGACTAGGCCACCCAGGCGCCCCTTATTTCTTTTCTTTCATCTCTGATTTTATTTGAGTCCTCTTTCTCATTCTCTCTCTTTCTGATGAGTCTGGCGAAATGTTTATCAACTTTGTTGATCTTTTTAGAGAACCAGGTTCCGGTTTCATTGATCTGTTATATTTTTAGTTTCTGTTTTGTTTGTTTATGCTCTAATCTTCATTATTTTCTTCTTTCTGTTGTCTTTGGGTTTTGTTTGTGCTTCTTTTCCTAGCTCCTTTAGGTGTAAGGCTAGGTTGTTTATTCGAGCTTTTTCTTGCTTTTTGTGCTGGGCCTGTGTTGCTATAAACTTCTCTCTCTGAGATACTTGTGGTGCATCCCACAGATTTTAGACTATGTGTTTTCATTTTGTTTTGTTCCCATTGTATTTTTTTAATTTTTCTCTTTGAATTCTTGACTGACTCATTAATTATTTAGTAGCATTTACTTTAACCTCCGTGTATTTGTGTTCTTTCCAGACTTTTTCTTGTGGTTGATATCTGGTTTCATAGCATTATGAAAGATGCATTGAATCACTTCAGTCTTTTTTAATTTGTTGAGACTTGTTTAGTAACCTTATATGTGATTTATTCTGGAGAATTTTTCATGCATGTTTGAAAAGAATATGTATTCTGCTGTCTTAGGATGAAATATTTTGAATATATCTGTTAGATCCATCTGGTCCAGTGTACTATTCAAGACCACTGTTTCCTTGTTAATCTTCTCTTTGGAGTAAATGAGGTGTTAAAGTTCCTTACTATTATTGTATTCCTATTTATTCCTTCCTTTGTGTGTGTTATTGGCTGCTTTATGTTTTGGGTACTCCTGTGTTGAGTGTGTAAATATTTTAAATCATTGTATCTTCTTGTTAAATTGTTTTTCATGATTATATCATGTTTTTCTTTGTCTCTTGTTACAGTGTTTGTTATAAGGTCTATTTTGTCGAATGTAAGTATAGCTACCCCAACTTTTCACTTCCATTTGTGTGATAAGTGCTTTTCCATCCGTCCTTTCACTTACAAAGTGCAAGTATGTTTAGGTCTGAAGTGTGTCCGTTGTAGGCAGCATATGGCTGGCTCTTGTCTTTTAATCCGTTCTGTCACCCTGTGTGCCTTGATTTGAGTATTTAGTCCATTTACATTCAAAGTAATTATTGACAGTTATGTACTTACTCTCATTTTGTTACTTGTTTTATGGTTATTTTTTGTAGTTCTCTGTTCCTTTCTTTTTTGCTCTTTTTTTTTTTCTCAAGGTTTTTCTTGGCTTTCTTTAGTCATATACTTAGATTCCTTTCTCTTTACTTTTGCATATATTACCAGTTTTTGATTTATGCTTGCTGTTGGTTTGGTATATAACATCTTAACTCTGTTAAATTGATGCTCACTTGAGTTTGAATCCGTTCTAGAAGCATTAAATTTTTACTTCTGTCCCTTCCATGTTTTGGGGATATGGTATAACACTTACATGCTTTTATTTTGTGAATCCCCTGACTGGTCTATATAAATATACTTAATTTTACTGCTTTTGTGCTTCCTCCCTTTTTTTTCAGTTTTTTTTTCCACTCCTACTTATGGTCTCTTTTTTCTGTTCAGTAAGTTCCCTGTAATGTTTCTTGTAGCGCTAGTTTAGTGGTCATGAATTCCTTTAACTTTTCTTTGTCAGAGAAACTCATAGTCTCTCATTTTCTGAATGATAGCTTTCCTGGATAGAGTATTTTTGGTTGATATTTTTTGAAGGGGGTCTTTTGGCACTTTGAACATATCATGTCACTCCCCTCTGGCCTACAGAGTTTCTGGTGAAAAACCAGCTGATAATCTTATGGGGTTTCCTTTGTATGTAACTGTTTTCTGTTTCTTTTTCTGGGCTTACCACAATCTCTTTCACTGTTTTTTTGATTTTTGCTTTTTGGTGGTTTTTTTTTTTTTTTCCATTATAATTATTATGTGTTTTGTGTACCTCCTTGGATTGATTTTTTGGGGGGATTTCTTTATGCCTCCTGGATCTGAATTTCAGCTTCCTTCCCCTGAGTTGGGAAGTTTTTGGTTAGTATTTCTTCAGATAATTTTTATGTCTGCTTTTATGTCTCTTTCACCCCCAAGATCCCTGTAATGTGAATATTATTATGCTTGATGATGTCGCTGAACTCTCTAAGTTTGTTTTCATTTTTTCTCTTTTTCAGCTTGTTTTCCATTACTCTGTCCTCCAGGTTTCTCATCTGTTCTTTCTCTTCCTTTAGTCTATTATTTATTCTATTTAGCACATTTTCAATTTTATTTATTGAGTTCTTCATTGCTGATTATTATTTGCTAATGTTTTTTGTCTCTTTGTGGATTGTTTCACTGAGTTCCTCCACTCTTTTTTCTAGTCCAGTGAGTAACTTCATGTCCATCACTTTTTTTGCTTACCTCTCCTGCTGTGATTTGTACTGTTCTTTCATTTGGGATGTATTCCTCTGTCTCCTCCTTTTGTCTGATTCTCTGGGTCTGTTTCTGTGTTAGGAGAGTCAGCTGTGTCTCCTGCTCTTGAAAGTTGTGGCCTAATGAAGAAGAGACCCCGTAGTGCCCTGTAGCAGTGTCCCCAGCCCCCAGAACCGTGTCTGTGCGGGCATCTCCTGCATGTGTTGTGTGCCCTGTCATGTACCGCAGTGCAGTTGTCCTCTGTTCCCAAAACTGGGTGCTGTGGGGGTGTCTCCTGCGTGTGTTGTGTGCCCTAATGTGGCTGAACCCCTTTCGCCTTCAATCCTGTCCTCTGCAGTGGCTCTTTGTCTGTTATAGGCAGGGTTTGTTCCCTGTGATTTTAGTGGACATGTTTGGGGCTGCCTTGGGCCTGAGGTGTGGTGGCCCGGAGTTGCAGGGTGCTTCCCCTGATTGTCCCCTGAGCTTTCATCCATGGGCAGGGCCTGCAGTCAGACCAGATGCCTGTCCCCGTCTCACTGCTGGGGCTGCAATTGGGTTGGTCCCTGTGGTCACCTTCCTTTCTTCCCTGGGGCAGGAGTCACTCTGGGGTGGAGCCCTGCTGGAGCTGCTTGCACGCTGCCAGGCTTGTGGAGCCTCCTTGGATGGACTCCTGCAGAGGGCTCGCTGGGGTTGTCCGGTCTGCTGGACAGTGCAGAGGTGGGGCACTGCGTGTTAGTAAGGTGTGTGCTGCTTGGCTGTGGGAGGGGGTCTGGCAGAGGGGTGGGGGTGCTGTTAGCAAGTTGGGCAGGGAGTGTGGGTGTTACACTGGTTCCCGCAGGTGTCTTTGTGCCTGGACTGGGGGCCCGGGGAAGGGAAATGGTACCTGCTAGCTCCTTGTTCCTGGAGAAGTCTCCCAAAGATCCTGCCCTTCCAGTGTGTGCTCAGAGACCAGTAAAGCACTCTCTCTCCACACAGGTGTTTTCCAACTGCTGCTGCTGCTGGCTTTTTTTTTTTTTTTTTATGTTTTTATTTTATTTTTGAGAGAGAGAGAGAGAGAGCCAGAGAGAGGCAAAGAGAGAGGGAGACACAGAATCTGAAGCAGGCTCTAGGCTCTGACCTGTCAGCACAAAGCCCAATGTGGGGCACAAACCCACAAACTGTGAGATCATAACCTGAGCCAATGGCAGATGCTTAACCAACTGAGCCACCCAGGGGCCCCTCCAACTGCTGCTTCTGAGGTGTATCTCAGCAGAGCCATTTCACTTATAGGATCTTTTAAGGGACTAAATTTCCTTTTGCCCTCTGGGCTCTTGCAGAGCTGAGCAGCTGATTTTCAAAGTCCCAGGTGTTAAGCCCTCTGATTGTAAGAACTCAGGAAGTTAAGCCCTTCTGGTTTTCAAAGTCAGATGTTGTTGGGGTTCATCTGGTGAGTTCAGGACCCTGTGCCTGGAGTGCCGGGTTAGGGTCTGCTCCTCTCCCTTCACTGTGCCTGTGGTGTTCCTCCTTCTCCTCCAGATGTCTTGTCATGTCTGCACTTTGCATAGCGTAGATTTTGTGGACTCTGCGGTCAAGGAATTGTCACATTTATATATCCATGTAGCTTGCATTCCAGCCACTTGCTGACTATCGTATACTGGCGTGTGGGATTTTGCCAGTTTCTTGGGGGTCCTGCACCAGGAATGACAATTTCTCGCAGAAATACCCTCCAGAAACTCCTGCAGTTGACCTCATGCTTGTGTGTTTGATGAATCGGAAGGTCAGGGCACAGAGGCAGTGTCAACTCTTGATCAGACAAAGGAAAAATAAAGATACAGGTGAAAGTCTAACACCTTGTTGACAGAACTTTTCCAAGCCCATTTGAAGGAGGTGCTGTCAGCCCTCTGCCAGTCTCACATCCAGATCCGAGGCTTGCTGACAGATGAAGGGTATGGTTACCAAAATACTAGGGAAGTCAGAGCTTCCTTTGGAACCTTGGCATATTCCCTTTGCACACCACCTTCTCTGCTGTATCCTTGTTCAGTGTGCTACTGTCTGCCGTAGTGACTATAAAATGGAAGTGTATGGACCAGGCAGATCATTAATCCATGTGCGTGTGTTGTACAGATGATGGACTCTGACGGAAATTTGTGAATTTGGGTACCTGCCTTTCAAGACATGAGCGTTTCCTTCAGGTTCTTCTGATTGTGGTCATGCTTTGTGAGTTCTGCATTGCCAGAAATCCCAATTACTTAAGAAAAACTGGAAATCCTAGGGTGCCTGGGTGGCTCAGCTCTAGGTATATGCCTTTTGATTTGTACTCAGGTCATAATCTCACACTTTGTGAGTTCAGGCCCTGCATCAGGCTCTCTGCTGCCAGCCTGGAGCCTGCTTGGAATTCTCTGTCCTCTCTCTCTCTCTGCCCTTCCCCTGCTTGTGATCTCTCTCTCTCTCTCAAAATAAATAAACTTTAAAAAAAGAAAAACTAGAAATCTAAACTTGAAGTGAAATATCCTAATTTTAAAAATTGGTCTAATTGTCATAAAACATAAATAATGGTCAAAACATGTCTGACCAAAAACATAGACATACCCATCTTCATCTTAGATCTTGAAATTGTCATTCCTGGTACGAGCATGGCCATATTTAGAGAAAATACTCATTTCCATTTCCAAGAGTCACAAAATTCATTTAATGTTTAGGTACCAGGAGCAGTATTTAAAAGTGAACAAAAATTATTTTATCACAAAAGCACAATATTTAAATAAATTAAAACAAGCTTATCTGGTATAGAAAATACCCGAGTAAATTTTGCAACAATTTGTAATTTAAGTTTAAGAAGTGAACTTAGGGGGCACCTGGGTGGCTTAGTCGGTTAAGTGTCCAGCTTCGACTCCGGTTCTCATGGTTCACAAGTTCAAGCTCCACATTGGGCTCTGTGCTGACAGCTCAGAGCCGGGAGCTGCTTTAGATTCTATGTCTCCCTCTGTCTCTGTTCCTCCCCTACTCATGCTCTGTCTCTCTTTCTCTCCTTCAAAAATAAATAAAGATTAAAAAAAATCTGGGCAGGGGGGTCACCTGGGTGGCTGAGTTAGTTAAGTGGCCAACTTCAGCTCAGGTCATGATCTCATGGTTTGTGAGTTTGAGTTCCACGTCAGGCTCTGCTGACAGCTCAGAGCTTGGAGCTTGCTTTGGATTCTGTGTCTCCATCTCTTTCTGACCCTCCCTCACTCATGCTCTGTTTCTCTCTGTTTCAATAATAAATTTAAAAAACAAAAAAAATTAAAAACAATTTTAAGTTAAATTAAATTCTTTCAAACATGTTTTTCATTCATCTTTCAGTCATTCATTTAAAATCCCCATTCTGGGGAGAGGTAGATTAAGATATTTGGTGATTATGTCTAATAGTGTAACGTGTCCAAATACTTTGGCTAAAATGTTCTGTCAGTTAGGTGGAAACCAGATGGTCAGGACTCTCCATTAGCACAGCATGGCCACTCTGCACTCCCCAAGGTCCAGGTGACCACTGAAATGGAGTAAATCATGGGAAAGCTAATGGGACCACACCCCCTGTGTGCTATTCCAGAGCCTTGAGTAGGTAAGTGGACATGGTCTGCGGCTCTGGCCTGGCCCTGACTGCAGGCACACTTCTTACTGACTAATGTCCTTCTCACCACTTGCTGGTCCAGGAGTCACAACATAGAAATAGTTCTTCCTGGGGCGCCTGGGTGGCTTAGTCGGTTAAGCGTCCGACTTTCGCTTGGGTCATGATCTCGCGGTTCGTGGGTTCGAGCCCCGCGTCGGGCTCTGTGCTGATGGCCAGCTCAGAGCCTGGGGCCTATTTCAGAGCCTGTGTCTCCCTCTCTCTCTGACCCTCCCCTGCTCATGCTGTCTCTCTCTCTCTCCTAGAAATAAATAAAAAAAAAATTAAAAAAAACAAAAAAAAGAAATAGTTCTTCCTGCCTGACCAGGATCCTGGGCCAAGTCTGTTAGCATGTCACCACTTGGCCACCTCATTTATTTTTCTAAAAGCATCCAAATAGTACAATTTCTAGCTTCTGTTCCTGATGAATAAGTTTAAAATGTATGTCATGGGAAGTATATTTGGTAGAATCCTATCCCCCTGGAAAAATGACAAATCTTAATCATATCACAATAGAAAGGCACTTTTGGCAACAGAAGGAAATACCCTGATAATGAAGTAAGAAATCACTGTCCTAACATATTTAGTGGCTCAGTCCCCTCAGATAAGATCAGATTTTCCTTATTTAATCAATCAGGCACCTAAATGATTTAATGAGGAAAGTTGGAAAAGGCCCAAATGATAAATAATCAGTTCACAAACAAATATAACATTTATCTTTTGTCTCTTTTTAAGAGTCTTAAAGAGTAGTTCATGATTTACTATATTATTTAATATAAATATTTACTAGAGAAAAATCATAAATATGGGAAGATATAAAGGAGTAACCTAAAATGCCCATCATTCTACCACCCAGTTATAAATACAGTGTAATAATAGAAGTAGGAGATTGTGGTAGATCTGTGATTATTATTATTTAATTTGGTGTGGCTCACAATAGAAAAAGTTACTTTTCACTTAGCTTTATAATATAAACATCATGTCTCCTAAAGTTTGAAGTTCCAAAGAATAGTATATCATGACCACAAAAACTTATGTAACCTGTAAGAAATTACCAAAAACTTAGTAAATTAAAACAATATAAATACATTATTTTACAGTTTTGAATTTGGAACCTGATACATTCCAGAGACTGTGGAACATTTCTGAGAGGCCCCCGCCTCCCTCATTTCCTCCTTTTCTGTAGCCTGTGACCTCTCTCCCCACCTGCTCTGTCTATAGCTTGCCATTTTTTCTCCTCTGACTAGCCTTTTTTCCTGTAGGGACCCTCAGGAGCACATCAGGCCTGCCTGGGTAGCAAATCCAGTATAATCACCTGATTGCACATCCAGACTTCCTGCCAGCATGTAAGATGGCATGGTAGAACATGGTTATCTTTGGGGCTAGTATCCAGTGCACAGCATAACCCTATACTTGACATTGGCCAACTTTCTTTCAAGTTGTTATTATAAATAACATCGTATTGGACAATTGGATGCATAGTTTTTTTTCATATAGCTTTCTGAAAGGATTTGCTTTGTTTTGCTTTCAGAGTAAATCTTTACAAGTGTAACTATTCAGTAAAAATTATGAAAGTTATGATCCTAAGTTAATGTTTCCAAATTACTATTTAAAATTTTTTTAAATGTATGTTTATTTTTGAGAAGAGGGGGCAGAGAGAGAGGGAGTCACAGAATGTGAAGCAGGCTCCAGTCTCTGAGCTGTCAGCAGAGAGACAAAGGCAGGGCTTGAACTCAAGAACCATGAGATCATGCCCAGAGCCGAAGTGGGAAGCTTAAGTGACTGAAACACCCAGTCACCCTCTCCAAGTTACTTTTTTTTTTTTTTTAATTAAAAACTGTACCCAATTACCTTCCTCACTGCTGTGTATGAGAGTTTAGAAAATGGTGTGTAGAATGTAAATGATGGCAAGACCACATTAGCTCTTGAATGGGACAGAAGACTGCTTTGTTGGTGAATTGATTACTCTGCACAGCTGTTCCGTTTCCTCCTTCACTCTGTACTTGGTGGTTGCTGTGCCCCATTCCATGAGAACGAGCTTCGTGGCGCATCCACGCTTTCTTACTCCTCTGACGTGTTACAGGGCCTCCTGTCCTGAAGTCCTTTCCATTCAGAGGTCCCTGTAAGGGACCATGCTTACTCTGCTGGGCTGTTTTCCCGTTAGTGCAAACATGGTGCTGTTTGGAAGACTTTCTCTAAAGGTTGGCTAGCATCCACATCCTGATGCCAAATACTCAACTTCATGGATCTGCCCACCTGTGGACGCTGTTCCCGATAGGCCAACATTTTAGTTTGCAAGGAGAAAAATTCGAAGGGAATTTTAGAAGTATTCTCAGTTACTTACAACCTTGCTTTTACACCATGGTGATTAAGCCCTTTCCATTACTTGAGGAGATCATATTTTGCAATTTTTTTTTATTTTGAAATAGCCCTGCCTTTGCGGAAAGCTGCAGCAGGAGTGCCGAGATGTGCTGTGTGCCCTTCACTGTTGTTTCCCCAGTGGTAGCCTCAGGCACAGCTGTGGTGTGCCCTCACCCCAGGACACTGACCGTGTCACTGCGAAGTGGCACCAGCCGGCGTGCATGAGGGGTGTCTCGCCTGGGCTTGTAGGTAGTGCATCTGATGGAGCCTGTGGGTAGGAACGCTTCTTGAGTTCTGTTTGTTTTCAGTTAAGGTTCCCATAGTTGAGAAACTGTACTCAACAGACAGAAATCACTTTTGAGTTTTCTCTAGGATTTCTTCATAAGTAATTTGGCATTATGAGAAGCCTTTACTCACTTTGAAGCACCTCATAGGTACTTTTTTTTTTTTTGTATTTCAACTTTTTTAATGTTTGCTTTATTTTTGAGAGAGAGACCGAGTATGAGCAGAGGAGGGGCAGAGAGAGGGAGGCACAGAATCTGAAGCAAACTCCAGGCTCTGAGCTGTCAGCACAGCTTGAACTCACGAATTGTGAGATCATGACCTGAGCCCAAGTCGGATGCTTCACCGATTGAGCCACCCAGATGCCCCTGAAGCACCTTATAGACATTAAAGGAGATTGTCAGGAAATAGTTAACCTTAAATATATTAATCATCTTTTTTTTAACACTTTTAAATCTTTTTAAAGGGCATACACTGGGATAGTTGCCTATGAACCCCCGTATTTTACTTCCTGTGACTCTGTATTCATTCTAGATATGAACATTACATCTGGGGGCTTGCGTATGATATGCCTTATGTGACAATTTTTATTAAAAAAAAAAGCTTGGCAACATTGCTGTCCTTCTAAAAGAAAACAATCTTGCCAAATAGAATTACATTCAACTTTACTTATGGAAGCAGAACTAGTAATTCTTATTTCAAAAAGAAGCGATATAATCATGATCTGAAGAATGTATCTTCCTAATCAATGAGAAAGTACGAAGTTGATCTCTGCCCACATGTTTAATCAGAGCAAACCCTGTATTTATTTGTGACTGTCAGACCATGAGGAGGCTCCATGGCCTTACAGGACATCTTGATTTCAGTATGGGTGTGTAACAAATATCTTTGCTTCTTTCCTCTTTTCTAAATATGCTAGGTTCTTTATGCAAAAAGATAAAAGACAGGTGATCTAATTGCTAGATTCTCAGATATTTTATGTAAAAACCTATGAAAAAGATAAATGATTGCCACAGAAATGATGATAAGTTGTAAAGAAAATCTGTTCTACCTTGTGATTATCTTTGTAATAAAAGAGCCACTTTTTGCTCCCATTACAATAGTGTCTTTCCCTTAAATTTATTCTCCCCTATATTTTTTACAATACCTGGTCACTTTTAAAAAGCAACAGTATGACCTTTTTGGGACTTTTTGAGGATACATGTTGGTACGTTATTTTATTTAAAAATATACTTCGAATATCTAGTATGTGACAGGCACTGTGGTTTAGGACCGAACTGTCATGGACCATCTATATTTGGTTCTCAACTGTTCATGCCTCTTCACCGTGAAGCTTAACCAAATGACTCGAGGTTCAAGATGCCCTTCACTTTCCTTTGTGGCCATCATCCCTTGGTTCTTTGATGTGCGTCTCGAGTCCAGACAGATGCACTTATACACATGCACACACGTGTGTACACACACACAATGTTTCCTTTTGTAAAATTGTTGGAAATGATCACATGTTAATTACAGTATATAAGAGATGATGCATCCAGATGTATTAATCACTTTTCGTATTTGATATGATTTCTGTGACAAATCACTGGTGTTTATAGTTGATTATTGATTCCACTTAATGTGACTCTGAAGTACAGAGCCTTGATAAAATTAACAAGATAGAGTTTATCTAGAAATAATGTCTAGTATAACTAGAGAGATACCAGGAAAGAGATCACTTTTATATAAATAAGCAAATAGCTTTCTAAAATTTAGTAATGAACAGTTTGCTCCAAAATGTACGTCCATGCACACACACAATTCTCATAGTATAGTTTAGAAATTAGCACATGTTAATGATACAGAGTAGGAGGTAGATTCATTAGTTTCTTTGTGCGTACCTGTGTGTGTGTGTGTGTGTGTGTGTGTGTGTGTGTGCGCGTGCACGCACGTGTGTGTGTGTTTGTGTGTATGCTTTAATTCTTAGGTTGAGGGGGATTTCTGGATGGAGCACACTATTAAAGGACCTTTGTAGATGTTTAATACTATACTAAAAATATTCAGAAAAATCATAAAACAGAGTTTGTCTTCAAGATACATATTTATTTTGAGATTAAAAAACCTTAAACCACATGAAATGAATGGTGAAGAGTACTGTTTTGTATTAAATAATAAAGAACTTTTCTTTTAGACAACAAAGCACAACCCCAGCACCCCCTACCCTTTTTACATTACTGACTTGTTCCTGGAGCAGGAAAAATACAACAGAGACCATGTGGTGAGTAGGGCCCTAGATTCTATTAGCTACAGAGAGTCCCCACTTGCTGGGTTATGTAAGGTTCTGAACCAAATCCCCCTCAGTCTGGGGACTTCTAGGTCAGACACTGAATTTACATGTTTCTTTACCCCATTTCCGTCCACCACACCCCTCCCAGCACCCAGCACTCACCACTCTGTGGAACAGAGTTAACTGTGGGGTAGAGGCTGCAGGAGGGGAGGGCACATGCTTTCTAGCACTAACCGACAAGTGCGCTTAATAGGACTCACTCTTTGCCCCCTATTTATCCCATGTCATGGGTGCATGCAGCGTGCCATCGTCCTCAGTTCCTGTCATGTGCCAGAACTTTGTTTTGCACATACTTGGCATTTAATAAGTATCTGAAAGAATGTAAGAAATAAGCCTGCTTCATTTCTGAGTGCTCTTCAAAACTGTGCCATAATTATTGTCTAATTTTCAAATTTCCGGGGAGCTTATAAATCATATCATCTACACATTTGATTGTACTAATGAAAAGTTTAATAACTTTCAAGCGAAACGTGATTACTTAAGTGAAAACTTTACAACTTATTCCCAAGGATTCTTTCTCTTCCTTTTGAGACTAAATCTTGATGTTCTCAGTGATCGTTCTTAAAAAACTTCTAAGTCCCTCTCACAGTGGTTCCCTCTGGTTTATTCTATTGTAAGAGGTCAGTTGCGTCAAGCTTCCCACAGCTTTTGTGACATGCTGCACATACTTAACTTTAATTGTCAAGAGATCTTGGGTCATTTTCATGTGGAATAGTGCCATATTTCTCTAGGCTACAGGATGTGTTTGTTACGTGTCCTCAAATAATACTCAAGACTTATGTCAGATGAGGATCTGCTCCCTGCTGACATTCTGTCTTACTTGGGTTGTCTGTCGGCTGCACGCTGAGGTCAGAGTATTGCGGGTCACCTTAGTTGTAGACGTTGGGATATTGTTGATGGCGAACTGTGGCCCCACTGGCTTGCTGTTAGGGAAAAATGGCTTCGTGTACCCTGTGTGGCAGATACCAAATGGGAGATTTGGTCAGCTCTAAATTTCTATGGAGGTTAACGTGAACAATGCTAGAGCAACATGAAGATTGTAAACACTACATGACCCACAATGAATTGGGGTTTATTGAGAACAGCTTTATAAAAATCCATTTTGCAGAGTCTTAAATATGTATGTGTATTATATATAGAGTAAGTATATTTATAATATACATTTCTTTATAAATATATTTTTATTTTTTGCATATTTAATTGCCATTATATATTTATTCCAGTAATTTCACTAGTAGGATTCTACGTTGAAGAAAGCCTCTGAAGTGTTCTCAGATATATTGCAAGTGGTATTTATAATTACTTAGTAAGAGTGACTTTTTAGAAAGAGCCTGAATTTCTAAAAATAAGGTAATAATTAAGGAAAATATATTGGTCATAAGTTCAAATGAAATAATCCAATTATAGTGTTCAATTTACAAGTGAATAAAAGCGATAAGATACATAGTGAACATTCATTATATATTCTAATCTCTACTACCATAGCTGTAACAAAATACAGTTTTTAGAGAAGTTAAATTCACCAAAAGGTGAATTTGGGGTGCCTGGGTGGCTCAATTGTTTAAGCATCCAACTTTGGCTCAGGTCATGATCTCGCGGTCCTGGGTTCGAGTCCTGCGTCGGGCTCTGTGCTGACAGCTCATAGCCTGGAGCCTGTTTCGGATTCTGCATCTCCCTCTCTCTCTGACCCTCCCCTGCTCATGCTGCCCCTCTCTTTCACAGAAATACATAAAACATTAAGAAAAAAAGTGAAAAATACAATTATATCTACATCCAAAAACTATTTAAAGCAGTTTTTGATATAAATTTGAAAATAGAAGCATGGTAACAGGCTGGAGAAAATATGTGGATGTCTTACTAGCAGATGTGCTTGCAAGCACATGTGCCTGTGCTGTTTTATACATATTTCATCATGTTCTCCAATATTCCTGGAGAAGAATAGGCATTGTTTTTATAATTAAAATAATTATAAAATTATATAATTAAAGTAAAATAATACTGTAATTAGAACTTAAGAATACCATAATGGCTACAGTTCAGTCTAATTTAGGTGATAAGATTTACATGGATTTTATTACTTAATTCTTACAATATGAGTTCCACAACATAGCATGAATGTATTGCAACACAGTGTGCTTCTTTCTGCTTAGAATACCATTGGTAATATGAAAGATAAATTGTTAAAAAATAATAATGTATTAAGTTTAGAGCTGCCAGATTAAGCAAATAAAAACACATTATGTTGATAAAATATATACAAAGTAGAAATGGAAATAGTGCAAGCAACCCCTTTGTAAGACTATACAGCAGTTTCTACATTGTTAGCTAAACATATACTTAGCATCTCTTCCAACCATTTCACTACTGTGTTTGCTCATGAAAAATACGTGGGGTGCCTGGGTGACTCAGTCAAATAAGCTTCTGACTTGATCTCAACTCAGGTCTTGATTTAATAGTTGTGAATTCAAGCCCTGTGTTGGGCTCTGGACTGGATGTAAAGCTAAATAAATTAATAAGTAAATAAGTAAGTAAATAAATAGTAAATAATGAAGTAAAGAAGTTAATACTATGTAAATAATTAATTAATTAATTAATTAATACAAACCAACAATGTGTACACGTCCAGACAAAAATTTGTACATGAATATTTATAGCAGGCTCATTTTTACTAGCTAAAACCTGGAAATAACTCAAATGGCCATCAGAAGGTGAATCAGTAAAGAAGTTTTGGTATATTCATACAATGAAATATTTTCCAGCAATAATGGACAATAAATGGACTGTTGATACAAGAAGATAAATGAATCTCAAAATAATTTTACTATGAGGAAAATAAAACTTCTCTCAAATGTGTAAAATCCATAATTCCATTAATATAAAATTCTACAAACTCTAACTTACAATGATAGAAAGCAGTTCAGTGAAAAAAATTGTGCATGGGTGTTCTATTATTGGAAATCTCAATTTCCTCTGTTTTCATTTTGTTTTTGACAGGACATCAGACACAATTAAACAACAGTTATATACTTGCTCACTAGATTATCTTAGTTAAACCAAGAATAATTAGTTTTCCATTGCATTTTTGTGGGAAAATACTGACTATATTTTAAGTTTAATTATTGCTCCCACCCCAATTTAGCATAAATAAGACTTGCTACATAAAAAGAATTTGAAAAAATTTGTCAAGAAAGTATTTTATTTGATTATTAATAACAAAAACTATTTAAAATTAGTAGACAGTTTTTAAGATAAGGTAAGAAGAAAATGAGAATAGGCATCAAGGGCTCTCTGTTCCTCAATGAACCCTGTACCTAAGGACATTTTTTAATTAATTACAGATTATTTAGTTTAAATGATGTAAGGACTTCCAGAGTAAATAATTTATTTTCCTGCTGTTGTGCATGCTGCAAATGAGGGACATGTTACATATTTTTAAATGAAGTTTACTAACTGGTTTCTAAGCTACATTCCAGAGAGAAACGGAATGTGGAGAGTAGAAGAGTAGTGGAAACGCAGAGAAAATTGGAAGTTTTCCTCACGATAAGTATGGTAGGCAGACTTCAGAAATGCTCTCCTGGGCCCCCTGCGCGTTGGTGTTTATACCGTTAGGGAATCCTGGGGCTATATATCACTGTGTGCTTCTACCAAGAGGAGAGATTAAAAGGGAAGGCACATGACCATCTTGGCCGGGTTACAGAGGACTGTGGCATCCCTTACTGGGGTCCCTGTCAGTCTCAGTGGCGTCCCTCATGCCTTCGCACTTGCTTGCCCAACCCCATGCAGCTCTCTGCCATCTTAGACATGGGCCATGAAGAGGCCCACATGGCGAGGACTTGGGAGAGACCTCTGTCCCATAGATCTGGGGGAACTGAGGCCTGAATCCAACAAAAGGCCAGCAACTGAGTCCCTTGAGTAACCACTCAAGTGAGTGATCTTAAAAGTGGGTCTTCCCCAGGGGGTCTTCAGATGAAGCTGTGTCCATTCTTCATGCCTCGACTGCAGCCTCTGAGACTCTGAGACGTAGGCATCAGTGGAGCCGTGCCTGGTTCCTGACCCACCACAGCTCTGAGGCCTTGGCTTAGTGAGTGCTTGCTGTTGTCAGCCTAGGTGTTTGCATAACGCCCATCTGCTGTATATTAATAGAAATACTGTTACAGTCCAGCGAGGAATTGGAAAGCACATGAACATTTACCTTAAAATGCATTACCTCCCGATTTTGAGTTTACAACATGTTCTATTCAGGTCTGGTTTTCCTCGCTAGGTGCTGAAATTAGACCTTTGCTCCCTTGCACACACACTGAACCAGAAGTGGCTGTCAGAGCTGGGGCAGGCACCACTGTCTTGCAAGGCAGCTGCCCCAGGGGAGGCCTTTGTGGGTTCCCCAGGCCACACAGGTTCTCTTCTCACACTGGGCTGGAGAGGCCACTTCTCCCTGCTGGCAGAGAAGTCTCATTAGAATTCCGGGGCTCACTGCCCCAGCTGCTTCGAGGTCTTCCTTCCCACAAGGCCCGTGCCTGCGTTTAGGATCCGCTCCCCATCTCAGAAGTGCCCGCCCTGTGCAGCAGGATGTCATTTGTGTGGTGGCTCTGTCCCTCCGAGGGCACAGTCTCAGCCCTACGGATGCAGAAAGTGAAGGTCTCCTTCAGGACACATCTAGGTGTTGCAGGTCCCTTGTGTGTGTGGCTGCTGAGCTGGGAATTCCAGGACCTGAGCCTATCCTTTTCCTTCTGCACTTTGTCCAGCAGCGTTCGGAGCAACCTGCCAGTCTTACTATACTTGTTATTTTGATGGCAGTATTGGAAAGTCACCGGGCCTCTGTTTCTTGTAAGGGTTTGATTAGAAGCTTCCAGCAGTGATATTCTGTGTGTCCCTATTGCCCGATCACAGGATAGACCTTAGTCAGGGATCTCTGTATTCCCAAGGGACTTTACACTAAAGAGTGATTCTGATCAGATTAGAGAGCCAATTCCAGAACACCTAGAACCTCTTTGGAAATTCATTCTTAAGGTTTTGTCCCTCTATATCCAGCCTCTCAGTACCAAATAGGTGTTAGGTTTCTCCATAGCATCAGAACCATTGGGAGACTTCTATATTTTGTTTTATATCATATTTTATATATATTTATAAATATATATAAATATATATAAAGAGATTATTTAAAAATTGACTCACAGTTATGAAGGCTGGGAAGCCCCACGTGCACAGCCTGTAGGGTAGGCCTGCAGCTGGAGTTCCAGCACACGGATGCTCTGATTCCAGTCGGAACGACCGTTGGGCCAGTGCTTCTGGGGAAGTTTGCAGGCAGCCTGCCGTAGAGCCCTTTCTTTTGCTCTGAGGAGGCTGGTCTTTTTCTTCCGTTCAGTCTTGTAGCTGATGGGAATGAGTCCACAATATGAAAGGCACTCAGCTTTACCCAAGCACTACTAACTTAAATGTTAATCTCATCCGAAAACACCCTCACAGAAACACCTGGAATAACATTTGACCAAATATCTGTACACGTCATGGCCCAGCTACATTGACACAGGTGCACTATGCCTCACAAATACATATAGCAGACAAGAAAAACACATGATGAATTTTCTTGGATTGAACATTTTACTGAGGGCCTTTTTGAGGACTAATGTAGAAATCTCACTCTTAACCTGGGATGAACCCAAGAATAAATTGCATTATAAAGATACTGCTTTCACAGACAAGTAAAACTTGCATTGGTTTGTAATCAGGAGGTTTCCCTATGGCTTTTTCAAGGATAGATAGATTAAATCAAATGAAAAAGATTTAAGTATGAAAATTTATTTTAAAACTTAAGCCCTGAAGTTGAAAGAGGCCTGATGAAAGTTTGTAGATGAGAGCATAAACTTATATTAAGGAAACATATATTACCAGTATTGCCAAGAGCCACCAAAGGACTTTTACTCAGATGTTTACATTTCAGTGAGCTTAGAATTTTATTGCTTAGAAAACCTTGGTATATGAATAAAGTAGAGCAAAATTCAGTTATAACAGTGTCTCTATATTTCTCTTTACTTCTCTGTCCAGAATAGATTCATTTAGACTAATTGAGATGATCACTTTATATGCCTGACTTCCTTACTGTAATTTTCTCAAGGGTCAAGAGTTTCACTAATTACCTCCAGCCTTTTAGGACAGGGCACTGACTATATAATAATTATCCAATCCATATTGAGAAATTAACTTGAAAAAACTTGGCTAAATTTTCCACATAAAATCTGAAATGTTCTTATTTAATGAGATTACTAAAAGATGAACTATTGTTATTCAACTCCATTCCATTAGAAATGTATGATTTCCCTCTAGGAGCAGAGATGGTGACTTTTCAAAGGAGAGCTCTTAGAGACCACAGATAGTATAGCCCTTCATTTTTTGGGGGGCTACTGAGGCTCAGAGAGTGCAGTGTTTGGCTAGATTCAAACTCGAAAGGTCAGAGTCTAAAACTAGTGTTTTTAAACTAATCCAAAATGTTCCTATTCATGAATTTTAGAATATGTCACATATCACCCTGATTATTCTGTTGACATTTTACAAGGATCTAAAAACATGCTTTTAACCTTTAGTTAAATATTTTTAAATCTTAAATGACAATTAATGTAATAGATTTTACGATCTAAAAATAGTGCTTTTTTTTTCTTTTCAAAATTGTGCAACATATTATGGAGTGAAGTCACTGTCTATTAATACTATACTAAATTACCCAAATTCTGTGTTGTACAGTCTGACTTTTATTTTAAAGCCCAATCATTATCATTTTAACAACAACCTTTAATATTTACTCATGATGATACTAATTATAAAACTTCTGCTTTGCTAACAAAGTGCCTACATTTTCTCAGAAACTGAATTGCCGAAGCCTGACCTTAAACAGTGATAAAGCTTTCACGTGGACCTCCCTTCCTGGTGCTTTCTTTCTTTCTTTCTTTCTTTCTTTTCTTTTCTTTTTTTTTTTTAATGTTTTATTCATTTCTAGGAGAGAGAGAGAGAGAGAGAGAGAGCGTGAGCAGGGAGGGAGTCAGAGAGAGAGGGAGTCACAGACTGAAACAGGCTCCAGGCTCTGAGCTGGCAGTCAGCGCAGAGCCTGACGCGGGGCTCGAACCCATGAACCACGAGATCATGACCTAAGCGAAAGTCGGACGCTTAACCGACTAAGCCATCCAGGCACCCCTCTTCCTGGTGCTTTCATAGAGCTAACGGCCGTAACCACCTTGGGTCAGCAGTGAAAGACCCAATGCTGGCTTCTGAGTGTGGGGCACAGGGTGGGTGGGGCGTTTAGCCCCAGCCCAGATTTATTACCAGTTGTTACAGTGCTAATTGAGCAGACAGTGCTGTGTAGCTGCTCAGTATTTAAATACTAAACATACAGTCTGCCTCCGTTCTCCTGTGTTTCCACCTTCTAGTATTTCCCTAGGCTGTATAACCGATTCAGATTTTGTGAGGAAGGTTTTCAATATCAAGACAAGTGTCGAAGAAAAATAGCATTGCTTTCACAATACAGAGACATAAAATAATATATTAATACAGATATCTCCTTACATATTTGATTGTTAAATTTCTTTGGTTTAGACTTTCATTATTCTGCCATTGACATTTGAGAATGTCATTTCTGCTAGTGGGATTCTGAGAAAGAAGCTGCAGAAAGCCTTCCAGCTTATATATATGCAGATATAAAAGCAGATGGAAATTTGAAGTTCAGTCCTGTTTAAAGAGCAGCCCTTTTCCAGGATTAACTTTAAAACATTTTAGCTACACTGGAGATTGAACCCCTGTCAGCTTTTTACGTGTTCCAGGTGAACACAGTCTTTAAAGATAGCTTTGGTAATTCCTGACTCTCGGCTCTACACACACATCCCTTCTGGCCAGCCCTTTCTTCCTCCTTGTCAGAGTCTCCCTCCCCTCCCCTTCCCTCTCTCCCTTTTACTACCCATTATAACATTATTAATAAAACAACAGTTCCCAAATATAGGTCTAAGACATTTTCATATATCCACAGCCACACAAGGAAAATAATTGAATTGCAGTGTAGTCTGTGTGCAGTCGTCAGTTACAAGGCACCGTCCATCTGTCTGTCTTGGGACAGAGTGTGTACTATGTTAAGATTGTGCCCTTCCAATTTCCTGAAATTAATATCTGCTTAGTGAAAACATGGTGATTTTGATGGTATTTATTTTGTGGTAGTGTTTTGTTGACTTGATGTTATTTGACAAAAAGTCATACCATTCTTTATGCTTCATTTTTCCCCCCAGTAGTTTCTGAAATACAGTAGTCAGGGAATCACTGCATTCACTGTGTTTTCCTAGTTCCCCCTGGCTTTAAAATATTACACAGAACTTTAGAACATCTATATTAATTGAAACTTAGAATGACTGCATTGCATTTGTAGGATCTGGGTTCCAATTTGAATTCCATCACTCCTGAGTTTTATGCCTTTGATAAAGTGATGTTGTTTCTCTGGGCCTGTTTTCTTATCTGTGAAATTAAAATAATAACTCTTGCCCTGCACAAGTGGGATTTAACCAAGTTTGCAACATGGTTTAACATGGGAAAATCCATCAAACAATGAAACACAACAATTGATCGTCTTTTGATGTATCAGGTTGACTAGGGCTACAGTAACCAGTTGTTGAGTAAAACACTCATTATATGCTGTGATGATATTTTGTAGATGATATTAAAGTCCATAATCAATTGACATTTAAAAAAGATTGTGTTGCATTATCTGGGGAGTTCTGCATTAATCAGTTGAAAGGCTTAGAAAGAAATTCTGCTGATGGACGGCAGCCTCAACTGTGCCTGAGTGTGTCCCTCTGAACTGTCTCCCCCAGTTGATCGAGGACTGGCCTCCCCATGCCCTGGAGCTCTAGTGTGTTCTTCCCAGCTGTCTCCCCCTATGGATGGAAGACCGGCCCCCCATGTCCTAGAACTCTAGAGTGTCTCGTGTCTTCCCACTGGCCTCCCCGTAAGGATTGACGACTTTCTTCTCCATGCCCTAGAGCTCTGGTATGGCCTTCCCAACTGCCAAATTCTGTGTATTCAAGACAGGCCTCCTGCCCTACAGCTCTAGAGTGTCCTCAGCTCCCTCACCGTATGGACTGAGACCTCACCTCCCCATGCCCTAAAGCCTTAGCAGAGCCTTCTCAACTGCCTCACCCTATGAACTGAGGCCTGGCTTCCCTAGTCTCCCCAGCTGTGTAAGCTGAGTTCTCCCAATGAAATTATTAACATGTATCTCTTACTTGTTCAGCAGCTCTGGTGGAACCTAAATGATACACACTATTAACAGAGTAAAGATGACACATTGCCATCTAAATAGATTGAAAAAACATTTGACACAATTGAACACACTTTCACTCAACATTCCATAAACACTCAACACACTAGGAATAGATGGGAATTTCCTTAATCAAGTAAATACTTTCTATTGAAAGCCTACAGTTGGTATCATCCTCACGATGAAAGACTAAATGTCTCACTGCTGCCCTCCTCCCAAGATCTTGAATAAAACCACATATATGCTCTCCCCACTTCTATTCAGCATCTTAATGGGGGTTTTAGACAGAGTAATTAATAAAGAAAGAGAAGTAAAAGTCACTCAGAATGCGAATAAAAAGACCTATAATTGCAGTTAGCCTATTATTTCACATAAGAAAATCTAAGAAATTCAGGGAAGAATCTATTTGAACAGTAAATGCATTCATCCACACCTTGGGATACAAGACCAATATGGCAGCAAGTGACGTCACTGATCATGAGGAACCATCTTCTTCTGAGTGATCGGAATCCCATTGCAAAAACAAATAGCTTATAGCCCACAAAGAAAGTGTTCATAATTTCCAAAGAATAAACATGCTGGAAAGCCAATTCCTGGTTATGAATATTATGATAAGAAATTAAAAACAAATTGAGGTAAGAAAGCATCCCAACCACATGAAAATCAACAGGAAACAAAAGTACTGTCTCTTAATTCTTGGATCAGAGACTAAGTCAAGACTTGAATGATTGGATATTTGTAAGACTATTTCTGTCAATAGTATAGTTAGAATAAACTGAAAAAATATTTGAAGTAATGCTTACAAGGGAATTGACATATTTAATTTCATTTAAAAATTAACAGAGTAGAAATACCTGAAAACCACAAAAATGTAATGAGTTAGAAAAATACAAAATGAAATTTAAATTTTACAATGAAATTTTATAATCTAAGGAAAGAAGGAAGGGGTTGAGGAGAATAAATGCAGAAAATAATAATTTAAAAATAACAGTGAAATAATCAGATCTTAGCTAACTGAATAAAAACAGAGAAAGATTATAATTTTATGAAAGAAGAAATAGCAAAATGGAAGTAACCATAAAAATTAGACAAAAAAGTTAAAGAGTCACAAAAAATTGCTTTTTTCTTATGCTAAAAATAATTTAGTAGAAGTGGATAAAATGCATTATTTTCTACAAAGTAGGAATTTATCCACAGGACTCCAAAAGAAAGGGAAATTAAGAAAAGATAAATTAGCAGACTAGCATCACAGGAATCTAAACTGTCATCAGAATTCTATTTGTATGTAAAACATTAGTCTTGTAGTAATTTACATAGTTATTCTTACAACCATAATATTAGATTGTGTTAATGTTAAGCCCATCCAGAGTAAAGAAAATGAAAAAACTAGCTAATATAATTATGTTTAGAGAAAACAATATTCATATCAAAATTTATTTAAGAAAAGAAAACTACAGATAAAGCTCATTTAAGTAAACCATTTCAAAATTATTGATAAAACAGTGACTGATATACTATGGAGAAGAAGATAAATGAAGGCAGGGTGGTCCCATGAGGCATTGAAGCATTATATCAATCTATGTTAATCAAAACCAGTACAGTATTAGCCCTTGGATGGAAAAGATAGAAATCTATTAAAATATTTCAGTTACTTCAGTGCATTATGATAATATTGACCACTTGAAATAACTTTATAAAATAAAGAAAAATTATGGATATGTCAAATAGTTTTGGAACACCTGAATGGTTGTCTGTAAAAGAAAATAAAGTTGTAGTCAGATGTCAAACTGCATACAAGGATACATTTACAAAGAACTATAATGTTTAAAAAAGCAGCAGAAGTAATTGTTCAGAGGAAAATATACATACACATGTTTTCTAATTTTCATCCTACTTTTGATCCATTGCCCTTTTTTTTGTTTTGTTTTGTTTTCCATTCAACTTTTCAAAGATCAATTATCAGATCCATGTCAAAGGTAACAGGATGTCTTCTCAAATGTCCATTTAATTAATCAATTAATTAATTAAAATTTACGTATTTTATTCTTTACAAGGTTTTACTCAAGTTCCAGTTGACCTATGGTGCAGTATTAGTTTCAGGAGTATACTATAGTGATTCAGCACTTCCAGACATTACCCGGTGCTCATACCAACAAGTGCCCTTCTCCTCAACCAACTCCCTCTGGTGACCATCAGTTTGTTTTCTCTAGTTAAGAATTTGTTTCTTGGTTTGCTTCTCTCTCTCTTTTTTCCCTCTTTGCTCATTTGTTTGGTTTCTTAAATTCCAAATATGAGTGAAATCATATGGTATCTGTCTTTCTCTGACTTACTTCACTTAGCATAATACAGTCTAACTCCATCCATGTCATTGCAAATGTCAAGATTTCATTCTTTTTGATGGCTGAATAATATTCCTCTGTCTGTGTGTGTGTGTGTGTGTGCGCGTGCGCGTGCACGCCACATCTTTATCCAGTTATCAATTTATGGACACTTGGGATTCTTTCTGTAATTTGGCTATTATTGATACGGTGCTGCTATAAACATTGGGGTGCATGTGTCCCTTTCAGTCAGTATTTCTGTATTCTTTGGGTAAATACCTAGTAGTGGAATTGCCGGATCTTATTATAAGAGAATATTATGAAAAAACATATGCCAACAAATTGAAAAACTTGGAAGAAATGGATAAATTCTTAGAAACATATAAACTACTGACACTGAAACAAGAAGATATACAAAACTTGAACAGACTGATAACCAGCAAATAAACTGAAAGACTAATCAAAAAAACTCCCAGCAAACAGAAGTCCAGGAAGATATCTTCACAGGCATATTCTACCTATTATTTAAAGAAGAGTTAATACCTATTCTTCTGAAACTATTCCAAAAAATAGAAGAGGAAAGAAAACTTCCCAACGCAATTCTATGAAGCCAGCATGACCCTGGTACTGAAACCAGATAAAGACTACACTAAAAACAAGAAGCACAGGCCAATGTCCCTGATGAGAATGGATGCAAAAATTCTCAATAAAATACTAGCAAACTGAATCCAACAATATGTTTAAAAAATCATTCATCATGATCAAGTGGGATTTATTCCTGGGTTGCAAGGTTGGTTCAGTATTTCCAAATTAATCAATGTGATACATCACATCAGTAAAAGGAAGGATTAAAACCATATGAGCATTTCAGTAGACTCAGAAAAGCCATTTGACAAAGTACAGCATCCGTTTATGATAAAATCCTCAACTAAGTAGGTTTTAGAGGGAACATATGTCAACATAATAAAGGGCATAAACGAAAAACCCACAGCTAACATTGTACTCAATATGGAAAAACTGAGAGCTTTTCCCCTATGGTCAGGAGCAAGACAGGAATGTGCATTTACTTCTTAAATAATAAATTGGGAGCATCAAGGTTGTGTGTGTGAGAGAGACACAGTGTCTAAATTTTGCATTCCATATTTTAGAGTGATTTATCTATAACTATTTTGTTTTTAAATATCTAAAACATTACAATTTACATAAATTATTGAGATTATGAACACTTAATGGTGTGATCTTAATGCTTTCAGTTAATCCTAAATACATATATTGTTACAAAAGTAATAAGACATTTGCCACAAATCTCTGCAAGAGCACCAAATACCAGTTTTAATTAAATTTGAGTAGAGAAATTGCATTAACTGTTTTAAATCACAGGGTTATTGTACCCAGCAGCTGAGGCAGTGATCTTCTGTTGCTCATGTGACCTGTTAGAATTACTCATGTTTTCAAAATATGCTTCTGTGGTTTTTTTTTCTCTCTGAAAGTTACCAGGAAGATTGGTACGGTAATAAGAATGAAATAGAAGCAACTAGATAAAGATCATAATCCCAAGAGGAATTTTTGAAAGAAGCAGAGGTCATCTTTAGAAAAAAATTAGGGGCACCTGGATGGCTCAGTTGGTTAGGTGTCTGAGTTCAGCTCAGATCATGATCTCACTGTTTGTGAGTTTAAACCCTGTGTTGGGCTCTGTGCTGACAGCTCAGAGCCTGGAGCCTGCTTCAGATTCTGTGTCTGTATCTCTGTATCCCTCCCCTGCTCACACTCTGTTTCTCTCTCTCTCAAAAATAAGTAAACACTAAAAAAATAACAAAGAGTATGTCTCTTTTCTCAAAAATTTTAAAAGTATAAAATAATTTAAAAATATATGAAAGAAAAGAAACAAAGGTTCCAAAATACATTATAAAGTAGAGGAAAACGAAATGAAAGGTGGACTTGCCCTCAGATAACGTGTAACAGAAATAGGGATCTGGCTCTTCTTTTGGACACATATTTTGAATATAAATCCATCTTGGTGTTTCTGTCTCATTTTCTAGTTTAAAAAGTGTTAGAGAAAGGGGGAGAAGGAGGGGATGGTATAGGGGGGTTTCTTGAAAAACGGCAATTGAATTGTGACCCTAGAATTCATTTAGATAAAGCTTATATCATATAAAGGTTCAATTTTAAATTTCAGTTTCTATCCTCACCAGTACACACCTCTGCCTGAATTGTGAACACTTTCAGGATGGGGTGATGACTTGTAGTAAGAACTTGATGAATGTTTGAGTTTGAGGAGTGGGTAATACCGCACCAAGTGCGTAGTCGGCAGTGGACTGCACAGCAGAGAAAGTCATGAATGTTCAGTGAAATCAAATAGTTTATTGGCAGAATATCTTAATTCATCCCTTCAATGATGATGTATTATTTAGTAGAGAAAGTGAGTCTTCATTCCTTTTTGGACTCAAATCACCATGGAGAAAAATTGTGGACATCCATATATATTCTGTGTGAAGCCACCAAAGGGCTGTTGTAACCAAAACGATGTATGGATCACTGTGAATCTTTTAAAGGGGGCTGCATTTACATTCATCAGAGTACATAGAGAAGATTGACAAGAAATGTAGATGCAATGAAACTGGAAACGGAAATTGTCGTAAACTTCTAAGATGCCATTACATCTGACAGCCACTATTGTCACCTACAGTTGAAGACTGTATCACGGTAGAACCCTACACTATTTACTATAAGAAGCAAATCATAGAGTGCTGAAGTCAGATAACTTTGGCTCTGGGCCAGTCTTTAGCCACATAACTGCTCTGAAATTTTTGGCTAATTATTTTACTTCTTGGACATAATATTTCTGTCATTCAGTTGATGGTTTTAGTGCTGAGCATTTTAATGTTTATGGAAATGCTTTGTAAACCATTTACAGAGTATAAATTGTCATGAATTCCAAGAGGTGCTTTACTTTTAGCATATTTAGTGACTCAAATTAGGTTATGTCTTTTAAAGTTTATTTTGTTCTAATGTTTTTTTATTAGAGAGAGAGAGCAAGAGAGAGCGCAAGAGTGAGCGAGAGAGCATGTGCACAAGCTGGGAAGGCACACAGAGAGAGGGAGAGAGAATCCCAAGCAGGCTCTGCACTCAGCGCAGAAAGCACCCTGGGGCTTTAACTCATGAATAGTGAGATCATGACCTGAGCCAAAATCAAGAGTCAGATGCTTAACCAACTGAGCCACTCAGCCACCCCAGTTTAAAGTCTTGTTAAGTGCTGTTTTTTTTTTTCCCCAAGTGAAACTGACAGCTGTTTTTGTTATATACATGAAAAATAGTGGATCTTCTAATGTAGGGTTTTGAAAGGAATATCAACCCATTTAGAGACACAGGCTAATAGGAGTTTATGCCATCATCAGTTATTTTACAGGAATGCTCATGAGATCACCTCTGTTCCATCCAACCTAAAGGCTAAAGGACACATGAATACCATGTGGGGCATATATTTGGATCAGGCCATTTTAGATTATATTCAGTTGGCTAGATTTTTATTATGTGGCTACACAAAACTATAAATTAGTTTAAGAATGGTAGTTAATATATGAGCAGTCCCTTCCCATAAGGACCCTTCACTCTGGAAGGAAAATGTAGTATGTGGGGGCAGCTAATCTCTGCCACATCTCTGAGCCTCAGACCTCATTGAAGATCTTAGGTGCTACCTGCTGAAAGATGTTCTCTCTGATGTTTCTAATGTTTAAAAATATATATATTTTTTTATTTTGGGAGAGGGAGAGGGGGAGAGAGAGAAAGAGGGAGAGAACATGAGCAGGGGAGAGGCAGAGAGAGAGGGAGACACAGGATCTGAAGCAGGCTCCAGGCTCTGAGCTGTCAGCACAGAGCCAGATGCGGGGCTCACACCCACAAACTGTGGGATCATGACCTGAGCCGAACTTGGATGCTTAACTAACTGAGCCACCCTGACACCCCTGACATTTCTGTTTTTGATTCGGCTTGTTATTTTCTTTTGGAGCATACACCTCTGAAGCTATCATTTTTCTTTTAATAAATTTTAATCACTTACTAATTTTCTCCTCTTCCTACTCCTGACTAGAAATATCATACTTGTTTTTTTCTTTAATGCAGCCCCACACCTATCACTAAAAATCAATAAATATTTGTTAGGTGAAGAAATCAAATATAAAGTAGGGGACCGACCAAGGAAACTTCCATATGTTCATTTTATTTAGATTTAGTTTTTTGTTGTTAAACTTTTTAGTTTGAGATCACTGTGGTTCTGAAGCCATTGTAAGGAATGATACAGAAAGATGCCGTTTCCCCAAATGGTAACAAGGTACAAAACTATATACAGTATTACAGCTGTGATATAATATGATACAATCAAGGCAGCACATTTCTGTCATGAGAAGGATTTTTCATTTGCTCTTCTATAGACTTACTCACTTTCCTCTGACCCTCACCCCTTCCTTCATCACTGACAATAACTGATCTCCTCTCCCTTTCTATAACTTCATCATTTCGAGGCTGTTCTACAAATGTAATGTTATGGTGGTTTGCCCCCTTTTGAGATTGGGTTTTCTTCACTTGGCATCTTTCTCTAGAGATTCTTACTGGTTGTTGCATGTCTTGCAGTTTTATGTGTGTCTGTACATCTGTGTGTCTATGTAGTATTTCATGGTATGGAGGCATCAGGTTTGTTTAAAACATCACAGGTAAAGGGATCAGAGTTGTTCCAAGTTTTGAACTCTTACTAATTGAGATGCTCTAAATATTTGCATAGTGTTTTTCTTTTTTCGTCTTGTTTTTTTGTTTCCCCCCTGTGAACCTACGTTTTCATTTCTCTATGATAAATATTCAAGAGTGCAATTGTTGGATCGTATGGTAGTTGGAAGTTTAGTTTTTTAAGAAACTGCCAAACTGATGAGAATGGCTGTACCATTTTACCTTTCCACCAGCAATACAGGGAAGATCTGTTTCCTCCGACTCCTACCAGAATTTGGCATTGTCATTATGTATTTTTTTTTAAATATTTTTATTTATTTCTAGGAGACAGAGAGAGAGTGACAGTGTGAGCAGGGGAGGGTCAGAGAGAGAGGGAGATACAGACTCTGAAATAGGCTCCAGGCTCTGAGCTGGCAGTCAGCACAGAGCCTGATGCAGGGCTCGAACCCACGAACCGCGAGATTATGACCTAAGTGAAAGTCAGACGCTTAACCGACTAAGCCACCCAGGCACCCCTGTCATTATGTATTTTAATTTTTGCCATTTTTCTAAGTACATAGTGATCTCATTATAGTTTTGATTTTGCATTTTCCTGTTGAACGTCCTTTCATGTGCTTATTTTCCATCCATATAAACTCTTCAGTAAATGCCTTTTATTCACCTATTTATATAATCTGATTGGGGATTTTTTACTATTAATTTTTTAGTATTTATGTGTTGTATTTTTTCCTTTCCACTTTTTATTTAAATTCCAGTTAGTTAACACACTGCTTTCCAGAATAGAATTTAGGGATTCATCACTCACATGTAACATCCAGTACTCATCCCAAGAAGTGTCCTCCTCAGTGCCCCATCTAGCCCATCCCCCCATCCACCTCCCCTCCATCAACCCTCAGTTTGTTCTCTGGAAGTAAGAGTCTCTTGCAGTTTGTTTCTCTCCCTCTTTTTTCTTTTTTTCTTTTGCCTCCTCTCCTATGTTCATCTGTTTTGTTTGTTAAATCCAAATATGAGTGAAATAATACAGTATTTTCCTTTCTTTGACTTATGTTGCTTAACATAATACCCTTTACTTCCATCCACATTGTTGCAAATGGCAAGATTTCATTCTTTTTGGTGGCTGAGTAATACTCCCATCATGTATGTATCACATCTCCATTATCCATTCATTAGTTGATATACATTTGGGCTCTTTCCATCCTTTGGCTATTGTTGATAGTGCTGCTATAAACATTGGGGTACATGTATCTCTTTGAATGTATACTATTTTGTCTTCATTTATGTATTGTAGATAAAAGTTCTTTGTCAGATACCTGGTTTGCATATATTTTCTCAGAGTCTGTATCTTGCTTTTCAAACTTTGAGAGATTTAATTTTCATAACGTCAATTTTATCATTATTTTCTTTGAATGGACTATGCTTTTAGTGTCAAGTGTCCGAGACTTGAAGTGTCTAGATCTGGGAGATTTTGTAATCACTTTCTAAAAGCTTTGTAGAAATAAATTCTGTTTCCTTTATATTTAATTCTGGTATCCATTTTGAGTTATTTTTTGTGTAAGTCATGTGATTTTAGGTCACTTTTTTTCTTTCACCCATGGATTTCCACCTGTTTCCCCATTGTTCAATGAAAAAGCTATCGTTTCTCTATTGAACCTTTTTTGCACTGTTGTTGAAAATTATTTGGCATATTTCTGTGTATTTCCAATAAATATTTTGTGCCGTTGATCTGTGTGTCTATCCGCCTGCCAGTACCTCCCAATCTTGATTGCTGTGGCTATATAATGAGTGTTGACCTTGGGTAGACTGATTTCTCCCACTTTATTCTTCTTTTTCAAGGGTTTAATGAGTGAGTGTAGAACATTTTTCTTAACATATGAATTCAAAAATAATCATGTCTGTATCTACTAAATTCTTTCTTGGATTTTAATAAGAATTGCATTAAACCTGCATATCACTTTAGGGGGAATTGACATATTTACTATGTTGATACTTTCAGTAACATAAATTCAGTGGGTCTCTTCATTTATTTATATCTTCTTTAATTTCTTTCATCTGTGTTAGGTATACATATATTGCACACATTTTATTAGAGTTACACCTAATTTCTCTTTTTTTAGGGTGATTGTACAAGTTATTGTATTTTTAATTTCCATATCCATGAGTTAATTGCTTTTCTGTAGAAATATAATGGATTAGTACATGTTAACTTTTATCTTGCAACTTGGCTGAGCCACTTAATAGGCCTAGGAATTTGTGGATTTATTTGGATTTTCTACATAGAAAATCATGTTGTCTGCAAATAAAAAAACAGTTTTACTTCTTCCTTACTGATCTGTATAAATTCTGTTTCCTTTTCTTGCCATGTTGAACTGACGATAATTACCACACTATGTTGAATAAAATTAGTGAGAGCAGATAACTTTATTTCCAATTTAAGGGAAAGGTAGTCTTTCACCAGTAATATTACTTGTAGATTTCCCATGGGTAATAACTATCAACTTGAAGAAGTTTCTCTCTAGTCTTATTTGTTTTAGAGTTCTGTTTTTTTTTAATGTTTATTTTTGAGAGATACAGATAGAGTGTAAGGAGGAAGGGGTGGGGGAGAGAGAGAGAGAGAGAGAGAGAGAGAGAGAGAGAGAGAGAGAGAGAATCCAAAACAGGCTCTAGGCTCTGAGCTGTTAGCACAGAACCTGAATAGGGAATGGCAAGATCATGACCTGGGCAGAAGTCGGACGCTCAACCGACTGAACCACCCAGGACCCCCTAGGGTTTTTATCATGAGTGAATTTTGGAATTTGTCAAGTGCTTTTTCGGCATCATTTGATAAATCTTATGATTTTTTTTCCTTAGGCAGTTAATATTGTAGATTCCATTTATTTTTGAATATTGAAACAGGCTTCTCTCCTTGGAATAAACACTGCTAGGGTGCTGAGTATAATTCTTTTTATGTTTGTGATTTTTATATGCTAGTGTTTTATAAGGATTTTTGAGTCTTTATGAAGAATATTGGTCTATGGTTGTAGGGGTTTTGTTGTTGTTTTTGTACTATATTTGTCTGATTTGGTTTTAGGGTAGTCAGTAATCACAGCTGCACAAAATTAGAGAATTTATCCTTCTCTGTATTTTCTAGAATTGTTTTTAATTCTTCTTCAATTATTCAGTAGAATTCTTCAAAGAAATCACCTGGATCTGGGGACTTCTTTAGAGAGAACTATAAATATAATGATTTTTTTTAAAAATTTATTTCTAGGAGAGAGAGAGAGACAGCGTGAGCAGGGGAGGGTCAGAGAGAGAGGGAGTCACAGACTGGAACAGGCTCCAGGCTCTGAGCTGGCAGTCAGCACAGAGCCCGACGCGGGGCTCGAACCCACGAACCGCGAGATCATGACCTAAGCGAAAGTCGGACGCTTAACCGACTAAGCCACCCAGGTGCCCCACAGAGAGAACTATAAATATAAATTCAGTTCCATTAACACTTGATAGGGCTACTTCATATTGGGTGAGTTTTTATCATTTTGTATTTTTTGAAGACATTACATTTAAGGCATTTATTCATGTATTGGGGCTGAGTCTGCCATTTTGTTTGTTTGTTTTATTCCTGTTCATTTTATTTTCCACTTCTGTTTTCTTATTCCTTTCTGTGGGTTTCCTGAATAGTTTTAGAAATCCATTTTGTTTTTTCACAGTAATTTTAAGTGTATTTCTTTATATAGCTTTCTGAATTGTAACTCCAGGTGATATAGGTGGGAGACATAGACCCATAGGTATAAATGGGGACATAGAAATTACAGTCTAATGGTGAGGTCATTCCTAAGAGCTGGTGAAGAGAAACCTCTTCACCTCTTCACACATGCCATTGTAACACCACCCATTTATATTATAATTATCTTAAATATTTTTTCTGCATTCATTGAAAACCATTGAAAACCACATCAGAGGATGTTATAAGTTTTGCTTCAACTGTGAAGCATAATTTAGAAAATTTAAGAGGAAAAGCACAGTCCATTGTAATTTTTCAAGTTTTCTTAGCCTTGTGCTTCTTTTTTTACTGATGCCTTAAGGTTCCTTAATTTATTTTCTTTGTGTTTAGAGAACTTTCTTTAGGCATTCCTTTAAGGTAGGTTTGATGATGACAAATTATTTCCAATGCCCTCCGCTTGATGATGTTTTGACCACCTTTTTAATACTGAAGGTCATTTTCATTGCACATAAGGATCTGGGTTCACTCTTCTTTACTTCTTGAGCACTTGAAAAACCCTGTGTGAACCCCCCTACCCTCTGCGGTTTCTCCTGAGAAAGTCCCCTCACTCAGTCGCTCCCATTGGAGGTAAGTTGGCATTTCTGTCTTTCTGCTTTCAGGATTTTTCTTTTGTCCGGTTTTCAGAATTCCAGCTGTGAGGTCGTGGAAATTTCTTCTGGTGTGTTCTGTTTGGTGTTTACTCATCTTGAATCTATAGGTTCATGTCTTTTGCCTGATTTGGAAAGTTTTAGCCATGATTCCTGCCGCTTTGGCTCAGGTGCTCCCCACTGTCTTCCCAGAACTGCGGTGGTTGATATTTTGTTACATTGTCTGTTTGTTTTCCCCACTATTTCCTCTCTGTTTGAGGAATTTCTGCTCCCCCCGTCCTCTGCATCATGCTCTTCAGCCCATTCACAGAGTTCTTTTTTTTTTCTTTTTTTAATGTTTTATTTATTTCTGAGAGAGACAGCATGAGCAGGGGAGGGTCAGAGAGAGAGGGAGACACAGAATCTGAAACAGGCTCCAGGCTCTGAGCTGTCAGCACAGAGCCCGACGTGGGGCTTGAGCCCACGAACCTTAAGATCAGGTCCTGAGCTGAAGTCGGATGCTCAACCGACTGAGCCACCCATGCACCCCCCATTCAGAGTTCTTAGTTCATGCATTTATTTGCATTTGGTTCTTCTTTCTCACGACTTGTTTCTTTGCAGGGATGTTGTGTGTTCCTTTGTTTCCGGTGTTTTTGTAACTGCTCTTTGTAGCCGTTTCATGATAACTGAATTAGAGTCTTTCTCAGATCGTCTTAACCTCTCTGTCATCTCAGCATTGGCATCTCTCAATTGTCCTTTTTCTTTCACTTTGAGATTTTCCTGATTTTTGCTATGACTGTGATTTTTAAATGGAAAATGGTGTATTTTGGGTATTAGCTTCTCTGGTTCTTGCTTAGGCCTGGTCTTTCAGCTGCTTTCCACTGACACTGCTATGGCTGATTCCTTACTTGGGAGGGCACAGAGGTCATCTTCCCTGCTCAGCCTCCACAGACACAGAAGGGTCCTTCCGTGCTGGGCAGGGCTGGACATTCTGGCTGCCCTTTGGCATCAACAGATCCCTTAGGGTAGTGGGCTTGTTATTCCCATCTGGGAAGTTTACCATTCCATTCCCATCTGTAGCTTGTGTGGTGGGCACTTTGTTACATCTTCATGGATCTGGAAGCCTAGGTTCCCCACTTGGCCTTTGTGGTTATGGATGAAGGTGGAGTTTGCTTTTCTGTGATATTTATCCAGATTGGAGGAATCATTTTCTGGATGTTTGCCACATCACCAGCCTGCTCTTTTCTCGCCCTTTGATGAGCCTTTTTCTGTTTGTGCCCACTAGAATTTCTGGGCTACTGTTTGCTTCTGTTACATCTCTAATATATGAATCAAAAGGAATATCCAGGAAAATCAGCCTGGTGTCCTTCCCTGGGATACACCTTCCAGAGAACCTTCTAATATATATATGATATATACACTGATACATAACATAAAAATACAGAATACTTAATGATCTGCATTATTTGCTTTACTTAGTGGGAAGAATAGGGAATAATAGTATGTCCATTTAATCTTCCCAAAGGTCTTTGTAGCCTTGTTTTTAAGAGTCCTGGCTCTGGAATAATCATGGGTTCAAATTCTGGTTCTGATAGAAAATGTAGACCATTAGACAAGCCCTCATCCAGTTTTTCCCTAAGAGTCTTTGTCTTTAAAATGTAAATCACTGTAGTGTGCACTGTGTAGAGCTATTACAAAGGTCAAACAAAGATTTATGAAATGTGTATGGCATGCATTTAGCATCCAATATAAACTCTGGCTACTATAAAACAACTCTTTTCTGTATTTTCAGAATTTTCTTAGAAAAAAGCTAGTTATAGAAACATAAACCTCACTAAATTGGATGTATTTAATTTTGAGTATCCCGAGCTCCTGAGATTTGGTTTCCCAGGAGCCCATGTTCCCAGCCAGCTTTCCTTTGTCCCAGAATCCCTCTGGAGAGCACACAGGGGCTGCCAGGGTCCCAGCACAATGCTGCCACCTGGATTTCAGGTTCTCAGTGACAGTTGGGAGTAGCAGCTATCCCTGTGGAACTCGAGAACATTCCTTCTTCTTACCTCCTTAAACTTACCACACAGCTAGTGCTGTATACTCCACATTTTACCCAGTTTCCGACCTTAGAAAATAGTTGCTCTTGGTCAGGGGACAGTATCTGTGTGCAAAAATGTGTGAACACATACTTGTGTCTTTCTAAAAGAGCTTGCATTCTTTTTCATGTGTCCCCCTCCTCCCCCCCCACAGAGTCATTTATATTGAAAGTACCTTTTAGTGAAAATTTAAATGCTCACCTTTGAATGCAGGCATCTGGCATGCTTGTCCCGTATCTTGTTTATAATTTGTAGGCTTTGGGCACCCAGGTGGCTCAGTCGGTTAAGCGTCTGACTTCAGCTCAGGTCATAATCTCATGGTTCGTGTGTTCAGGTCCTGCATCAGGCTCTGTGTGGACAGCTCAGAGCCTGGAACCTGCTTCAGAGCCTGTGTCTACCTACCTCCCACCCCTCTCTCTTTCTGTCTCTCTGCCTCTTCCCCACTTGTGCTCTGTCTCTGCCTCTCTGTCTCTCAAAAATAGATAAACATTAAAAAAATATAATTTGTGGGATTGTCACTTGTGAAAACTGAGTAAAACCTGGATCTTACAAAATTAGAAACATAATAGCACTTTTTCAACACTTTATATATTTCCTGCATCTGCCTGAGAATCTAGCAAACCCAAACTACTTTATTCCTCCACAAATCCTTGCCAATTAAAAACAAAAGTGGTTCAGTTTAAAGGAGCTTCTGCTGGCTGGTTGGCTCTCTGGCCGGCAGGAGGCATGACTGCGTGGTGCTGACAGAGATCTCCGTTGTGTGCTGGAAGGTTCTGTACCAGGGCATTACCGTCATGAGGCTGCAGTGAGCAGGTTACATTTCCTTTCCAGGTCTCCCTACGGCCCGCGTCACGGGTGACCCAGGTGTGTACGTAGAAGCCAGCGGGTTTGGTTCAGCGTGTCGAACGTCTTGGTACATCACCAGTTAAAATGCCTCAGGTTCAGCGCTATGACCTTGTGTGAGCTTTTGCTAGTTCCTTTTGTACCAGAAGAATTCATTTTAAGATGATAAATCATATAAATGCTTGAAAAAATTTTACAATCAACTTGATAATGTTGAAGAAACAAAGAAATAGTGATGTTCTAAACCTTGCATTTTCTACAGTAGGAGCTGCATGTTACCTACGTCTAAAAACAACCCCCCAGCATGACTGCAACAAATTAAAACTGTGATCTAAAATGTAAATGATGCAGACAAACTTAGTTTTAAATATTATCAAAATCTCGCATAAAGATGCTTTTTAAAAGGTAGGTTAATTAACTAATTTTTGTGAAAAGGAGATTGAAGTATGATTTCATGTCAACATTCAAGCGCTAAGTTAAATTGTACATATAATTTTTTCATTACATACTTAATTTATGGTCATTGATGATTCACTTAAGTAGGTGTAAGCTGCACTGTAAAATGTATGTACTCTTCAATGTCTGAAACACTCGCGTTAGAAATTATACTTGACCCCCCTCACTGTAGAAGTTGGGGCTCTGCAGGCGTGTGGACGCACAAAGGCAAGTTGCAGCTTCATTGCAGTGTGAAGCATGTTAGAGACAAAAACACACTGTCATTTTATAAATTGACCATGTAGGCAACAAGTGTGCTTTGCCATTAGCTGGAACATGTGGATTAAATGAAAATGTTTTGCATTGTGATTTATCTTCAACTTTGAAGCAGACAGTCTTCATACTGTTGGTTATCAGATATTTAACTAAGAAAACATAACAATTTGTTTTGTGTGATTACCGTTTAACTTACCTTATATACATTATGTGATATGGCCAAGAGTGTAACTTGTTTAACTAACTCAGTTTGGAAGAATTCTTCAAAAGAAAAAAAAGTTCAGCTATATGGGATGACTAAAAGCTGTACTTCTTTACAGCCACCAAATTGTGAGTAATTTCATCAATTGAATTGCAAATAGAATTCTTTTTAGTAGTTTAATTAGCTAAGAAAACATATTGTGAAAGCAGAATGCTGATTTAATTTAATTTTTTAAAGTTTATTTATTTTGAGAAAGAGAGAGAGTGAGAGAGGGAGAAAGAGAGAGAGTGAGAGTGCAAGAGCTTGCACTCACACTTGGGGGAGAGGTAGAGAGAGAACCCCAAGCAGGCTCTGTGCTGTCAGGTACGGGGCTCTATCTCACAAACCATGAGATCATGACCTAAGCTGAAATTAAGGGTCAGACACTTAACTGCTTAACTGGTGGTGCCATGCATGTGCCCCAGCAGAATGCCAATTTTAAATACAATTTGTATAATTGATTAGCTCTGTAGATCAAGTTGATGAAATTATTTAAGTGTCCTGGGGTCTCTTTTGTTATTATAGGTGTTTAAATATATGAAGTGAGAATGATAATATTTAGCTATCTTGGAGGTTCCTTGGGTAATAAAATAGTTATGTAATTAGGCATATAAGATGTCACACTTGGTAAACACTCACATTAGTTTACACCTTATTGACATTTTATAACTGCAGAGTGATCTGCACTGTTGCTTAGGGAATCCTAGGTGAAGGTTTGTCAGGGAAAATTTTTTTCAGTATAGAAACTTTATCTTTAGAACAGTTTTAGCTTCACAGTACAATGAAGAGGGCAGCATGGAGATTTCCGCGTGACCCCTGTCAGCACAGCCCCCTGGCTCAGTGCATTTGTTACCACCGATGAATATACTTTGACACATCATGGTCCAAAGTCCATACTGTGTATTAGGGTTCACTCTTGTTTTGTACATTCTCTGGGTTTGGACAAATACGTAATTATATGTACCCATTAACATTAAAAATAATGCAATATGTTATGGGTATATAACAAAAATAGAATTCTAAAAAATATTCATATCATACAAAAGAAGATAGGCAAGAATAAAATAAAGAAGAAAGAAAAATGGAATAAAAGTCGGGGGGGGGGACAGAAAACATACCATAAAATCATACACCTAAATCCAGACATCTAAGTTCTTACATTAAATTTCTTAGGCCTTTAGATTAAAGGTCAATACAGTGATTGCATAATGCTACACAACGTGGAAGTCACAGAAACCCCACTTCTGTCACCTTCCAGGCATCGTCTACACAAAAGTAAATACTTTCCTGACACCTAATCGCATGTATCTTCTTTTTGCCTGTTTTAAAGCTTGGTATGGTCAGCCTCTTACATTATGTACTCTGTTGTGTCTGATTTAACGGAGTTCCCCTTTTCCATGGGGGATACGTTCCTAGACCTCTGCTAGATGCCTGGAGCCACAAGTAGTGTGGAGTCCTACAGAGTACTGCTTTTGCTGTTCAGGCATACTGTGATACAGTTTAGTTTATAAATCATAAGAGGTGTATAGTGAGGTATAGTAAGAGATCAACAACGGTAATACAGTAAGTAGTTAGCAATATCTTGTAATAAGACGTACAGGACTGTGGTCTCTCGCTCTCTCACACTTTCTAAGTATGCACTTGAGCTTCCTGTAAGGATCTGTCGTGATAAAATGGCTGTCTGAGGAGATGAGGTGAGGTGAAGCCATGGGCACGTGATGTGGGTTAGGCTGTAGCAACTTGTGACGATGCATCCAGAGGACCGGGCTGCCAGCCTCGGTTGACCACCCCTGACGGAATCCGTGGAAGGGGAAAGGGGGATGGGGACCGCTGTATTTCAGTTTACGTTTTGGTTGTGACATCATTCTGCTGCTGGAAGTTACCACTCATTCCCTTCCTCTGCTGTGTAGCTAATCCACTTTGTGAGTAATCCAAATGTGTCATTCCTTCTCCCGTTAATAGGCGTTTTGGAGGTTTGCTGCTTGAACTCTTGGTGAATAGTGATGGTGTGAACATTCATAACATACGTGCACACACATCCGTTTTAAACACATGTAAACATTACAGTGGAGCATGCACCCAGGCGTGAAGCTGCTGCAGCGTAGGGGGTGGGATGCGGTCACCCATAGTTAGTGCAGGTTTCCAGAGTGGCTGCATCACTGTGGCTCTTAGTCTGCAGTAAAGGTGCTCCTGGCTGCTGTACGTTGTTGTCAAAACTTGGTATTTACTGATTCCTCTACTTTGGCCATTCTGTTTTCCCTGTGGGGCGTGTTATTGCAGCTTTATTTTGTATTTTCCCGCTGCCTAGTGGAGATGAGGACTTAACATACTTGCTCATATTGATGTCTAGCCCAGTACTGTTTGTTACTAAGACTGTAGTTTTTATTGCATTGGAGTGTCTTGTTATTTGTTCCTCAAGTGACCAACTACATGTAGCCCAAGATGTGTGTTTCACTGATGTACGTTCTCTGTCCCTCCATCAGTCACATATCAGTCAATGTTAACAGGTTTAAACTTCGGCTTGATACCTGGCCTGATTTATTCTTGTTGTTTTCTGTGTAGTTCTTTTTTTTACACTACTAATAGACCCTTTGTTTATTCACATGGATTTTAGAAATAAAGTTGTATGTTCACAAACAAATACAGTCACACACTACAGAACTTTATTTGGATTTCTCAAAATACATAATTAGGGGAGGGAAATAATATCCCCATTATCCATGATCATAGAATCTACCTTTTTTAGTTTATTCTTTCAACAATTTCTTTAAATAATATTTTTTCACATTTTTATGTATAAAGGACATGTTAGATTTATTTCTAAATATATGATAGTTTCAATGCTATTATAAGTAGTATTCACTTTAAATGTTCATTTTTTTCTTTGAAATCACGATGATAGACATCTTTATTTGTTCCTATTCTGAGGAAGAATTTCATTATTTCACTGTCTAGTATGGGTTTTCTGTAGATGTTTATAGATAAATCTTTTTCATATTAACAACGTATTATTATTCCTCCTTTGTCAGTTTAGAATTTTGTCAAATCCATTTGAGACCTACGTGATTAATTTTTCTTTCTTCCTTTTTTTTTTTTTTAACTAATGTTGAGTCACAAAGATTAACTTTCTAATGGTAAACCATTTGTTACCATAATATTCACTTGGTCATGATTCATTAACTTTTTTGTATTTAGTGGAATCAATATTTTTATACTTCATCCAAGGTAGGATTTTCCATCTGTATTCATGAGAAATACTGTGCCATAATTGATGAATTTTATAATCCTTGTCATGTATGTGTTTTGTTTTATTGGATTTCCCTCCCTGAAAGTCAACATTTATAACACAAAAAGTTGCACTAAGTTAATAGCAGACAAAACCTTGAACAGACACTTGAAAAAAATGATTCTGTAAAAATACAAAAGTTGGCAATCAACACCTGAAAATGTGCTGAATACCCTTTCCATCACAGAGTTAAGCTGCAGTAAGATGGTGTATCCCAGTCCCTGGTGGAGACTGGTCCGGGACCAGACAGAAGAGCTTTTGGCAATTCTGTTTCAGTTTCCCTTGCAGGCTTTACCTCTTACCTGGTCCTCAAGCCCAGCCTCCAGTGAGCTCTCCTAGGCTCTCAGGCCACGTTTTTCAGCAGCTTGGTCTTAACTCTTTACTGTCCAGTCTGCCAGTTTACCCAACTAATTACCTGATCGAGTGGGCAAACCCACTCAAAGTCTAAGACTCTAGCCAGTCCCTAGGGATGGATGGAAGAGAGCCAGCCCTGTGGTGGATTCCCAGTGTTCCTCTAAAGGCTTCTTACCTCTTTGGAATTTCTCTCCTCTTAAACACCATCGTTTCTGGAACTCTCCCATCCTTTTGAATGATATCTGTAGTTTAAAGGGGAGCTTTGGTCTTATAGATAGTATTCAGTCCTACTGAATGCTACCTGGAAGCATCACTTATTCACAGTATATATATATTTTCAAATATTTTTAATGTTTTTATTTATTTATGTGAGAGAGAGGGAGGGAGAAAGAGGGAGAGAGAGAGAGAGAGAACATGAATGAGGGAGAGTCAGAGAGAGAGGGAGCCACAGAATCTGAAGCAGGCTCCCGGCTCAGAGCTGTCAGCACAGAGCCTGATGTGGGCCTCAAACCCAGAATGGTGAGATCATGACCTGAGCCAAAGTTGGATGCTCAACTGACTGAGCCACCCAGGCACCACTGAGTATATATTGTTAATGTGAAAAATGTATGTTTAGTATGATAACACAGCAAAGCTGAAAACAGTTTAGATACCTCCTCTGAACTTGACCCTGTGTCAGACTGCAGGGGTGCAGTACTGATCTGGATATGATAATCTGATCTTCATGACCCTTTTCTTTTATGAAAGACAAAGATGTAACCAAGTCAATCACAAAATAAATACTTCATAAAAATGAAAGTAAATATTCTCACCTGGAAAATATCTCCAAATTATTCACCAAATTATGCCTCACCTGTCATACACATTACATCCTTCTCCCAGAGGAAATTTTCAACATAGGAATTTCAATCTATAAAGAATTTTTTCGGTTAATATTAATGACTTCAAAAAATAACACCAGACAAGAATGTTAAAATGGTTTTCTGTATATTTCTAGCATGTGCTAAAGTTGAATGCTCCACATGAGAAACCACTTCTTCTTTTAAGTGTGTTCAAGAGGCAGATGGTGTGATTCAGTTATTAGCAGGTGGCACAACAGGTAAGAAATGAGAAAAATTTAAGGGCTATTGAGCGCTAGGGAGCAATATGCAGCCTGGCACTCAGGAATTACCTGTGAAGTTCTTGTTAGTTCTAATGAGAATGTGGGGCCAATCTGGAATTCTCCCGTTGAATCAGCACAAAGCTATGTGGCACCGGTGTTTACTTGTCACGGGACCCAACATCTGATCTGAATAGATTAAAAGACCACAGAACAAAAGCCTCTCATTTGGAAAAATAGAAAGGTTTGGAAAATGATATTATGTTAAATAAGTGAAATTTGTGGAATTTTGAGGAGTCTGTTGAGCAAAACTTAGTTCTATCTCATTTAATAAATTTTACGTATAGATTTATGTTTTTGTATGTTAACAGCAGTACATTAAAATATTTAAACTTTCATAATGTCAGTATTTTTTGTGTGCAATTCCCTTTTCAGCACCATTAATTTTATTCAAATGTACGCGATAGACTAAAGCTCATTTTCTGATATCCAGACATTAAAACTTTGTTCATAAATAGGTTTGCAGAAATGTCCCCAGGGTAGTAGAGGAGCACCAGAACACGAGGGTGTGTTTGTGAGTTGTGTCCCATTCAAGTGAGGCGGCAGCTTCCTTATCTTGTGTGACCTCAGGTTGTGTGGGAGGAGCGGTGTTGAACATGTGTAGTCTGTCTTTTGCTAGTCTCATTTTTCTACACATTTTGCTGTCTTTATATTGAAGATTTGTAGAGATCATGTCTCAGCAATCCTGGAGCGTTGTTCTATTTTGCTTGTATTTTACAAGATACTGGAGATCCATCTCCCAGTGACTTCCTTACTTCTGAATTGACTGCATACGTGGTTGTGGGTATAAAATTTTGTTTTTAGTATTTACACTGTTTCAGTGCTGGTTGTCCTCTTTTGTCTGGGAAGTTATATTTACATGTGATTTGCTATTTTTTAAAAAAGTGTTCGCCTGTTTAAAAACATCATATTCATTTGAAGATGACAAAGTCAGCATAGAGAACGTGTGATCAGCTCTGTTATAGGAATGTTAGTCTGTGGGTTAGTAGTTACTGTCTGTTGGGGGCCTGGATGGTGCAGTTGGTTAAGCGTCTGACTCTCCATCTCAGCTCAGGTCACAATCTCACAGTTCATGAGTTCCAGCCCCACGGCCGGTTCTGTGCTGATGGTGTGGAGCCTGCTTGGGGTTCTGACTCTCCTCTCTCTGCCTGTCCCTCACTTGTGCGCTCTCTCTGTCTCTCTCAGTAAATAAACAAATTAATTAAAAAAGCAGTCAAATGTATATTTATCCAAGATAAAAATTCCTGTTCTACTACATTGTGTGATGAAATGGTAACCTGTAGTTCCGCAAACATGGTTTTGGAATACTTCTGTGTCCTCCTACTTGTCATGCTGTCTTGAACAGGCTCTTTGACTTCTGAACACTTGACTTCTGACAGGTAGTAGAAACATGAGAGTTGTCAGGGTCAAAGACAGGATGAGCTGTGTTTGGAATTTAAGAGCTCAACAAGTAGCAAGTCTTGTCGTATTTCTCGTACCTTTGCAAACAAAAAATGAGGTGCGTCCAAGTGCACCATCTAAAGCACTCCGGTGTTCTCATAGCGTGGGTGTGATCTGTGACCTCTGTGTTGGGGCTTGAGAACTTTGTACATGAGAAATACCCCCATATGTGGACTCTGAGCTGAAGTATAAGACATGTTACCCTAGAAAAGATGCTGTTTATAGTAAGAGAAAACATTAAAAGCTACCACTGTGTAGATCCTAAAAAGATGAATGAATCTCTGCTATTTTGCCTCCTCTACTTATGAAAGAAAAGGTAGAATAAGTAAGTTTATAGTCCATCTTCAGATAGAACTACTGTTTATGAGGACAAACTGTGTGTCTCCTTCACTAAGAGCCATTTTACTCTGCACCTTTAGTTCAAGCACTAGGTTTGCAATTAATGAACGATAACACAGCTTTGCATTACGCAAGAGTGTACAGATTTATTTGTACTGTTTCTTGCAAAGGATATATAATTTTATGATTTTAAATAAATATTGGAAATGTGATATTTCTGTGGTTCTCAATTGCAGTGAATACCAGTACTTTATTTTGAAAAACATACCTATCATATTATTTCTTTTTTGTTGGTTTTGTTTGTTATTTTAAAAATATTATTTATAATCCCAACATGAGCTTTTCAAATAAAGTTTTTTTTGTTTGTTTTTTGTTTTTGATTCAGTCATGTTCTGTGTTAGAAAGTAGTCAAAATAGCTAGGTATATTCACAGACACAAGAAAGTAGAAGAAAGACAATCATCCAAAAAATTTTATGAAAAATTCTCTTGAATTATTTATTGCAAATTTGTGGTAGTCATTTTTCTAGATGATCAGTGTTTCTGACAGGCTTCTTCTGTTGTGTGTAAGAATCTTCCAGGAGTGTGAAGATGACCCGTGTGTCATACTGCAGCACGGGACATGGTGTAGTGGGCACGTAGGGGCCCTGGTTCGTGGGCGGAGGGAACAGATCTCCACCAGAGTGCCTGAGTTACTCGTAAATCACTCCTCAGTGTGGCTTGTTTTGCATCCTCCACCTTCCGTACAAAGATTTTGACATATCTTGCTTTCTTCGGACTTTCAAAATCTTCCATCAGTTCAAGAAAATTGTGAAGTCTAGTTCTCAAATCTGACTTTATTTCTAGTAGAAGATTGATTAACCCTAACAAAATTGTCCTCAGCCGGGCACAGCATTCAGTGTTGGCACCTGTGTGCAGAGGCTGTTGGCAACAGCTGTACACTCTGGACAGTGTAGTACATGCAGTTATGAAAATTACGTTGTCGAGGCCCTGGGGTGGCTCAGTCCCTAAGCAGCCACCTTCAGCTCAGGTCGTGATCTCACAGCTACTGAGTTCAAACCCCACGTTGGGGTCTGTACTGATGGTGTAGAGCCTGCTTAGGAACGGGAGTTTCCCTCTATCTCTGCCCCTCCCCAGTTGTGCTCTCCCTCTCTAAGAAATAAATAAATACATACATAAGTACATAAATAAAATAATCCTTGTCAAGGAAAATGTGAATATGCATTTTAGAATAAAAATACTTCCACCATGTGTATTTATTTAATAAAGTGTTACTTTTATTTTGCCCTGTTTTCTTTTTGACTTTGAAAAAATATAGATTGGATAAAATTTCTTTCATACTGTGGTTTGAGTTTCATAATTTGTCCTTTTGAATGTTTTTACGTCAATCTCAATCTTTCTCTTCCTCTTCCTCTCTTTTTCCCTTTCTCCCCTTCTCTGTCTGTTTCCCTCTCTCTCTCTCTGTCTTCTCTCTCTCTGTCTTTTCTCTCTCTGTCTCTGTCTCTCCCCCCCCACTCTGTCTCTGTCCTTCCTACCCCCCCCTTTTCATCTTCTTTATTTCCTTCTTTTTATATGTTTTTCTCTGCTTCCTCCCTTCGTCCCTCCCTCTTGTTTATCTTTCCATCTTTGTCTTTCTTTGAATAGAGCCAAGAACTTGGCAGGAAAATACCCTGAAGGTAAAGAGGGTGCTTATATGTGTTTGAATGAAAAATGAAAGATCAAATCACTGATTTTAACAGAATTTCTGGTATTATAAAACATAGTTATATATATTCTGGATTGAATTTTGTTCTGTGAAAATTCTCACCAATACATTGCAGAGACTGATTGCTATTTTGTTCTTGTAAAATAATGTATTTTCTGGATTTGAATATTCTTTTCTTCCCTAATGACTGTGGCTGTGGTCAGTGCCTGGGTGGACGCGTGTCCTCTGCATTCCCCCAGTCCCCAGGGAGCGGTGCATGGGTGGGCCTCTGTCATCTGTGGCCCCTGTCCCCGGAGAACAGTGCCTGATTTACTACCAGGTCTCCCATGACGATGAAGGCAGGTCATTCTGACTTGTTCCAGATTTCCTGAAGGGCACCTCAGCACTGTGACTATGTGAACATGTGTCTGACCTGATTGGTAGTAATTCAGCTCGAGGGATCTTAGCACATGTAGCCGCATGAGCATCCACTTAGAGTCAATTTCCACCCAGTGACTTAGTCCCTTATATTTCTGTCCTTGGCCCTCAATATCAGGGAATGCTTGTGGAAGGAACAAAGGGGAATTCCGGAGAATCACACGCAAATGAGGGAAGTTAGAGTCTTTTACTTTATATTGCAATCCAGTTCCGTTTTACCTATGTACGCCTGTGAGAAGAGTTTGAATCCTTGTAACATCTGTATTCCCGATGCCACTTACATGTCTGAAACCTGGCCTTCTATTTAAGCTGTGGCTCTGTTCGCAAAGTAGGCTGTCGAGGGCTGCTTACTGGCCGTGGGCACCTGCTGACTCCCCAGCATGTGTTGAGACAGAGTCTGTAATTTCAAGGTATCCGATGGCTTTTTCTGCCAAGCGAAGTCTTAGCTGTTAACACGCAGCCACATGTGAGTGTATTTGCTGTTGTTTTGTGTGTTTTGGTTTTGGTGTGCACAAGTACCATTTATTAGAAGAGTCTGGTTTACAGATGGTGACTCCTGTCTTGCAGGTACCTGTAGGTGGAGATGACATCCTCATTCTGTCCAATGTTCATTCCTGAATAGTAAATAGGTGCAGGTTCAGAGGGCCAAGTGCATCGCTGTGTGAGAGTCTGGGGGTCTGAGAGTCTGGGGGTCCAGGTTCTGGGTGATTGTGCCCCTTGTGTCTCCCCTGGGTGCAGGGGTCCCGGTATCAGGGTTTGATGTGCAGAGCAGGGGTGCCAGCTTCTGTCCCTGTGTGCCGCACCCTGAGTGGCCAAAATGTACGCATATGGTCAGAACTTATCTTGGTCCGCCCTCACTCTCATCCCTCTAGCCACATGGCAGATGGTCTCCTTGCCTGACACATTGGTCACAAGGACAAAGTGTCACTGGAGGGACTCCAGTATACCCTCTCCTTGAGGTCGATGAGCGGTTCTCCTCCTCCCCTTATGAGAGGACACCTCCGTGCGGCATCTCCAGGCTGCCCCCCGGAAGCCAGGGCTGGTGTTTGTTCATGGTGTGCAGGCAGGCTTTAGTGTTTTGAGCCATTCTCGAAAGGTATGAAAGAGTTTGGGTCCTAGTTTAAGAATTAGTTGTTTAAGTACCTGGAAGTAGGTGTCACATGTAAACTGGAGATGGAATGATACTTACCCTACATACAAAAGTTCCAGAGTAATGTTCTCAGGTGTCCTCAAAGGAAAAAAAATTGACAAATACATCACTTTTAAGTTAAAAAACCAGGTTCACTAGGAAAAGCAACTAAATAAGTATTTCTGTATAACATCACATCATACGTTTTTATGTTGATTATTTTCAATTGATTTTTTTAACTAGTTATAGCTAAGCGGAGCAGGTCATGGGGACTCCACGCCATTTTGCTAACATGGTTGTATATTGCATCTGAGGTCAGTATCACCAACCATGTTAAACTTATTCTGTATTTCTGTTTAAATTACAGTAATTTACTTAGATAATCATGTTTTATCCTAGGCTGTCTTAAGATTCCTGAATGATATAATCCTGAGCCAATAGATAATTTCCTGTTGATAGTTGAACCACATTTATGCACAGTAGTGATAACTCCATGGAATCAATTTGAAATACACCATTTTCCCAAGTTGTCATTAAAGAAATGAGGATTCAATATTAAGTCATTTTTCTAAAAACATAGTTTTAAATAACAAGTCTCATGGAAATCAAATTTTCTGTGCTACAGCCCTAGTTGTAGCATAAGCGGTGAAGGTCTTTGTGTGAAATTGCTATTTACCTCCTTCTCAACAGAGCGTTGACAAATACATCAATGAATTTCATGGGAAAAACATGGAACGACATTATTTTCTATACACTTGTTAGTGCACACACTTATCTGCTCTTTCACAAGAAGAACCAAGGACAACAGAAAAAGAGCAGCATCTTCTGATGCCAACTGTAAATTATCGTGGATCTGTAGTACACTGTGGCCTCATACTTGATACCTCTGCTGTTCCATCATTCAGGAAAACCGAATCCAGTCTGCAGGAAGGAGGAGGAGGAGGAGAGAAATAGAACTGCCTGCTGCTGTGCCTCACCACTCCAGCGCCGTTCAGTCAGAACCCTCAGTTAGTTGTGAGATACAACCCACATGGTAGACCGAGCACAGCCAGAAATAGAAAGTAGGAGGCTGCTGGAATGCACCCTCCCACATGTATATACCACCACACATGTACACCCCAACATGTATACACCTCCACATGAAACACACACACAGATACACCCACACACATATTCACCCTGACATATATACACCCCCACACATATATACCTCCCACACATACACCCCCCACATATACAACCCCTCAAGTATACACACCCACACGAATACACTCTCACACACATACACCCCCACACATATTCACCGTGACACGCATATACCCCTACACATATACACCCCCATATGTATACACCCCCACATGTTTACACCCTCACACATGTACACTCCCACACCCCCACACCTATACACAGCATGTTAGTCATTTTACCAGTTGTTAACTCAGTTTCACAGAGAGTGAATGATTTCAAACTGTTGAGAATTTCACCAAAGCATGTACATCTTAATGTAGAAGAGATACTGAACTGTATTATCAGCTTATCTCTAAAGTTCATTCTCTTTGATTCCACCCAAAGCACGTGTGTGTGTGTGTGTGTGTGTGTGTGTGTGTGTGTGTGTAGTTTATATACTTATGTGACTATTCCCTTAAAAAATGGCAATGACATATGCCTTTCACTGATAACAAGTGTGCAGACTCCTAATAATTAAAGTTAAGTGGGCTTTAATCCCATCAAACACCTGTCAAAAACTGAACTGAGAGCAAACTTCTCATGGTTTCATTTCAAGTTAAACATACTGGAAGAGTATCTTCAACATTTTTAGGAATAATATTTATTCACCAGAAATTCTCTATCTAGCCAGATTGGACTCCATGAATAATGATGGGGTAAAGACGTATCAAACCAAGATCTTACCACACCCAGAAACTCAAAGAAGGCTTTCTAGATATTTTCTCCAGAAAGAAGTAGATTCCAGAGAAAGAAGTATAAAATTTGCTAATTCATGCAGAGCAAAGCTATTAGTAAATGTGAGTAAATCTGAATAACTCATGACTTAGAAATAGTAATCCTGAATATGTTTGAAGTGTTTAGATGTAAACTGGAATTAAAATCCAAGCTCAGAGTAGGAGATGGCCTAGATGTGGCCACAGCTGAAACAGCCTTGGGCCTTAGGGAGAGTTGAAAGCCATCCAGGCTGAAGGGCATCTCCAGAGACCCGCTCACAGTCTCTGTAACAGTATTCCCAGCCCATTTCTCCACTGGTTATGTCAGAGTTTAAGTGGCTTACCAGTGAACCAAGAGAGAAAGTTATCCATTTAAGAACTTAAGTAAGGGTGTGTGGGCGACTTGGTGGGTTGAATGTCCGACTCTTGATTTTGGCTCAGGTCATGATCCCGGGGTTGTGGGATTGAGCCCCATGTTGGGCTCTGTGCTGATTGTGCCACCTGCTTGGGCTTCTCCCTCCCTCTCCCTCCCTCTGGCCCCTCTCCTGCTTACTCTCTCTCTCTCTCTCAAATAAAATTAAAAAAGAAAAAAGAAAAAAAGTAAGTAATCTGTGTAATAAGATTAATAAGAGTGAAAATTTAAGTGAGGCTCACATTATATAAATATTAAAATTATTGACGGTTAGCACAAGTTTAGGTATGTTGAATTCTGTTATTGATAATTAACATAGGATTACTGATGATTATTGATAAATAATTGGGTAAATAATGAAACCTTCCCTGACTCTTATAACTGGGAAAAATGTGTGTAATTACATCTTTATTCCTATTTTGAATATCTTGTTTTTTTTGAAAATTAAGGTAATGTTTATAAATGCATATTACAGTGCATGGAATGCATTAAGTGCTCGGTAAGTACGGAGAATGATACTGAAAAATAGGGGAAGAATTCAGACTTCTGAAAAATGTAGTTATCTCCTCTTCCTCATTTTCTTCTCTTCCTTTTTTTGTATACGTTATTGCTTGATTTGAGATTTCTTCAGACCTGGCAGAGCAGAAGTGTACATTTTATATTTCTGGCATTTGGATTAAGAATATTGAGTTGCATGACTAATCGGCCATATGAAGTAATGACTATTACTGACAGTTTTTACCCCCCCCCATTAAAATCAAGGAGAACACGGCAGTTATATTCATTAACTGAGCCGTGCTCATGAAGCACACTCACTAACATTGCTGTAGGGAGAGCACAACTGTGCCCGTAAGAGGTTATCATCGCACGTACCAGTTACACCTCATCTGTGAAGGGTGAAGATTCAGTAAATACGTTTTGATACTCACTCTAATTATAAATAATTTTAAAGTAAATATCTCTTCTATTTCAAAAGAGGCAGAGTTAAGAGATAGTGTTTTATGTTTTAAAATGGATATCAGAAAGGAATAGTAAGGACTTAGGTGGTGAGTTCCAAGATTATTATTTGGAAGAGAAGACAAGAACTTGGAATGTTGTTTCCCATCCTGATTCTTGCTGTGATGCGACACATTGATGTCCCAGCCAATGCTGTAGGCACGGGGGAGGACGCCTGCTTTGATGTGTCATTCCCAGCCTGGGGAGTGAATAATTAGAGCTAGGAGACAAGACTATTCAGACAGTGGTACTGTTTTGAGCCTGATTTATTGCCCGGATACAGATGTATTTCCACACCTTTAGCCACGTGGATTTGTGTCTCTTCTCACGGAGTCTGTTGTGATTTGCTTCCACCAGTAGAAAAACGATATAAGCGGGGCACCTGGGTGGCTCATTTGGTTAAGCATACGACTCTATTTGGCTCAGGTCATCATCTCACAGTTCGTGAGTTCAGGCCCCCCTTGGGGTTCTGTGCTAACAGTGCAAAGCCTGCTTGGGATTCTCTCCCTCCTTCTCTGTCTGCCCCTCCTCCACTCACACACACTCTCTCTCTAAATAAATTAATTTAATAATTTTAAAAAAGGCATAAATAACAGTGTGCTGGTTCTGAGTCTGGGCCTTAACAAACTTGAGATGTTTCCACTTCCTCCGCTGCATCTCTGTTACCAACCCAAGAGAGTGTGCTGAGCTCAGCCCGCTGTATCCAGGGCACGGAACTTCCCGTCCTGTACTCTGTTACTTTCCCTTGTGGAGCATGCGTAGCACTAACGGAAGCAAAAGTATGCAAGCCAGGGTCGGTTATGTGCCCTTAGTCATTATCATAGTGCTGGTTCACTGTGCTAAGTGTTGGTTAATTCCCTGAAGTAAATAAAAATGTAATATATATCATAATCATCTAATGTCAATGATTTTGTAGTTCTGCCTGACTTTTAAAAAAGTTGGTAAAGAGAGACCACCACCTTGTAGAAGAAAAGGTAGACTTCAGTACAGCTGCTTTAGTTGATTGATATGTAGAATTTTAAGCAGTCTGACTCGAAATTTCTTAACATGTGATTGATGCTCTTGACTTTGTGCTTTAAGAAAGTCCATAAGAGAGATGTCAACATAATTACCATTAGGGAGTCAGCATAGATTTTATTCTATCAGTCACATAATGCATCATAAAATGCTATATTGTTGTATGGATCTCCCAAACTACATCTTTTTAATATTGGCTTTATGTGTTTTAACAGTTTACCCACCTAACAACATAGCGATCAGAACTTGATGGTCATTTGTGAGTTGAGGTTTTTATAGTCTCAGTTATTAGATGATAGACCCCCAAATGCATCATAGCATGAACCTGACACAGACAGGTCTCCTGCCTGTTTGGATGATTTTGAAATTACTTTTATCCTTAAATTATGACTATATCCAGCTTAGTTGTGGAAAGTATTTTAGTTTGGCTTATTTCTATGCTCAGCATGGATGGAAGGTGTTGCATGTGAATGGTAGGTAACTAAAGCACATAGAGATGTTTAAGAAAATGTTACCCAGTTCAGTTTGGAAGATGCTGCTAGAGCTTTAGACTTTCCTTCATTTGTGGTCAGGACCGGCACTTCAATACTGGTCACGCTGGCTGCTGCGGCTACAGCTTCTCCTGGTGAGTCAGTGGGGGGCTCATTGTGTGCACTTTGATGACCCTCATTTCTAGAAATGCCAAAATTATTTGGGAACTATAGTGGGCAATTATTTGGTAATTCTAAGAAGATTATTTATTGATGTGTCTTTAAGAAGATTCCATTTAGTCTTCTGCAATGATCTTAAGCAATGTTTTTATTTTATCATTTTGTCTGTGATCTAACAAAGTACTTGAAGTCGAGCACTCACCAAACAAGCTTTTGTTAAATAAATGGAAAATTATCACATTTATATACTATTTTTGAAATAACACTCTAAGGAGTAGTTACGATCCCTTTTATTGCATCAATATTTTGGAAATGATTGGGAAGTAATGGAGACTCTTGTAACACAGAGTGACGTTAACTTTTTATTTACTGCCTTAGTCACCTATAAAGGAACACTATATCAGATATGTTGGTCACATACTTCACATTGCTTCGTATTTCATGGACTTCAGTGAAGTTTATTTGGTTATAATATGAATTTATGTCTTTCACCTACCCCCTTCTTCAAGGTTAGGGTTATGGTTACCATGGAAACAACTTCTCTTTAGTATGTACCAACCCTACAATTGTTCCCACAGTGTTTCGGCACATAGTCCTTAAGTTTAAACTAAGGGAGAACTTCTCAGTGAATGTATACTGTGTGGATTCTACATTCTTTTGACTCGGCTACAGAGGTTGAGTTCTTGATGTTTAGGTCTCTTACAAAATGCCTCCTATCATTAGGCTTCTGTTCTTGAAGGGGAGATTAGTAAGCAGTCAATGGTGCATATGATGACTTTGATATTTTAACGTTTTACATTAACAGTTATCAGAATTTGTGACATTATTTCATATTGTTCATAGAATACATTTAGATCATAGGCAAGTTGTAAAAAATATACTTTCTTCTGAAACTCTTCAAGTTATGACAGTGGTGTTGTATTTAGCCATCTATCTTTTCTTTACCAAGTTGTATAATTCTTCTAAACTTCATTACATACTTTAACACAAAATCGAATAACTGGTTGTCTTGGATCAGGTCACTCTAAGCAGACACTGAGATGAAGTCGTGTCTGACAATGGTTTGTTCAGAAGGTGTTCCCAGGAGATGCTGGTAAGGGACTGTGAGAAGCATGATGATGAAGGGAAAGAAGAAGAGAAAAGGTGTTATTTCACATGACTTTCCAGTCTTGCCTCAATTTTGAAGAAGCTCTGAAGTATCATTTTGACTTGAGTTTATTCTGGCTTCAAGAGTGGAAGCTGGATTTTCAGTCTTCCATCAGTCAGGGACTGACTGTGAGCAGAAATTCTAGCTCTTTGGGCATCTCTAGGTATCTATTCAAAGTGTTTCTACTTGTCCAATGTTACTTTCTGATAAGTTTAGAAGACGTGAGCCATTAGGAAAGGAGCTAGCAGAAGCTGGGATGAGGTCTGCACAACCAGGAAAAGGAATGTGAAGGGATCTGGTTCAAATACTAACACGTTTCATGGTAATTGACCCCTTCCATTGATCAGCTCCACTTCTGAAATTAAGTTTGCTCCATTCAGTCCCAGAATCCGTGGGATCACTGTGAGTTAAAATTGAGTGTGAAACCCACAACCGAAAATTGTGTGTGAGATGAGCAAGAGCTCTTACTACTGCAGCTGGTCCTGAGATTGTGACTGCTGTTCCTCATCTCTCTTTTTGCTCTCCTTGCATTGAGTTAGCATCTCTCCAGATCTGGGTGGTTGCACTGGCAGAGAGATGTCCTCAATCTTTATCCTTGAAGGATTTGAGGTGAAGGTTATCAGCCCCATACATGAAGCACTAAGAGACACCAAATAGATCAGTAACTTACAGGAACATTTCTCCCTAACCCTATTATGGAGTAGCAAGTCCAAGTCTTCCTGATGGTCAATGGGAGTCACTCTGCCAGCAGAATAACTCACCTCTTCCTTAGCTCATATGAGCAAGGGGAGCACCACTCCCCCCAGATATCAGAATGTAGGTGCAGCTTTATGTTTAGTGGGGATTTTAACTTCTTCTTAGATGGGGGTCACCCTCTGTATTCATTTTTGATGAAATTAATGAGGCCATGCCTAATAGGATTTTCCCATGAGCACAAAGTTGAACCTTTTGTGATAGAAACAGTCAAATGGCAGCTTTTAAGAAAATATATTCTGCATACATACACACACACACACACACACACACACACACACACACACAATTTGAAGTCTCAGAAGAAAAGAGAAGCAATATTTGAAAAGATAGTGTCCATAGATTTTTAAGAAGTGGTGAAATTTGTAGAGAAAGAAGGTTGTATGTAAATACCAAGAAGAATAAATACAAATGAAGAGAAAACCACAGTTTATATCTTTATAATACACTTATGAATATGAAATATTAAAGAGAAAATCTCAAAAGTAGCCAGTGAGTGGAAATACAGGCAAACAGAGTACTTTCAAAGCCAACAGTTAAAAAATATAGCTTGCTTCTTAAAGGAAAGAATAAAATTAAAAAGAACATGGAAAGGCATCTTCAGAAATCTGCCAGAAGATAATGCTCAACCTAGAATGTTGCACCCATTGGAAACATACTTCAAAAATGGAGAAAAAAATGAAGCTTTAATTTTTTTACTGCAAAAAATATAACACCAGGCATTTTAGTTGTTTTGAAAGTGTTTTAGTTGCATTAATTACTTCCAAAATATTGTGCAAGTATAACCACTCTGTATTTCCATAGTATTTTCATCACCCTGAAGAGAAACTGCAGCCATCAAACAATAACTCACTGTTTTCTGCCACCCTATCCCTAGGCATCAACAATCTACTTTATATCCTGTAGATTTGCCTTTTATAGACATTTCAAATAAATGGAATTTAAAAATATAGGATTGCTTATGGCAAATTTCTTTCACTTAGCAAGTGAACAAGGTTCATCTTGACATGGATAGCCTATATCAAAACTTTATTTACTTTTATGTCTACATAGTACCCCACCGTATGTATACACTACATTTTGTTTATTCAGCTATTGGTAGACACTCAAGTCGCTTCTCTCTTTGGCTGTTTTGAATATTGCTGCAACGGACATTATCATATAAGTCTTCGTTTGAATATTTTCAACTCTAAGGTAGTGCCAAACTTTATCCCACAGCAACTGCACCCATTTTATTTTCCTACCAGCAATGTGTCAACTTTCCAACTTCCCTACATTCTCATTAATACTTGTTATTTAACCCTCCCTTTTTTTCTATCAATCTAGGTAGTTATGAAGTAGTATTTCAGTGTGGTTTTTATTTGGATTTCTTTCATGACTAATAATGCTGATGATTATTTTGTATGCTGAACGACAGTTTGTATCTCTTCTTTCTATTCAGATCTTTTGCTCATTTTATAGTTGTTTTGTCTATTTTTTGATGAAGTTAAAAGAAGTCTCTTAAATATTCTCCAAGAGCCAAAGGTAAACAAGAGTAAACAACTATAAAAGATCAGAAAAATTGTGTATGATTAAAATAAGACTATCAGGAAAGAGATTAAATTTTAACAGATCCAAAAAGAAATTCTGGAGCTGTAAAGTATAGTAACCAAAGTAAAATTCTCTGTGGGGAAGGGGAAGTTTCAACACATTTGAGCAGGCAGAAAACAGAATCAGTGAACTGGAATATAGGGCAGTTGAATGATGTGGTCAGAGGGGCAGAAAGAGAGAATGAAGAAAAGTAAATAGAGCATAATGAACCTGTGGAATTCCATTAAGAGGACTAACATGAGCATTATGGGAGTTCCAAAGGGAGAATAAGGAGAAAGGAAAAGATAGAATATTTGAACAAGGTCAAAAAGTTCCTGATTCTAACAAAAGACATGCATCTAGAGATTCAAGATGCCAAATGAATTCCAAGTAGTATAACTTCAAAGATATCTATACCAAGAGATAAACTGTCCAGTGACATAGAAGATGCTTGAATTCAGTAAGGGAGAAGGAGCTAATCACATAAAATGGGTCCTCAATAAGATTAAGAGAGGATTTCCCATCAGAAGTGGGGGCTAAAACCTAATGGGTTGGCATGTTTAAAGCTTAAGAAGTAACAAAGATCTCTAGTAAAAGAAACCACTGGGGAAGATATGAAAGCTAGTATTACTTTTTTTTGGTAACTCCACTATTTATTTTCTGAATTATTTAAAAGACAAATGCATTGGGGCACCTGGGTGGCTTAGTCGGTTAAGTGTCCGACTTTCGCTTAGGTCATGATCTCGCGGTTCGTGGGTTCGGGCCCCGCGTCGGGCTCTGTGCTGACTGCCAGCTCAGAGCCTGGAGCCTGTTTCAGTCTGCGACTCCCTCTCTTTCTCACCCTCCCCTGCTCACGCTGTCTTTCTCTCTCTCTCCTAGAAATAAATAAAATATAAAGATATAAAAAAAATAAAATAAATAAAAGACAAAGAAGTAATTGCATAGACCTAATAGAAGGCATAGAAGTAATTATAAATCTATATTATTGAACATACCATGTAAAATAATGTTAAATGATTAAAATGCTTAATTTATGTTTGTATGTTTTTCCATAATGGACAAATACAAAGGCATGCCACAGACTGAGAGTACACAGTTTTTACTAAGGTAAAACTTTAGTTAAGTACTTCACAACAGATACAAATATACATACAAGTCAATAACCATAGAAAAGGTATGCAACATTATTAGTCATGATAGAAATGCAAATTATAGTTGGATACCACTTAACATGTAAAGTACTGAAAATAAATTTGGCAACAATGAGGAGCAATTGGAATTTTCATTCATTGCTCTTGGTAGTGGAAGATGATGAAACAGCTTTGGAGAACTTTCTGGCACTTTCTTATAACGTTAAGTATACACTTACCTCAACCTTAGCAACTTTGCTCTTAAAATTTTACCCAAGGAAAATATAAAAAAAAGATATGTCACAAAATCCTTATAAAAATGTTCATAGTAGCCTTGCTTATAATGGCACAAACTACAAATACCCCAAAATGTCAACAGGAAAATGATTTAAAAACCATAGCTACATGTGTGCAATACAGTGTTCAACGGTGAGAATGAATGAACATTTGCTGGCATGCGCAAGAATAGTAATCCCCAAAGTATGTTGAAAACCACAGTTAAATGCAAAATAATTCATTCCTTCTGAGTCAGTTGTACATGAATTTTAGCACAGGCAGTATTAACCAATGGTAAGAAAAGATGTCTTGGGGTGGGGGTGGGGGTGCAGTCTTTCCACAAAGCAACACCAGCTTTCTGATGGATGACAATTGTATCTGGACTGCAGGTGTGCCCAATGATGAGATACCTGGTTTCGTTTTACTGTTGAGTTGTTGCAGTTCCTTATATATTCTGCATCTTACACCTTCTCAGATGTATCAAATGCTAACATTTTGTCCTTTTTGTATACTCTCTTATCACTTTATTTTTAAGGTCTTTTGACATATACAAGTTTTAAAGTTTGAGAAGTTGAATTTACCTATTTATCCTGTTGCTCATGGTTTTGGTGTTATGTCTAAGAACTTGTTGCTAACTCCAAGATCATGAAGATTTGCCTCTGTGTTTTCTTCTGACAGCTTTGTGGTTTTAGCTCTTATATTTAGGACATTGATCCACTTTGAATTTTTTTATGTGATGTAAATGAAAGACCCAACTTATGCTTCTTCACGTGGAAGTCCATTTTTTTCTTAACACCATGTCTTATCGAAGAGAGTGTCCTTTCCCAGTTGAATGAACTTGCTGCCTTTGTCAAAAACCAATAAGCCTTTCATGTGTGCGTTTATTTCTGGACTCTAAAGTCAGTTAAATCATGTATATGTGTGTCTTTATGCCAGTGCAACCCTCTCTTGATTAGTGTGGTTTACAGAAAGCTTTGAAGTTAGGAAGTGTGAGTCCTCCAACTGTGCTCTCTTTCGACACTGTTTTGACTTATCCTGGACCAATTTCAGTTCCAATAGAACCTGAAGGTAATTTTTTACATTTCTGATAAAAATGCTGTTAGAATTTTGATAGAAATTACACTGAATATGTAGATTTGGGGAGTAGTATTGACACATAAATAGTAGTAAATCTCTGATCCTTGAACACGAGACATCTTTCCAACTCTTTATGCTTTTGATTTACATCTGCAGTCATTGCAGTTTTCAGTGACTGAACAAGTCTTTCACTTCCTTGCATGAATTTATTCCTACCTATTTTATCCTGTTAGGTTTCATTATAAATGAAATTTCTTCCCCAGTTTCCTTTTTGGATTATTCATTATTTAAGTATAGAAATACAATATATTTTTCTATGTCAGTCTCCCCTACAACTACCCTACAATATTGCTGAATGTGTATGATATCTAGTAGCTGCTGTATGGATTGTGTAGAATTTTCATGTGTAGGATCATGTGATTTTTGAATAGAGATATTATTACTTCTTCCTTTCCAAACTGGGTACTTTTCATCTTTTCCTTTTTTTTTATTCTTTTCTTTTCAAATTTTTATTTAAATTCTAGTTTGTTAACATACGGTGTAATACTAGTTTCAGGAGTAGAAGTTAGTAATTCATCACTCACATGTAACACTCAATGCTCATCCCAAGTGCCCTTCTCATTGCCCATCCCCCACCCCCTTCCCTCCATCAACCCACAGTTTGTTTAGTATCTTTAAGACTCTCATATGGTTTGCTTCCCTTTCTCTCTGTCTTTTTCTTCCTATATGTTCATCTGTTTTGTTTCTTATTTGCCACGTATAAGTGAGATCATATTTTTGTCTTTCTCTGACAGATGTATTTCACTTAGCATAATGTGCTCTAGCTTCATTCACATCATTGCAAATTGCAAGATTTCATTGTTTTTCACGACTGATTAATATTCCAGTGTGTGTGTGTGTGTGTGTGCGCGTGTGTAATTTGGTAAAATTAACAACACAGAGAACAACAGCTTTTAGCAAGGATGTGGAGAAAGGGGAACACACACGCACACACACACACCCCACAATTTCTTTATTCATTTGTGAGTCAGTGGACATTTGGGTTCTTTCCCTAGTTTGGCTATTTATGATAGTGCTTCTGTAAATATTGGTGCATGTGCCCCTTTGAATCTGTATTTTTGTATCTTTTGGGTAAATAGTAGTGCAGTTGCTAGATTGTAAGATAGTTCTACTTTTAACTTCTTGAGGAACCACTATACTGTTTTCCAGAGTGGCTGCACTGGCTTGCATTCTCAGCAGCACAAGAGGGTTCCCTTTTCTTTACATTCTCACCAACATTTTTTGTTTCCTGAGTTGTTAATTTTGGCCATTCTAACAGGTTTTAAAGTGGTATCTCAATGTGGTTTTGATTGTATCTCCCTGATGTGGGGTGATGTTGAGCATCTTTTCATGTGTCTGTTGGCCATCTGGTTGTCTTCTTTGGAAAAGTGTCTATTCATGTTTTCTGCCCATTTCTTCACTGGATTTGTTTTTTGTGTGTTGACTTTGATAAGTTCCTTTATAGATTTTGGATACAAACCCTTTATCAGATATGTCACGCACAAATATTTTCTCCTATTCCCAATGGCAGCCTTTTAGTTTTGTTGATTGTCTCTTTCACTGTGAAGAAGCTTTTTATCCTGATGAAGTCTCACTAGTTCATTTTTGCTTTTGTTTCTCTTGTCTTGGGAGGCCTGTCTAAAAAGAAGTTGCCCCAGCTGAGGTCAAAGAGATTGTTGCCTGTTTTCTCCTAGGATTTTCATGGTTTCCTGTCTCATAGTTAGGACTCTCATACATTTTGAGTTTATTTTTGGGTTGGTGTAAAAAAGTGATCTGATTTAATTCTTCTGTATGGTGCTTTCCAGTTTTCCCAATCGCATTTGCTCAAGAGACTGTCTTTTTTCTATTGGATATTCTTTGCTGCTTTGTTCAAGATTAATTGACCATATAGTTGTGGATTCATTTTTAGGTTCTCCATTCTGTTCTGTTGATCTATGTGTCTGTTTTTGTGCCATCACCATACTGTCTTAATGACTACAGTTTTATAATATACCCTGATGTCTGAAATTGTGATATCTCCAGTTTTAGTTTTCTTTATTAAGGTTGCTTTGGGTATTCAGGGCCTTTTGTGGTTCCATACAAAGTTTAAGATTGGATGTTTCTGTTGTGTGAAGAATACTGGTGTTATTTTGATAGGGATTGCATTGAATGTGTAGGTTACTTTGTTCTTCCAATCAATGAGGATGGAAGGTTTTTCCGTTTCTTTGTGTCCTCTTCAATTTCTTTCCTAAGTGTTCCACAGTTTTCAGAGCACAGATCTTTAACTTCTTTACTTAGGTTTATTTCTATGCATTTAATTGTTTTTGGTACATTTGCAGGTGGCATAAATTTCTTGATTTTCTTTTTCTGCAGCTTCATTTTTTGGTGTATGGAAATGCAACAGATTTCTGTATGTTGGTGTTATGTCCTGTGACTTTGCTGAATTCATGTATGAGTTCTAGCAATTTTTTGAATGGAGTGTTTGGTGTTTTCTATATAAAGTATAATGCAGTCGACAAAGAGTAAAAGTTTGACTTCTTCCTTGCTGATTTGGACTCCTTTTATTCTTTTTATTTGTTTGCTGAGGCTGAGACAAGCATTGTGTTAAATAGTAATGCTAAGAGCTAACATCCCTGCCTTGTTCCTGACTATAAAGGGAAAACTCTCAGTTTTTCCCCATTGAGAATGATATTAGCTGTGGGTCTTTTATATATGGCCATTATGAAGTTGAGCTATATTCCATATATCCATACTTTGTTGAAGGTTTTTATCAAGAATGGATGCTGTATTTTGTCAAATGCTTTTTGTGCATCTGTTGAGAGGATCATGTGGTTCTTATCCTTTCTTTTATTAATGTGGTGTATCATGTTGATTGATTTGGGAATATTGAACCAGCCCTGCAGCCCAGGAATAAATCCCATTTGATCATGGTGAATAATTCTTTTAACATACTGTTGGATTTGATTTGCTACTATCTTATTGAGAATTTTGGCATCCATGTTCACCAGGGAAATTGATCCATAGTTCTCGTTTTTAGAGCTCTTTGTCTCATTTTGGAATCAAGGTAATGTTGGCTTCTTAGAATGAATTTGGAAGATTTCCACTAATTTCTGTTTTTTTTTTTTTTTTTTTTTTAAACACTTTGAGAAGAAAAGCTATTGAAACTCTTCTTTAAATGTCTATTGGAATTTCCCTGGGAAGCCATCTGGCCCTGGACTTTTATTGGTTGGGAGGTTTTTGATTACTGATTTAATTTCTTTGCTGGCTATTCATCTGTCCAAATTATCTATTTCTTCCAGTTTCAATTTTGGTAGTTTTTGTTTCTAGGAATTTGTCCATTTCTTCCAGATTATGGTTTGTAGGGATATAATTTTTAATAATACTCTCTTACAGTTGTTTGTATTTTTGTAGTGTTATTGTGATTCCCTCCTCTTTCATTCATGATTTTATATTTTAGCATCCTTTCTTTTTGATAAATCTAGCTATCAAAAGTTTATCAATTTTATTAATCTTTCAAAGAACCAGTTCTTAGTATCTTGATCTGTTCTACTATTGTTTTGTTTCTGTATTGTTTATTTCTGCTCTAATCATTTTTATTTCCCTTCTTTTGCTCATTTAGGCTTTATTTGCTCTTCCTTTTCTAGTTCCTTTAGAGGTAAGGTTAGGTTGTGTATTTGCATTTTTCTTGCTTCTTGAGGTAGGTCTGTATTGCTGTATACTTCCCTCTTATGACCACCTTTGTTGCATCCCAAAGATTTCCAACTATTTTGTTTCCAACTATTGTGTTTTCACTTTCATTTGCTTCCACGTGATTTTTAAAAAATAATTTATTGTCAAGTTGGTGTCCACATAACACCCAGTGCTTATCCCCACAAGTGCACTCCTTCATGCTCATCACTCCCCTTCCCCTCCCCCCCACCCCTATCAGTCCTCAGTTTGTTCTCAGCATTCAAGAGTCTCTCATGGTTTGCATTCCTCTCTCTCTCCCACTATTTACCCCCTTCTTCTCCCCAACGGTCTTCCGTTAAGTTCCTCCTAATCCTCCTATACATGCAAACATATGGTATCTGTCCTTCTCTGCCTGACTTATTTTGCTCAGCATAACACCTCAAGGTCCATCCATGTTGCTACACATGGCCAGATTTCATTCTTTCTCATTGCCATGTAGTATTACATTGTACAGATAAACCACATCTTCTTGATCCATTCATCAGTTAATGGACATTTAGGCTCTTTCCATGTTTTGTCTATTGTTGAGAGAGCTGCTATGAACATTGGGGTCCATGTGCCCCTGTGCATCAGCATTCCTGTATCTCTTGGGTCAATTCCTAGCGGTGCTATTGCTGGGTCATAGGGGAGTTCTATTGTTAATCTTTTGAGGAACCTTCACACTGTTTTCCGGAGGGGCTCTACTCGTATAAATTCCCACCAGCAGTGTAGGAGAGTGTGCATTTCTCCACATCCTCATCAGCATCTAGAGTCCTCTGATTTGCTCATTTTAGCCACTCTGACTGGCACGAGGTGGTATCTCAGGGTGGTTTTGATGTGTATTTCCCTGATGAGGAGGGATGCTGAGCATTGTTTCATGTGTTTGTTGGCCATTGGATGTCTTCTTTGGAGAAGTGTCTGTTCATGTCTTCTGCCCATTTCTTCACTGGATTTTTGTTTGTTCGGTGGCTTCCACGTGATTTTTAATTTTTTCTTTATTTTCCTGGTTAACTCATTCATTCTTTAGTAGGGTTTTCTTTAACTTCATGTATGTGTGGTCTTTCCAAATTTTATATTGTTCTCATTATAGATTTTATATTGTTGTGATCTGAAAATATGCATGATATGATCTTAGCCTTTTTGTACTTGTTGAATGGTGATTTGTGAGCCAGTATGTGATCTGTTTTGGAGACTATTCCTTGTACACTCAAAAAGAATGTATATTCTGCTGCTTTAGGATGAAATATTTTAGGATGCTTTATGATGAAATAAAATATATCCATTAAGTTTATCACATCTAGTGTGTCATTTAAAGCCATTGTTCCCTTGTTGATTTTCTGTTGAATTGTCCACTGTGGTAAGTTGGTTTGAAAGTCCCCTACTATTAATGTATTATTACTATAAATGTAGTTTTTATGTTTGTTATTAATTCATTTATATATTTGTGATAACAGCAAGTTGGGGGCATAAATATTTGCAATTGTTGGATCTTCTTGATGGACCCCTTAATTATGATGCAATGCCCGTCTCCATATCTTGACATAGTCTTTGATTTAAAATATAGTTTGTGGGGGCGCCTGGGTGGCTTAGTCAGTTAAGCGTCTGACTTTCGCTTAGGTCATGATCTCGTGGTTCATGGGTTCGAGCCCCGCGTCAGGCTCTGTGCTGACTGCCAGCTCAGAGCCTGGAGCCTATTTCAGAGTCTGTGTCTCCCACTCTCTCTGACCCTCCCCTGGTCACACTGTCTCTCTCTCTCTCTCTCTCTCTCTCTCTCTCTCTCTCCTAGAAATAAATAAAAAAATATTTAAAAAGTAAATAAAATATAGTTTGTCTGTTATAAGCATGGCTACTCTGGCTTTCTTTTGATCTCTGTTAGAATGATGGTTTCCATCTCCTCAGTTTCAGTCTACAGATGTGTTTAGGTCTAAAGTGAGTCTTTTGTAGGCAACATATAGATGGGTCTTTTTCTTTTAACCTATTCTGATGCACTATGTCTTTTGTTTGGAACATTTAGTGCATTTACATTCTGAGTCATGACTGACAGATGTGAATTTAGTGCCATTTTATTATCTATAAAGTCCTTATTTCTGGTGATGTTTCCTGTTCCTTCTAGTCTTTATTGCTTTTGGTCTTTCTTTCCCACTCAAAGAGTCTCTCAGTATTTTTTTTGCAGGGCTGGTTTAGTGGTCATGAACTCCATTTGTTTGTCTGTGAAACTCTATCCTTCCTTCTATTCTGAATGAAAGCATTGCTGGATAAAGTTTCCTGGCTTTGCCAAGGATGTGCCACCTCTCCCAAATGCACTCCGAGAAAGGAAATTGTTTCTCCCAGTGTGACCCAGGAGATCCTCAGACCATGCTGCCTGCTCCCAGATTGTCACCCTCCTGGTACACAGGAGCACTGCTATGTCAGCCAGCCAGGACCCTGGCGATGACTAAGACTTTCAAAACTTCAGACTCTGAGCTCTGCTGCTTATAAAACCTTGTGGTATCCAGCCCCTCTTGTTTTCCCTCTCAGTAGTTTTGGGGAAGAGTTTTCTTCTGCAACCCCTGTGCACTGCTTCACTCTTTCTCTCTGTCTCTCTGTCTTGCTTCTCTCTCCATGATCAGGGCTCCCTCCCTTCTGCAGTACCCACAATTCTTTTCATCCCCAAATCAACTCTCCACAGCTCCCACCTCCTGGGATGTGGCTGTTTTCCCACCTCTAATTGTGCAGTTTGTCTGTCCTCAAATCAGTTTCTTATGTGTTTGCAGTGGTTTGAAATTTATCTAGCTGTGTTCTGTGGATACATCAGGCTTCAGGTCCCCCTGCTCCCCCTCCATTTTCACTTCTCTCTCTCATCTTTTTTCTTATCTTACTGTTCTCCCTGGAAGTCGCTATACAAGGTTGACCAGTATTGGTGTAAGTGGGCATCCTTATCTTGTTAGTGTTCCTACAGATGAAGCTTTTGCTCTCTCACCACTGAGTGTGGTGTTCACTGTTGTGTTTAAAAAAAAAAAATACTCTATCATAGTAAGGAAGTTTCCTTCTACCTAGTTTTCTGAGTGAATTTTTAATCATGAAAGGGTGTTGGATTTTGTCAAATGTTTTTTCTGCATCAGTTGAGATGATAATGTATTTTTTCCTTTCATTCTGTTAATGTGACAGGCTATATTGTTTTATTGTCTTATGTTGAACATTTTTGCATTGTTTTCTCTCTGGGGCTCGCATAAATGCATATGTTAATTTTGAATGGGACTGGACAGGATAGGGGCTTTTGTTTACTTAGCAGTAGTTCTTTTTTTATTTCTAATGTGCTATTCTATGAGCTCATGTATATGTAACTAATAAACTGTTGTACACTAATAATATGTATACAGTTCTACTTGTTATTTATATTTTGATAAATATTTTTGAAAGGTATGTTGTATATTTCTAGCTCTTCTTTATCACAAGAATGCATGAGTGCTACGATTATAGGAAATGTTTTCATGTAAATTATTGTAGCAGTAGTTTATAATAGAAACACCATATGATTGTAATAGTTTAGGAAAACTCCAGGTGAAAAATGGAGACTACATAAGATTGAGACACTTTGCCAGAAACTGACATCAGCACTCTTCTAAAATACAATCTGTATTGTGAAAAAAGATGAAACTATAGATGGAAAGATGGATAGATGTAGCTACCATGAATTCTCATTGCTTGTGGCAGTTATGACCTCTGAAGTTGCTACAAACACTGATTCAGCAAATTAGGAACAGTTCATCTCACAGGAAATAAATATGGGGTTAGATTCTTGAGAGCCCCTGGATGAAACATTTTTGTCATCAAGTCAACATGTAAATTATTTTATGTGTGTTCCTGTTTAAAGGTATCATATTTACTATATGTTGTTGATTCATTAACATTGAAGTCGCAAGCAACATCACCATCACATCTAATGACACTGACCTAATACACATATTTTCTCCGTAGTGCACGTCACAACCTTCTTTGACTTACAGCACATCAGCACCATACTAGGCATCATTTTGAGGAATGAGATTAGCAGCAAAAAGCACAAAAGTCTAAAAAAGTATGGGCTAATAAGACTGCAGAAAGGACCTAGTTTACCATGTGTTAGCTAAAAGAAGAAGCTGGAGCACCATTATACTGAACCTTAGCCAAGGATGTGCGTGTCTGTGGCTCAGAGCTTCTGCTAAGTGCATGTCTAAGAGTGATAATAGAAGGGCCATGGATAGTGGTGTTTGGAGGTTACAAATATAATCAGTGAGTAGTGGAACTCTTAAATATGGAATCCAAGAAAAAGGAGGATAAACTCGAATACATGTAAACATGCATCCATCTGTCTGCTTGTGTAGGACTATGTATACATATATCAGTAGGAGTTTTATTTTTATTTTTTAAGTTTATTTTCACACACACACACACACACACACACACACACACACACACACACACACACACACACAGTGCAAGTGGGAAGAGGACAGAGAGTGGGGGGAGAGAAAGAATCTAAAGCAGCTCCAGGCTATGGATGTGGGGTCTAACACATGAACCATGAGACCATGACCTGCGTTGTGAAATCAAGAGTCAGATGCTTAACCCCCTGAGCCTTCCTTGTGCCCCAAACATAGGAGTTTTATTAAGATGTCTTAACTTCAGTAACATAAGGCAGAAAAGTATGAGAGAAAGAGGCCAACTTTCAGAAAAGGAAAAAAAAATAATGATGTGTGATTTTATATAAATTAATATTATTATTAAGTTTAATCTGAGAGAGAGAATATGTAGGGGAGGGGCAGAGAGAACATCCCAAGCAGGCTCCACCCTGTCAGCACAGAGCCCGATGTGGAGCTTGATCCCACGAACCATGAAATTATGACCTGAGCCAAAATCAAGAGTTGGTTGTTTAACAGAGTGAGTCACTCAGGCACATCTCAAATTAATATTTAAAAAAATTCTAAGCATTAGATTACTGAAAGTTGGATGCTCTTGAGTAAAGTCTGTCAAGTTTACGTGGTATGAAAATGAAAATTTAATTTACAAATTAAATTTTTGTACCTGTAGAAAAATATAAATGAGCACTTACCTCATTTTTATATAGTTGCAGTTTTTTTGGAAGATGAATGTAGGGTGATTTAAGCATCTCCCAATCATTGTTAATTAGAACTAGGAAAAGGCCAAAACAGGTGCCGTATTAGGATTATGTTTCCAGCATGTGTGTGACATATGGCGAGCAGAATGCACACTTTAGGCTCCCACCTGCAGGTTTGGGAAGGGCGAGGTGAGGAAGACTCACTGCCTTACCTACTCAGTGCACGTGTGTACTGGCTGAACGTGCAGCGGAGATCATGTATAACTTGTCACTTATCTACTTGTGAAACAGACAGAAGGTGCTTAAAAAAAGCTTCAGTACATGCCCAGATGAGAGCTGAAGAATTTTCTCACTGACATATCATTAAAGATTGAAAAAAAAGTGAGAACGGATAATTGTTTCTAAATATCTGTTTAGTCTTTTATAAAAACTTGAGTGAGAAAAAGACCACATCTGGAGACATTTTACTTGATGTTTGGAGTGAATGTCATGTAGAAACAGAGTCATAGTATGGAAAGCAAGGGTCGAGAATAGGAGCAGACACCTCGAGGAGAAGTATACTCCTCACAGGTGGCAGGAGTGAGCTCCCTCCCCAACTCTGGCAGGCAGCCTACACTTCCGGATCTGAACCCAGCCTGGCTGTGCATGTGCGCCCCCTCCTAATGTGTGGGCTGCCCTTCTAGGTGCACCCCTGCGGTCTCACACTTCCGCAGTCTTTGCTCATTATTTCCCTAGGTTTGCATTCTCTGTCTCCGCCTGTTGGAATCGCCACTGGCCCTCAGGGTCCAGCTGAGCCATCACGTCCATGACTCTTCTCCAGTTGTCCGAGTCTGAGATCCATGCTGGAGTGCTGGCCCCTTAACACCGGTAAGTGCTCCTGTTGTGCAGGAGATTGGTTTGACCTTCTCTTCCACTAGGAGGTGGTAAGCTCTGTCAGGGCAGAGGCTGTCTGTTTCCTGGGCTCCCCTCTGCACCTAGAAAGGCTACTGTTAGTAGCGGATGCCACACAGATGCTTGTTGAGTGGAACCTACAGTGAAATTGGTGAGCTCCCATTGACTCTGCCCATGGCACAGCTCCCAGACACGTGCTGGTGAGAGAGCAATTTTCTGCAGATCCCTACTTCTCAGCCATCGCAGGTGATAGGACGGTCACATGAGCCTTCCTGTGGTTGTTCAAGAGGTAGCTGTCAGTTGTCCCCAAAGGTATAATTTTCAACATCTTATTAAGGTTGTAATGATTGGGAATGTACGTGGTAAAATTATTTTTGAATGGTGTCTTTTCAGTAGATACAAAACCTAGAAATTATATTTATCCAAATCTCCAGTGAATTATCTCTGACATTCATTGTCAGACATTGATTTCCATGTTTACATCTCACTTTTAAATTATGCTCTAGAGGAGAAATTCTTAAGTGTGAAGTTAGCTGGAACACAAAGTGTGTGAGACTTGGTGAGGCTTTTTCCTCAGGTGCTGAGCCTCCTGTACATTTTCAAAGCAGAAGCAACTACTCCTTAGGTGTTGAAGAAGACAGGTCCTTGCCCTAGTGATACATAGAGATTTAATTATATTGGAACAAGGAGAGAAGGGAAAGACAGTTACCTGTGCTCAGGAGCCCTTCAGTCTACCCAGAACCACTTGTTAAGGCAAACATAAGCCTTGGAACAGGGGGTGCCCACAAAAGGTGGGAAGGGGTGGACGGGGAATGAAGAGAGAGTCTCATGTCAGGACTCAAAGGGGAAGGTATTAGATGACCAAAAATAAATTCACATTTACAGTGAGTTCTAAAACTGTGTCAACTGGTAAAGTCGATATAAAATTCAAAGTCCTTTTCATTTCCTCCTTTCAAAATCTCCCCAGAAAGGTTAACACCTTATGCTGTCTCTTTGGGCACAGTTTTATATGTTTTACTTTAGCATATCTTCTTAGATCAATTGGAAAACAGACTGCGATTAAGAGACCATAACTTTCAGAGTCAAACATTATCTGTTTTTGCCAGATGTGGGATGAATAGTCCGTACACCTTTACCACTTCTCTATGGAATTTCTCCCTATTAGTCGTGGTGATAGAATGTTTAAATAAGTCGGCACCGTTTGCAAAGTACTTAACTTAGAAACTGTCCCGAAGGGAAGATTCATAAATGTGTCCTATTCATATATCACAAATGGATATAACATTTTTAGTATGTTTCACCAGGCAATGTGACTATTAGAAAGTCATACTTTAACATGTTTAAAATTAAGGACCTCTTATAATTAGATTTTAGGATTGCAAGAAACTTTTTTTTTTTTAATTTTTTTTTCAATGTTTTATTTTATTTCTAGGAGAGAGAGAGAGAGAGACAGCGTGAGCAGGGGAGGGTCAGAGAGAGAGGGAGATACAGACTCTGAAACAGGCTCCAGGCTCTGAGCTGGCAGTCAGCACAGAGCCCGACGCGGGGCTCGAACCCACGAGCCGCGAGATCATGACCTAAGTGAAAGTCGGACGCTTAACCGACTAAGCCACCCAGGCGCCCCTAGGATTGCAAGAAACTTTAAGATATTTAATATGTTAGTCAGTTTTCAAACAGAGGCTACTGAGACATGCTAAGTATTTAATGGAAGGCAGTGGTGTGTTGATTAGTTATTATTCCTGGTCATGTAAAAGGTTTGCTTTCACAGTTTTTCAAATTCCGTATTGTATGAAGATGGACATTCATCCATCTTCATAAGGGTATACATAAGGGTAAGATGTTCAGAGAGTCCAGGAACATGCTGATGCCACGGAAAACAGGCTTCTTCCAGTTCTAATCGTCAGTGAATGAAATCATTGAAGGGGGAGAGAAAATGGTGATTGGAACAAGGAAAATTGTAATTTTATTGCACATTCACAGTCATATTTTATGTGAGACTATGAACGAAGGTCATCATCATCTGCGCTACCAATAAAACAATGCTTTACAATTGAAATACCTACTTGACCGTAATACACGCAGCCTCAAATTTAATATATGGCAGTGTGGTTATGTTAGTAAAGTCCCCAAGGCTGTAGTTTACATATCTCGTTCTAGTAGAGGAGCGAGGGTCTCTGTATGCTTATAAGGACAGGAATTCACAAATCATCTTACACTACCTAAAGTTCTGTCTTTCATGAAATGAGTTAGTTGTAGTGGAAAAACTTATGCAAAAATACTTGTATAATGAAAAGAAAAAAACCTGCATTGAGCACCTATTTCAGACTCTGTATTAATATCTGGCAGTGAGATGGGAGAGTTCACACATCCATCATCTTTTTTTTTTTTTTTATGTTTTATTTATTTCTAGGAGAGAGAGACAGCATGAGCAGGGGAGGGTGAGAGAGAGAGGGAGTCACAGACTGAAACAGGCTCCAGGCTCTGAGCTGGCAGTCAGCACAGAGCCTGACGCGGGGCTCGAACCCATGAACCATGAGATCATGACCTAAGCGAAAGTTGGACACTTAACCGACTAAGCCACCCAGGCGCCCCACATCCATCATCTTTGATGTGTTGTTTACTTTTTCTCTTGTTGACAATTATGTACTAGGTTAAAAACTTTGATGAAACGAGCTTGCTTGGTTGAATTTTAAAAGCAACCTTAAAATTCACACACCACACACCAAAATTAAGTGTGTTTGTGAAAGCATTAACTTTTCTCTGGTACAGGTAACATATTCTTTCCAGATTCTATGCTCAAATGTAAGACATGGTGAGAGGAAAATTTTCTCTGCAGCAGATTTCCATAGAAAAGATACATTCAACTGACAACAGAAAACCTTACAGAGTAAAGGGCACTGCTGTTTTTCTTCATGTAAAGGTAGCTCAGAATAGATGGAAATATGACAGCAATGGGGATCAGTTTCCTTTAGATACCAACCACTTCCTATTGTGAGCGAAACCCCTCTTTCTACACAGGTTGTTCTGTGTGTGTGTGTGTGTGTGTGTGTGTGTGTGTGTGTGTGTGAAGAGAACAGGAGAGGTCTGGAGTGTGCATCGTCAGGTCGTCTCCTGGGTAAACATGTAAACACACACCACAGACGTGATTACTGTAATGGTCTTGTAGCCATTGGTCTTGACTGTAAGGGCTGAGGTTGCATCACACAAGTGCTTGGGGCTGCCATCTCTCGCCCAGCGTTGGGCACCACCATCAGTTCACGACAGCCACGGGAGAACTTAGGGCACCTGTAGTGTTACCAGAAAGCATGCACCGGCTGCTGGTGTCCCCAAATGTGGCTACACTGTGCTGTTATTCACACGGTGCGGGCTCAGGAATCCACACGACTAATGTGGAGATGTGAAGGGTGTGGAAAGCATAAACCGAAGTCTGTCCCTGTGCAGAGTAGGGTATTTGTTCCCATGTTTGTCAAATGACAGAATGTTAAAGTGCACAGTGAGATGTGAGGTCCTTTGAAGAAAAAATGAAATACTTTGCTTCGGATCCTGATTTTCCATTACATGGCACTGCAGTTGACACCCTCACCCCCCCCTGTGAAATAAACAAATACATAAATAAAGGCTGCATGTGTCTAACGAAGTGACTTAGGTCACTTGTGTGCCAACATGAGAAGTTTATGTTGTCTTTATTTTGTCTGAACACAGTGGTGACAGTCAGACTTTCTTCTTCATTTTTGAGAAATGTTTGACAACTTCAGTCATTGCTAAATGTTTTTTTCTTTCATTTAGTAACAAGTTAGCCCTTTGCTCGGAAGGTGGTTCCCAGAGACCTGTGCAATTTGGTAAGTGACTCTGAACTTCAGACATGGGCAAACAAGCTGCTGAGCAGAGGGGACCACAGAGGTGGATTTCTTCATTTTCCTTCATTCCCGCCCCAGTGCGAAGCCAACTAGGAGTGCATTCTGTTAGCAGCAGGGTTCCCGTGTGCAAGTGTGGCTATAGCCATGAGGCTTTGCACACGCCTGTCTGGCTACATCCTGCCGCTGGATGAAGGCTTCCCAAGAGCAGGGCATGGGAGGCCTCACAGCCATGCTCCTCAGGGCTGTCCAGCCCTCGCGTCCTTAGACACTGTGTCCCTGCCGATTCTGCCTTGGGCCTGATGGGGGTAGAGCTCTGTTGTGCCGAGTAGCAGCGGCCAAGGACGATGGATGGCCTGACTGGCAGGGCTGTGGGGTGGACCCGCGCTCGCAGCTGGAGACGAGAGGCCCGTGTGGGGCAAGGGTCTCACTTCAGGGAGCTGAGCTCTTTCTGTGGCTAGGGCTGCTGCTTGCATCTCCACATCTCCTACACAAAAGCCTCTTCAAACCTACAGTTCTTAATGTGGCCCAGAGAATAGCAGAGTGGCTTATCCTAAGTATGTTTCCTCCATTTTTATCTGTTCAGGAGAAGCTGAGGAAAATAAGAATCTGTATAAAAATGAAATAGTTTAGGGGCACCTGGAAGTTGGTTAGGCATCCGACTTCGGCTCAGGTCATGATCTCACATTTCATGGGTTCGAGCCCCGCGTCGGGCTCTGTGCTGACAGCTCAGAGCTTGGAGCCTGCTTCAGATTCTGTGTCTCCCTCTCTCTCTCCCTCTTTCCTGGCTCACACTGTCTCTGTCTCTCAAAAATGAATAAGCATTAAACAAATTTTGAAAAATGAAATAGTTTAATATTAAAATAAAAGCATATTCACAATGTTCACATTTCTTTTTTCAGCTCTAGTTATTTTCTTCACATTCAAATTTTGATTTTGCTTCAACATATTTTTTTTTTTGCTTTACCAAGTATTTTATTTACTTATTTATTTTTAACTTCGTTTATTTATTTTGAGAGACAGCAGGAGCATGTATGGGGGAGGGGCAGAGACAGAGGGATAGAATTCCAAACAGTCTCTGCATTGTTAACACAGAGCCTGATGCAGGGGCTCAAACTGATGAACTGTGAGATCAACAGTCAGATGCTCAACGGAATGAGCCCTCCGGGTGCCCAGACCAGTGTTTTTCAAGCACTTGATTCCATAATGTGTATGCAGCTCATTAGTTTGGGGCTGAGCCCTGTAAATTACACCTCTGGGGCCCTTCTTTTTTTTTTTTTTTTTTTTTAAATATTTTTATTTATTTCTAGGAGAGAGAGAGAGAGACAGCGTGAGCAGGGGAGGGTCAGAGAGAGAGGGAGTCACAGACTGAAACAGGCTCCAGGCTCTGAGCTGGCAGTCAGCACAGAGCCCGACGCGGGGCTCGAACCCACGAACCGCGAGATCATGACCTAAGCGAAAGTCGGACGCTTAACCGACTAAGCCACCCAGGCACCCCTCTCTGGGGCCCTTCTAACTCAGGTCCGGGAGGGCAGGCTGACAACAGAATCATTTCCACTTGCTGCTGGTGTCTTCTCACAGATTTGGGAGACTGGCTCATAGCATGCTACAGCTATGTTGGTTTGAAGGGTCTCTCATACTCACTGGAAACGGGTGAGGAATCTTTGCGGGGCCATGGGAAGGGAAGAAGATGAAATATTTTTTTCTGTTAGCTGATGTGGTTCTGATGAGAAGGCTGTTGTTATTCCTTGTCCTTCTGTATAAAATGTCTTCCTGCCCCGCCACCCCCAGCTGCTTTTAAGATTGTTTCCTCATTTCTGGTTTTAAACAATTTGATTATGAGGTACTTTGGAAAAAATAATAATAGGCAGGTAGGAAATTCGAGATGAAAAATGGAAAGGATAAGATACCTACTGGTGCTGCTTTGGGTGAATTCGTGGAGAGAGATATTTGAGCTGACTCTCAAGAATATTAGTTGAATGGACAAATGAGGCATGTTTGAAGCCAGCGGTATTATATTCAGAGGTTAGTTTGGGAGGGGTGCAAAAGACAAGGGGTGGGGAGGTGGGTGTGAGGGCAGGACCAGTCGCAGTCTGCACATTTGTCGTTGGAAATGCCTATACAAGCTTTAAGGAGCCAGGGGTGCCTGGGGGCCCAGTCGTTGAGCATCCATCTCTTGAGTGCAGCCTAGATCATGAACTCACGTTTTGTGGGATGGAGCCCCGAGTCTGACTCCACACTGACGGCATGGGGCCTGCTTGGGATTCTCTCTCTCTCCTTGTCTCTCTGCCCCTTACACCCTCTCAAAATAAATAAGTAAACCTAAAAAAAAAAAGAAAAAAGAAAAAAGATGTAAGGAGACAAAATAGGCAGTTTGGTACTCAGGTTCGCGCCCTGAGGTGAGTTTATGGCCCAGATTTGTGTTGACGAGGCAGACGCGGTAGTTTGGGAGGAAGGCTGGCGGGGGACGACAGACGCTGTAAGATGGACTTAGATACTCAGGAACAGCTTATGATGACCAGGGGCCGAGAACTCTCACATGGACGAGTCCAGTCTCCCGACCCGGCCCTCTGTTCCCAAGTTTACCCTGGATGCTGCCACTCGATTGGTAAGTGCATGTTCCTACACACATGAGTAACTCGTTTGTTTGTTCAAAAGTTTTACCAGCTCCCTGTCTCCCTGGGGCCTAAGGATAGGTTATAACCATGCACTCCGAACAGTACACCTTCCTGCACACTTGTCTGCACCAGGCACGACTTTCCTTTATGCATCATTCTTGTGCCCCTCAGTTCATGGGAGGGAGGCCTAGAAACAGAGCCCCATCTCAGGAATGTCTCAGTCCATGTCACGGAGCTCCGTTCCCAGGCACTGCACGTCCCCAAGCACAGCCTGCAGTATATGTGACAGCTGTCCCACATGGTGCCCGGCTCTGCCATTAGTGATTTTACAGTAAGCAACATTCTGTTTCCTGTGTGAAGATGTCGTCCCCCTAGCTTCTCATATCAAGTGACACAGCCTCAGTGCAATGTAAGTAAACTAATAAATACACGTAAAAGGGAATAAAGTATTATAATTAAAATAAATTGAGTTAAATAAGTTACAGAAATGAGTATCCTTGGCCCATCTGCATGGAGTATTTCAAGCCAGCTTCATGGACTTCTGGTTCTGGGGAGTCTGGTCAGTGGGGGACCCTGCCCCCCCATCAGGACTTGGGAGACAAGCTGGAGGGGAAAATCTGAGTGTGGGCTCCTGGCTGTGTCCTTCAGGGACACTGTATGTCCCTGTGTCATCAGCTCTCCCACCCCCCCTCCCGGACTGGTGCCCCCCTGCCCTGGTTCTGTGGACACACTGTCCCCATGTCATCAGCCCTCCCGCCCCCTGTCCGGAACTGGTGAGCGCCCTGCACCTGGTCTGTGCACACAGGGTTTGCTACAGGCTCCATCATTTACGTGCTGTGGTTCTTTTACCACAACATCGAACTCGTCCTTTATAAATTATAGTCTTCTCCCACATTGAGTGAGCGATCCATTCTAGGTTTGGAGCGAGACTTCTGTTATCACCATAATTTCTTGATAATGTTATGAAAGTATAAAATTTCTGTCTCTATTGACTTTTTCACTGGGTCTCTTGCCCACTAAAGTACACACTGTGGATGGACAGGGACTTTTTCTATTTTCTGTTGAAGGAAAACTGTACTAAGAATTAATCAGCCAAGGAAAACATTACTGAGCACCACTGCTCTTGAGGGGGAGTGAACAGAGCTCTGCTGAAACAAAAAGTGGCCTTTTCAGGAAGGAGATCTGTTTAGGGATGGCATGGCTGGTGGAGAGTCCTTGGAGGACAGGAGAGGAAGGGAAAGCCAGGGTCCTCCAGTCAGGAGGAATCTAGGATTTAGGGTAGCATTAACACCAAGCTGTGAGATCACTTGTCCACTGCTCTTTGACCAAGAACAGGGAATAGTGCCTGGCACATAGCAGCCACTCAAGATCAGTTTGTAGAATGAATAATGATTAAAACCTACAAAAAGGGTAGATAAGCAAATGAGTACTTTGATATGCAAAAGGAGGTTTACTTCACAATAAAAGCACATCTCCAGATGCTTTCAAGTTCTTGGAAGGATATAAATATAAGAGACAAGTGAGGGACTGGAGCTTTATAACAGTACACAGCTGGGGAGAGTTTGAATATTACAGAAAACAAATTCATGGCTTCCTTCTAATGATGCCAGACAGTCAAGAATCTTCTGAAAGACTGTGATTTGTAGCAGCAACTCTTCATTTTGTGTAGCTCCTTCCCTTCTGTATGCAGGGAACAAGTATGTGTAACTCCTGGCTGATCCTTGTTTTCTCTGAAGGTACCAAGTTCGGACAAGTGGGTACCAACCAGCCTCTGGCCACTTGGATCAGATTGTCCAGGATACTTTGCTCAGAGCACAGCTTTGTATGATTACAGAGAAGACTTGGAGACCCTGTGGGAAAGGACACAAACAGGGTCAGGCAGAACATCTCCTGAGTCTTCAGGTTGTAAATCCTGTGTGTGTGTGTGTGTGTGTGTGTGTGTGTGTGTGTGTGTGTGTGTGTGTGTGTGTGTTGCTAAAGTAAATATGTATCTGAGGAGTAATAATGTTTTATTTTTCCTCTGGAACTCTGAGTGACTACTTAAGCTTTAGCCTGAGGTTTTTTTGTTTTTTGATTTTTTTAACAAATAGTTTATTGTCAAGTTGGTTTCCATATAACACCCAGTGCTCGTCCCCACAAGTGCCCTCCTCCATGCCCGTCCCCCACTCCCCCACCCCCATGAATCCTCAGTTTGTTCTCAGCATTCAACATGGATGGACCTTGAGGGTGTTATGCTTAGCGAAATAAGTCAGGCAGAAAAGGACAAATATCATATGTTTGCACATATAGGAGGATTAGGAGGAGCTTTAGCCTGAGTTTTTAGTGGAATTAGACATCTGCCTTTCTTGCGTAGTGGTTGCCGAGACCACGACAAAAGCAGACGCAGGTCACCAAGACCCGGACAAAGGCTCACCTGGGCACAGAGAGTACAGGGCGGGGCCTGCAGGGGCCTCAGGGATGCCCTTGCTCCTCTACGGAATGTCTTTTACTCCTCAGAGTAATTAGACATTGTTTCCCAATAAAAATGACCCTGAATCATGAATCCTACTAATCCTAGTCTTATATCTCACTGGAGGTCATTAAAGCTGTGTTTTCAGTTCTTTTTTTTTTTTTTTCTAGTTTATTCTGCAAGAGAGAGAGCAGGAGGGGCAGAGAGAGGAGAGAGAAAGAGAATCCTAAACAGTCTCCACGCTGTTAGTGCAGACCCCACGTAGGACTTGAACCCACTAACTGTGAGATGATCATGACCTGAGCCAAAATCAAGAGTTGAGGCCTAAGAGACTGAGACACCTAGGTATCCCTTAATTTCGGTAGAAAGGATTTCATGGTACTTTACATAGATCACATGTTTTAACACAATCACATTTTTGTTCCCAAACAATCCATTTATTTTATTTCATTTTTTTAAATTTGAGAGAGAGCCAGGTGGGGAAAGAATAAATCTCAAGCAGGCTCCACGCTCAGCACAGAGCCCACCCTGGGGCTTGATCTCATAACCCTGGGATCATGACCTGGACAGAAATTGGAGGCAGACATTCACCTGACTGAGCCACCCATGTGCCTCTCAGATAGTCTTTATTTTTTATTTTGTTTTAAATGAAGAGAAACTGGGGCACCTGTGTGGCTCAGTTGGTTAAGTGTCTGACTTAGCTCAGGTCATGATCTCATGGTTTTAGAGTTTGAGCCCTGCATCTGTGTACTGACAGCTCAGAGCCTGGAGCCTGCTTCAGATTCTGTGTCTCCCGCTCTGCCTCTTCCCCTCCCCTCCTCACACTCTGTCTCTCTCAAAAATAAATAAACATTAAAATAATTTAAATGAAGATAAACTAGCATTAAATAATTTTCTTCATGTGTTGTTCTATAAAAAAACAGCTTTCAAAAATGAATATTTGGTATGTTTCTGTTTCATTTCATATATATTCAGTAAACAAGGTCAGGAAGAATAGACAGATTTAATTAATTTCTTTTTATGTTTAACTATAGTATCTAATTTTTCTAACCCTAAATATTATTACTTATAAGAAAAGACTAATATTTTAAAACAGCAGTTTTCAATTTAAATAACTCTGACATCTCTGAAAACTATAGAAAGTTTATGAAAGAAATTGAAGAAATGGAAAAACATTACATGCTCATGGATTGGAAGAACAAATATTGTTAAAATGTCTATAATACCCAAAGTAATCTATACATTTAATGCAATGTCTATCAAAATAACACCAGCATTCTTCACAGACCTAGAAGAAGCAATCTTAAAATTTGTATGGAACCGCAAAAGACCCCAAATAGGGAAAGTAATGTTGAAAAAGAAAAGCAAAGTTAGAGGCATCATGATTGCAGACTTCAAGCTGTATTACAAAGTGATCATCAAAACAGTATGGTATTGGCACAAAAACAGATACTTAGATCAGTGGAACAAAACAGAGAACCCAGAAATGGACCCACAAATATATGGCCAACTAATCTTTGAAAAGAAAGATTATCCAGTGGAATGCAGACAGTCTCTTCAGCAAATGGTGCTAGGAAAACTGGACAGAGACATCCAAAAGAATGAACCTTGACCACTTTCTTACACCATACACAAAAATAAAGTGGATGAAGGACCTAAATGTAAGAAAGGAAGCCATCAAAATCCTAAAGGAGAAAACAGGCAACAACCTCTTTGACCTTGGCCGCAGCAACTTTGTACTTCCCTTGTCTCCAGAGGCAAGGGAAATAAAAGCAAAAATAAACTACTGGGACCTCATCATGATAAAAAGCTTCTGCAGAGCAAAGGAATCCATCAGGAAAACTACAAAAAACAAAAACCAAAAAAACAAAAACAAACAAACAAAAAACAATGGAATGGGAGAAGATATTTTCAAGTGACATGTTGGATAAAGGGTTAGTGTCCAAAATCTATAAAGAACTTATCAAACTCAGCACCCAAGAAACAAATAATCCAGTGAAGAAATGGGGAGAATACATGAATAGACACTTCTCCAAAGAAGACATCCAGATGACAAAGAGACACATGAAAAGATGCTCAACATCACTCATAATCAGGGAAATACAAGTCCAAACCACACTGAGATACCACCTTACAATGGACAGAGTGGCTAAAATTGACAACTCAGGAAATTTTACCTACCTCAGGAAAGGGAAACCTTGTACTCTTGATGGGAATGCAAACTGGTGCAGCCAATCTGGGAAACAGCTTGGAGGTCCTCAAAAAATTAAAAAAAGAACTACCCTATGACCCAGCAATTGCACTACTAAGTATTCATCCAAAAGATACAAAAATTATTTGAAGGGGCACATGTACCCCAATATTTATAGCAGCATTATCAAAAGTAGCCAAATTATCGAAAGAGCCCAAATGTCCATTGCCTGATGAATGGCTAAAGAAGGTATGGTATATAGATACAAGATGGAATATACTTGGCTATCAAAACAGATGCAATCTTGCCATTTGCAGCAATGTGGATGGAACTAGAGAGTATTATGCTAAGCTAAATGAGCCAGAGGAATACAGATACCATATGATTTCACTCATATATGGAATTTAAGTAACAAAACAGTGGAACATAGGGGAAGAGAAGGAGAAATAAGATAAAAACAGAGATGGAGACAACGATAAGAGACTCTTAACTAATGGAGAACAGTCTGAGGGTTGCTGGAGAGGTGTTGGTTAGGGGATGGGCTAGATGGGGGATAGGCATTATGGAGGAAACTGGCTGGGATGAGCACAGGGGTTATATGTATGTGATGAATCACTAAATTGTACCGAAACCAGTACTAAATTTTATGTTAACTAACTTGAATTTGAATTTTTTAAAAAAAAGGAAATGAAAAATATAATACAATTTCTCTGACAGATTGAATTTTTAATGGATTTTGTGTGACTTACATATATAATATGTATATATATATTTTTTTCATTAAACTCAATTCAGTAAAGAAGACTGACCTAAGCCCTATAAGTATTTAAGAAAAGAAATTGTTAATTCCATAGGTGAGAACAGATAAATTATTCTAAAAGTGTGTTAGGTTTTTCAGTAAAGAAAAATCCCATAAGCAAAATAAATTTTATTAATGACAAGCAATCAGAACACAAGCTTTAGTATCTGTGCAGCATTCTTACTTCCTACTCATCAGGCGATCCTGTGTGGTCAGACAACTCTTGGAGGATCAGTCTGTCAGAAGCGAGGTTGTATCTGGAGCCCCTCCTCGAAACTCTTAATATAAGATGGCATTTTCTATGTCAGCCATTTTTGGCCTCACAGATGATATGGATGCAGGAATGGAGGTTAATGGGGAATAAAACATTACTTTAGGAGAGATAAAGCAGGTTAAACAAAGCAGGTAGAGGCTTCCAGAGCCTTAGGAGGTGGCGGTTCCTCCCGTGCCGAGCTCTGCAGCTGTACGCTCAGGTCCCACAACGTGACACGTCGGCGGGGGGAGGGGAGTGTCAGTGTCAGGCATTGTGCATGCAGAGGGGAGCTCAGGTCATGTCTGCAGATGGAGATCCCTATGATCCATTGAAGAGAATCAGAGACTATGCTGTTCAACTACACCTATTGGTTTTCGTTGGTGAGTGGTATCTGATGGGGACTTTCTTCAGTTTCTGTGTCTGTTTTTCATTCATAAACCAAGTTGAATCAACCAAATATGTGCTTGCTTCCTTGGCAAATGTACACAGCTCACAAGTCACCTACCTTCCTTGGAAACAGATGGCATGTACCATAGAAGTGAGGGTGATACCTTTCGTGTTGGATCTCGTGCAGCTCATTTCCCTGTGAAATGGTGTGGCATAGGCTCCAAACACAGAAGCCTTGTAAGCTGAATTCTGTGTACTCTAGGTCGGTTTACTTCTTCTGCATGGCAGTTTAAAATTTGCTACTTGTACATCTGATACGAGACCTCAGTTTTTCTTTTCCCTTTAATGTGCCTTTTCTCAAATAGGAAGCCCACTCTGCCATTACTTTATGTTGTTAAAATAACTTGTATTTTTCCAAAATACCTCCTAACAATTTTAATTATACATGATTTTCACTTATCCTGATACATTTTTGACATTCCAAAGAAAGCAATGAAGGTAACAGAATCTGAAGGTGAAATGTCAAGTGGAAAAATACACTGAGGTCCAGAGGTGGACAGAGTGGCTGAAGGGCATTCTGCATTGCCTGGGAGGGAGTCAAAGAAATACCAGCACTGGATCCTTCTCAGTTCATTTGGTGAGCCATACTCCATGATGAGCTAGATTAGAGACTAGATGATGAGTCAGTAGCATGTAAGAAGTTTTTTGTGTTGAAAGAAATGGGGTAGAGAAATATACAAAGCACTGATAAGCTGACATGGGGAGATCGTTAGAAGGAACAAGTTTGAATGAGATTTGACGGACGTGACAAGCTGTGGCATAAGTGATGTGTGATAAGTTGGAGGTGACAGACTCTGGAGTGGAAAATCTAAAGGTGATTAAAAAACAACAAAAAAACCCCATCCCATACGAAGGCCAGCAGGAACAGTGAGATCACGTGTTTGAATAGTTGGATTGATGAGACACCTTGGTTTGCAAGATTTATGTGGATCTCACAGTTTGTGGGATCAAGCCACACATCGGTCTCTGCACAGTCCACTTGGGATTCCCTCTCTCTTCCTCTCTCTCTCTGCCCCTGCTCTACTCATGCGCCCATGCGTGTTCTCTCTCTCTCTCTGTCTCTCTCAAAATAGATAAACTTAAAAATGTATCAGAGTTAGAAATAAACACTTCGGAGCCAAATATAATATAGGGAATGAATGTCCTGGGCAACACTATCCAGAAAAAACAATGTAGAATTAAGAGAAAAAGATTGAAAGTAAATAGGAGAAAACACCAAAGTACAGAGAGCAGGCAGAGGAAAATATTAGCAGAGGAGACTCAGAAGGAACACTGTAAAGGAGGCAGAAGGTAACTTGTTAAGATAAAAAGGTAACCCTTACTGCATTGGAACCTTGCAGATAAGTAATTACCTTAGCAGAAGCTTATTTATTACTAGTAGGTCAATATCCATAGTGTAGTGGGTTTGTAGGCAAAATAATATGAGGAACTACAGGAAGAATTTACTTCCAAGAACTTTGGTGTTTAAATTAAGGAAGAAAAAGGTCAAGGGAAGGATAGGATAAGACAACTTGATGGTTTTGTTGAAGCATAATATAAGGACTCAGCGAATATGTAGAGATCGAAGATGCGCATGATAAAGTGTATATTTGAAGAGCTAATGTAGGGAGGATATAAGAAGTTACATTCATATTCTTCTAGTTGTAAAACAAGAACTTTCAAAATAAATTACTCTAAGCCAAAAATCACTGCTTTTAATAATGGAAGTATTAGGAATCTGTCCACTCATGCCATCCCAGGGTTAACTGGCCATGGCCCTGTAGGGAGTCAGCAGAGTGGCTGGGAAGAGTGGATGGTAGCACAGATTGGTCTCACCCATGACTGATACTTGGTCCTTATGCCCTGGAGCACCTGTACTGGGTGCTAAGGTAGTGCAGTATGTCCTTGCTGGCTGGTGCATGGTCACCTGCAGAATCTTTCAGTTGCCCGTTTGTCTGCTATGCAGGCACTCCATTTACCTCCAGGAACCTCAAAATGTCCAGCATTCAGATACAAAATGGATAAGCTCTGGAAAGGCTGGAGGACTCTCTTTAAGTCTTGGCTTCAGCTGTAAGGTCTACATCATTTTGGTTGGAAATGTTATACCATTATTTTAGATATTGACCATCATCCATGGTTTAATCAGCGCAGGAGCTGATGGTGCAGGAGGTGATGGTACAGCAAGTGATGGTGCAGGTGGTAATATGTAGAAGGGGATGATGATGCAACAGGTGATGGTGATGAGGGATTAGATGATGGTGCTGGAGGTGATGATGTAGGACGTAATCATTCAGAGGTGATGATGGTGCAGGAGGGGATGGTGCAGGAGGGGATGGTGCAGGAGGGGATAATGATACAGGAGGTGATGATGGTGCAGGAGAAAATACAGCTCTTTGACTTGGGAGCATTAGGCGGCTCAGCAGGGAGCCTGTAAATGCACAGAACAAAAGTGAGGTGTTGAATGAAGCTAGAGCCAGGAGAATGAGGTGGGGCACTGAGGACTCAGGGATGCCTGTTTCTGATCGAGTCGTGGCCTGGATGCAGCCAGTCCTTCTGCAGTGGCTGAAGGGCTCTGCGTCCTACGGGGTGACTCATCCAGGCAGCACCTGGTACCTACACATTCTAGTGTGTCTTTTGAAATAGATGGAAATTATTTTTACCTACCAGCTATTAAACAGCTAGTGTAATTGATTGTGACCATTTTTCTTCCGCTTTCTCGTGTACTTGTGAAGCATATACGACCCCCTTGCACAAATTATAAAAAGGTGCTTCCTGTAAATGCCTGGGTGACTCAGTCAGTTGAATGTCCAGCTCTTGATTTCAACCCTGTGTCGGGCTCCATGCTGAATGGACGCCTGCTTGGGATTCTCTCTCTCCCTCTGCCCCTCTCCCTGCTCGCTCTCTCTAAAATTGAAAAACAAACAAACAAACAAAAAAACACTCCCTCCAGAAGTAATTAGGAGAGAGTCCCGCCTGCTCTGAGGGGCACCGTTGATGGTTGTGGTGGCAGTCACGGAATGGATCCCAAGCCCCACTGTGACTTTTCAGCCACCTGTTGTCGGTGAGGGATGGCGTGTACATCCGGGCAGGGCCACCCAATCACAGTCCCTGTGTTCCTGTCACTTTCAGGGCTCTTGCTGAGTTGATTACACTGGATGGTGGTCTTGGGCCAGACCTACCTGACTTCCCCGGGAAGCACGCACCCGAGAGGCACCGGGGGTTATAAACTTTCCCACAGTCACATGGCTGGCAGTGTGTGGCCGTGGCAGCACATACATGATTCTCCAGGCATGCTTTTATGCCTGTCTGCACATAAACACGTGGGTTAGTGCTACTGTTTGATAAGAAGTAAACTCGCTCAGTCCTGTTAGCCTTGAAGTCACATCACTTTTTTGGTCATGTTCTGGTAACACTGAGGGAGTTGTGGCAAATCAGTGTTGGGCATAGTCCCCGGCTGAGAGTCTGGACAATGTGGACACAGTGACTGGAGACAGTATAACGTCTCTCCTTCCCAAGTCCGGAAACCTGGACCAGCCAGAAGTTTCAGACGGGGTTGGGACGCCTGAGTGGAGGAAAGTGAAAGAGCCAGTCAGCACGCCCGCACCCCAGGTGTGGAATTATGGTGTGGCCTGAGCTGGGGGCAGGGCGGATAGCAAGTTTGGGGCCGGACGAGAAGGTGAAAACTGAATCAAGCTTTGTGTAGGCAGAACATGGTCTCCCGAAGATGTCTTAGCCTAATTCCAAAGCCTGGGACTGGGAGAAATGATGTAGATTCAGTTGAGAAAAGAGGGTTTTCTTGGAGTATCTGGGAAGGCCCAGTCAAATCACATCGCTGAAGAAAGTTCTCCACTTCTCAGGGCTTATGAAAACCAGAAACTAGATGCAGCAGGAGAGTATCGGAGGGGTCGACACCCTGATTCTCACTCCCACTTGGAGGGACTCGTGTACAGGGACCCAGGGCAGGACTCGGGGCAGAGAGGGAACCCTGGGTGTTTGTCAGAAAGCAGACGGGGAGCTCACTCCCGCAGCTGCAAGGAGCCGGTACGTCAACAACGTGCGGAAGCTTGAAGACTATAGCATCGTGAGAGCCTGGGCAGCGGGGCCACAGAGCCCACCGGGCGTCCGGCATACACACACACAGCGGGGAGGTCGAGGACTGAGGTGGCGCAGGCCGTGCCTTGCGGTGACTGGTTCTCACACTGGAGAAGAGCAATGGTCCTGACGCCTTCATGTCACAAAGTCAGACTTTCAGTGTCTGCAAGTGCCAGAAAGTTACAAGATTTTCTCATTATCCATAGGCAAGTAAGGAGAGAAATCTTAAAAAAATGTGTTTGAAGACAGTTATTGAAGAAGCCATTTGGCTTGCCCGTGTGAATTCAGCCTGTTGAACACCCTTCCTGTGAATTTCAGCACATGTCTTAAAGTTACGGAAGCATGCATTTCAGATACAGACCTCATGGTAATCTCTAAGTGTCTGAGAAGCATCTAGAAGGTGTTGAGTCATCGTGTAGCCAGCATTTGCCATCTAGGCTGAGTCCCCAGGGGTCAGGATGTCCTCTAAGGGAATGTCATCAAGGCCTGCACACCAACCAGGCGTCCTGTGCATGGAGGCTGATGCCCTTGGAAAGCCCCTGTCCCAAGGCCAGCGGTGCAATGTCCTCAGAACTGCCAAAGTCCCCAAACCACAGGCTTCAGAATAGAGATTCGTCAGGCTGAAGGTCAGAAAACAGTGACCTCCTCCAGTCTTGCCCATTTCTCTTTCCCTGACTTCATATTTATTTTCCCCCAACATCTGAGTTTGGATAAAATGATCTCTGTACCAGGAAAAAAAGTCACAGAAGGAGAGAAAATATGTCCACCTAAAGAAGTAATACCATTCTGTAAGTCATTAACAATGTAACACACTTGCTTAAAACTTTAGAACACATAAAGAAATGCCATAATCACTGAGCAGAGCACTGAGAAGCAGGCTTGTTATCAAATTATAGTTACATTAATATTACTGTCTCCTCTCATATATTTTAAACCTGTGCTAGGATCTCTGATATTTTATATATGTTATCTCCTTTAATGCTTACATCTTGCTATTTTAAGATTAAGAAACTGGGAAGTAGCATGCAGTAGGGATATAGTTTTAGTCAACAGCCCAACAGCTAATATAGATGTGATGCTCGAGAAAATACTTCAATTAGCTTCTCTGGCTACTAGTAGAAAATTTTGTCAGTTTAAGCTGAAGAAACAACTAAAAACCAGGAAGGTGACTAAATCTTATCTCTCGTTGTCTCCATATTTATTTGGGTGAGATATCTTGACTCATCTAAAAACCTGAAAAAACTAATCACTGAAGAAGTCCCACTTGTAAATATTTATGATGTCACAGCCATTTTAAAGAGCATAAAAGCTTGGGGTGCCTGGGTGGCTCATTCGGTTAAGTGTCTGACTTTGGCTCAGGTCATGATTTCGCGGTTAGTGAGTTTAAGCCTTGCGTCAGGCTGTGTGCTGCCTGGAGCCTGCTTCAGATTCTGTGTCTCCCTCTCTCTCTGCCCCTCCCCCACTCATGCTCAGTCTCTCTCTCTCTCACAAATAAATAAACATTAAAAATATTTTGAAAAGAGCATAAAGCTCAATTTATTAGACTTTCAAAAGTATTATATTCATTTCTTAATGCTTTTTAACTTAGTGATATTTTTATATAATTTTAATGTTTTCATTTTATAATACTTATTTTAGGAGTACAGCACACTTACATATGTTAGATCAAATTATCTGTCCAAAGTTAAACTCATAAACTTTAGAAAAGTTTACCCAGTGTGTCCTTAATAAGCTTCGTGTTCACATTCAACTTACTACCCTTCTTTCTCTTAAACATTACCAGAAAGCTCTTCTGTACTGGATTTCAGAAGGAGTGTCCAGGCAGTGAAACTTTTTTTGTAGAAATCTCACTTTATTGGAGTATGATATTCCTTCGATAGGATTTATCTATTTATATGTATATGTATTTATTTCCAAAACACTTTGTTTCAGGGACCATTCCTTCAAAGTATATGGTTCTCTAAGTATCTACCTTCTGGAAAAAGGGAGAAACTTCTGCATTTTGATCTTCCACTCTGAAGGTAGCTTATAATATTTTGGTTGCCATCTTCTCCGACAAATATAACTATTGTAATTACAGTAAAATGCTTCTGGGGAATCTATACAGCTAGATGTGGAGATGAATTAATTCATTTAAGTAGGGAAAATCAGTTCTTTAAGAAGGACATTTCATTGTCCTGAATACTCTCAAGGACAGCGTACCTACCAGGAAATTAAATTAATATATTTCAAAATAAGTTTAGAAATGATGATGATAAACAGGAATGTTGCTTTTTTGTTTTTTGTTTTTTGTTTTTTTGTTTTGTTTTCAAAATTGTTTAATAGACTCTTCCCCTGGGACACAGTATGGTGGAGTTTCTCAAAGTGAAGAACGTGGGCATGTTTGGAAATGCTCTTGACACTCTTGATTCTAAGATTGTACATTTGGGGTTTCCTATACTATAATTTTCTTTGAAAATACTAAAATCAAATTCGACATTATACTAACCATTGTGCAACTAAAGATTGCTAGAATTTCATGACTAATATTTCTGTATTTACATCATACTTCTGACAAGCAAAAGCCCGGTCAAGTGCTTTGGCACACCAGGTTTTCCTGGGAAACTGGGAGCACTCGAGTGCAGGCGGCAGAATTTAAAACTAGACTTAGTTCTGTTTTCACATTTTGAACAGGTATCTTCTAATATTTGAAGCACTATTTGCATGTACCAAATAGTGCTTTTATGAAGTAGCAATAAATTTGTCAGAAGTATTTTTCTATTCTAACAATGATTGGATTACATGCTCATTTAATTCACAGCTTCTTAAACTGCAGGGTTAATCTTATATTTAAGGTAATGAGGTGGCATTATGATAATCAAATGGCACATCTTTAAAATGGCAAATCCTCATTAATGGAGAATTGGATAAATATAAAGTCTGATTATATATAATCAGAAAAGAAAGCTTTAATATTTTCAAGCCCATAATTTACAGTAGAGCTTGTAAACAGTGTATGTCTCTGCATAAATATCATTGAAGGAAAAGAGGAAAAAATAGATTATATATATAATAAGACCTGACACATCATATTTCTAATTTAAAAGCAAAATCGCTGATTTATTTCTAACCCAGCATCATCCATTATACTCAATTGTAGTTTTTAATTAGACTTTTGCTACTTTTGTCCTTTTGTTTGTTATTAATTGGTAGATTTGTGTCCAACTTACAGTTGTGGGAGCGCATATGCAAAAGGAATGGAATACAGTTCTGTATGTGCACAGCTAGCACTACAGTATAATAGAGGTGAAAAATTATTTTAAAGTATGTAGTTCACGTTTATAAATACTTCTGACCTAAAAAGTACTGTAATAAGAATATTCAGATTTGTAACATGTCTTACTTGACAAAATGCTGCTTATATCACCTCATTTGTTTCTCAGATGTAATTGTAGAAATTGATGAGGTGTTTTGGAGGTGACAGTGGGGTGTGTGCGGTCCAGAGCGGATGACCAAGAAAGAGTTCTTGAAGACGTCTTTGGTGCAAAAATGTGATTTTATTGAAGCAGGGGACAGGACCCTCAGGCAGGAAGAGTGAGGAGAGACTGGTTATATACCGTGGGGTTGGGGGAGATCAAGTCCAGGGGAAGTTTCCAGTGGGATTTTCATATGCTAAAGAGGACTCCCAGGATCCTGGACACCTGGCTGTTGTCAAATTAGGGTTGTTTTCCCTCCAGCAAAGCATTAGCATGAAGACAGTCCAGGAGTTCCTGGAGAAATGTTTTACTCTTCCAGCCTCAAGTATCTGTCAATGGGCTGCAAGTTAGAAGGAAATTGAGTTCTATCTGCCCTTTCCTCCTGCCTTTGTTTCCCACTTCACTATGGAGGGTGATGGAGACTTAGGTTCTTTGAGACTATGCTCACTATCAGTTCACCATTTGTTTTACCCTTTCCTTTGTCCTTGGGCAGCCAGAAGTGCCTGAGGAACATCACACATGTCCCACCTGGAGGGGTGGGGCGGGCAGATGGAGTTGTGTTTGCACCCTGTCAACTTGCCTTATTCTCCCTAGTCAGAAATTTTTCTCTGTGTGTCTGCTGTCAGTAAAAGTGGTCTGACCAGGCTCATGTTCCCTCACTGGTAACATGGAAACAGTATCTCTTTCTGTACATTTACAGGTTTGGTTTGCCAGTCAAATAATTTAAAATGATATTAAACAGGTGAAAACACTGCATGGAAGCAGCGGTGGGGAATATGGGGCGCCATGACCCATGTAGGGTCCATCTTGCAATGCCTTCAGTTACTGATTGGGAGACATCATAAATGAACAAGAAAATGACCAAAGGAAGAGAAAATAGCCTATCTTCTCTGGTAGGCTGCTTATTTTGTTTTGTAATTTTGCCCTGTGACCTTCTTGAGGTAGTATTGATTCTCTTCAGCTAACTCATTGGAAGGATGTATAAAGAAGGAAAACATTTCCAGAGATTTACTTAATTTGCATACCATTAAACTGATGTTGGCCCTTGGGGGAATATAAAAAAAAGCCCAGTTCTTTGAAAACTTAGCTTTCCTCTTAATTTCATTGATGGTAGTGATTACTCCATCTGTAAAAGGACCTGTTTGAAATTCTGAAATTCTAAATTATGTTAGCTTCAAGTGTGTAAGAAAATGAGTTTGCTACTTAACTGAAATGAGTTTATATTTCAAAGACAACATTTATTTTTTTATTTTTTGATTGAGATTCCAAATATTCCTGAGGGCTTGTTTTTACATAACTCAGTTCAATTTGTGGGTTTGAGGGTAAGGATGTACTTCTTCCATATTCCCAAAATTAGCTTTGAGAATATCTCCTTTTTTCAAGTCAGTCTTTTTCATGATGTAAACAGATGTATGTCAGTAATCCCTTCATTTTAATTGTTGACATCTCAGCTATAAAGTAACATGTATATGCCTGTGTTTCTCAACAATCAGATGCCATTTGTACTTTACTCCTACAAGTTGTTGTACAAGCGAAAGAAAAAGGAGATACTTTGGTAGTTGCTGACCTAGTGATTTTTTATTCCTTTATACTGTCTGGAATGGTTTAATGGCAGATATTTCCTTTTCTAAAATCTCCCTTTCAAAATACTTCTTTTGTTTTGAATATTGTGATTTATTAATATGAGAATGGGTAAATTGCTATCATTTCTATCAGTATATTTAACAATGTAGATGGAATGGAAGAATTTCTTCAAAATAAAAACAACTTGGGGAGCCTGGGTGGCTTGGTCGGTTAAACATCTGACTCTTGGTTTTGACTCAGGTCATGATTTCATAGTTTGTGAGTTGAAGCCCTGTGTCTGACAATGTGGAGCCTATGTGGAATTCTCTTTCTCCCTCTCTCTCTGTCTGCACCTCCCCTGCTCACATGTTATCTCTGTCTCTTTCTCAGTATAAATAAAAAACAACTTACTAGAATGAAAATTTAAACATTACATTTAATTTTTTAAAAACTTAAAAATTCTTTTTATCAATTAGAATAACTCAACGTTCTTACGAAAAGTCTTTCCATTAAGAACTCTCTGGGATCTTTGTCAGTCCTGATAGATTCTTCTAACATGTAAGTTGGAATTAGCACCAATTTTGCTGTAAAATTGGCACATTGTAGAAAATATCAAGCACTTCCCAAAACATATTGCCAAACCGATTTATCCTTAAAATCAGTCACTGTAATTCAATACATTGTAGAAGGAGGAAAAAACATGTCTTTTTTTGGACAAATGCTGAAAAACATTTAATAAATCCAACATCCTGGGGGAAGAGAAGTGGCCAGAGTTGGTACTTCCTAATGGAGGAAGCTCTTAAATATATGATCCATCTTGGATGATTCCATAGTTACTTGTTGTCTTTTTCCATCCACTTTACAAATGAGTTTTCTGGGGCGCCTGGGTGGCTTAGTCGGTTAAGCGTCTGACTTTATCTTAGGTCATGATCTCGCGGTTCGTGGGTTTGAGACCACGTAGGGCTGTGTGCTGACTGCCAGCTCGGAGCCTGGAGCCTGTTTCAGATTCTGTGACTTCCTCTCTCTCTGACCCTCCCCCGCTCACACTGTTTCTCTCCTAGAAATAAATAAAACAAAAAAAAAATAAAAAAAAAAGAAAGAAATGAGTTTTCTTTAATTTTTTGATAGCTGTGATGTATTTTTTTTTTCTGAGTAGACTTTATCTTTTCACAGCATTGGTAAAGAAATAACATCGTACTTCCCCAAATCTGATTTCTGTGTTCTAAATGCAGAAATGCTTTGAGATGGTATTTTATTCATAATGATGGAGATGTAGTAATCAGAAATACAGTTAACACCTGGGCGACATGGGGTCAGGGCACTGACATCCTTGCAAGTGGAAAATCCACATGTTACTTGTGACTCTCTAAAAACTCACCTCCTGGGGCACCTGGGTGGCTCAGTTGGTTAAATGTCTGATTTTGACTCAGGTCGTGACCTCATGGTTTGTGGGATTGAGCTCCATGTTGGGCTCTGTGTGAGCATGGAACCTGCCTGATATTCTTTCTCTCTCTCTCTCTCTCTCCCCTAAAACTTAATCCTAATCACCTGTTGTTGATAAAAAGCTTTATCAATAACATATTATTTAATTAATTGATACATATCTTGTGTGTTGTATAATACTGTATTCTAATAAAGTAAGCTAGAGAAAAGGTTATTAGTAAAATCATAAGGAAATGAAAATACATTTATAGTACTGGATTGTAAAAAATCACATTTAAGTGGACCTCTTTAAAACCATGATGTTCAAGGCTCAACTGTGGTGTGCAAATATATTCTTTATATAATGCATTAGAAGAAAAAATTCACACAGATAAGTGTAGAAGAGTTGTTTTTAAAAAGTAATAACAGTATGCTTCTGAACTAAGGTTCTATTGAAATTCAAAGAAATATTCATCCCAGGATCTAGATTATAGCAGGCTGAGATATAAGATGTTCTAAAGAGACTAAATGTGAGGATGCAGTCTTGTGTAAACACTAAGTCCACAGAGAAGCTGGAGAAAGGGTGCATGTAGATCCAAGAACAAATTCCATCTTGCATCCATTTTTCTTACCACCCTGCCGTGTTAGAGGTCGTAGTAATCTCAGACTGGATTGGGGCAGAGGGAGACTCAAGCTGAAGGATTTGGAGCAAGAGTAGTGATATGGGAGGAGACCTAAAGGAATAGATCAGAAGCCTTTCATAGTTGCTGGGTGCCTCTGTTCGAAACAGGACTTGAGTGCAGGTAGTCTGTTTGCAAATTGCTCCCAAACAGAGATGGGAGGGAGCTTCCACATAATGAGAGGAAGCTCATGCCATTAAAGGCACCATTTTAGAACTCAGCAAAACTGCTCTAGGACCTCACAGAGCTTTACAGAACACCTGCTAGAATTGTCTGGGAGAGGAAAAGGATGGAAGAGGGGGGAGGCTGGGAGAGGTGAGGGGTCAGGAGAAGTGAGTGGCCAGGAGAGGTGAGGGGCCTGGAGATGTGAGGGGAGAGATGAGGGGCCGGGAGAGGTGAGGGACCAGGAGAGGTGAGGGGAGAGATGGGGGACTGGGAGAGGTGAAGGGAAAGGTTAGAGGCCGGGAGAGGTGAGGGGCTGGGAGAGGTGACACTCATTGAAGACTGTCTCCCCTGTTAGCTGAGAATCGTTCTTGGGGAGTTAGTTCTTCCTTATTTTCAGGCTGTACTTTTACATGAGCTGACTATTTGGAAGGTTTTAGAGAAGGCCCTGAGTCAGAAAAAGTGGGCATAGGAACTCAGCATCGTGCTGGGGTGGGTCATCCAGTGGGAGGAAGAACTGACCACTGGTACCCTGGGCACAGGCAGACCTCATCAGTGTACTTAGAATCTCACCAAAAGCATGTAACAGGCTGAGATTAAGTTAGGAGAGACATCTGTTTAGTTTGAAAGTCAGTGGATGTGGGGTAGGAGAAACTGAATCCCAATATTTCATTCATTCATTCATTCAACTTATAGAGCTGTTGTTAAGAGCAAGATACAGTGGCAAACAGTCCTGGCTCCAGAGAGGCCATAGGCTGCAGACAGTGAATGCATACGTGTGTTAAGATACAGGGTAAAGGGAACATAGAGATGTGGTGAATTGCCACCCACTGGGGGGCACCGACATGAGGGGCCTGAAAATCTTCCTATGCAAGGACTTCTCAGCTGAAACTCGAGGAGTAGGTTGAAATTGCATAGATGAATTTGGAGAAGGGATGGGTTCCATATGGACACAAAGCTTTCAGGTTCTTAGCACAACCTTCTTTTTCTGGCTTCTATAGTTTTTAACTGTTCCAAATTGGATTGGGACCCATATCAGACAGACCCTAGTGTGCATTAACTATTCAGTAAGCATTAACTTTTACTTTTTTTATCATCAGTGTCTTTGTCATTAACATCATGTGTGTCTTTAAGCAGAAGGAATGCTGACTTCAGAGTTCCTATGACAGTGAGTATCCAGGCAGAGGTAGAGGTAACAGTCGACATCACTTCTTTAGGAGTGCGCATAGTAGGACCTGTGTTCTTCTGTAGGAGTGCACATAGTAGGACCTGTGTGAACACTGCAGAGATGGCATAGTGACATTTATGTCTTTGTGTGAAAACAACCAAATATTAGAAAGTGCACCATCATGGGGAGCTTGGGTGACTCAGTCGATTGAGCACTTTTCCGACTCTTGATTTCGGCCCCAGTTATGATATCAGGGTCACATTCTGCAGTAAGCGGAGGGTTCTGTCCCTCTCTCTCTCTGCCCCACCCTTACTGTCATTCTCTCTTTCTCTCACTCAAAATAAATCAATAGACATTAAAAATAAATAAATAAAAAGGAAATGGACCA